>JBBPBQ010000001.1:30517692-30562730 GCA_037974755.1 Cicer yamashitae | reverse complement strand
TTTTTTTTGACGAGAGACAGCATGGTGGGTAACACAAGTGGATGGTCGTGATTAGATGATGGCTAGAGGAAGCCATATACCAGATGGAGAGAAAATGGTGAGAGAGATTAGGGTTTGGAAGTAGGGTGGCTGCGATTTTTTGTTCCTTAGTTTGTTGTCATTTTTCTCTTTTTTTTTTTTTTTAATTGAAGATGGAGGGGTGCAGATAGCAGATGTACATGGTGCAGCAGTAAAACAGGTTGTAAGGCCCAACACAAGGGAGTCCATTCTGAGGCAAAAATGGGGGTGCAATGAGCAACTCGCAAGTGTAGAAAATAAAAGCCTAATTCAGTAACAATAATAACCCAAATTAATATGTAGAAGTAGAAAATATGAGTGTAAATAGTTGTCTCGTCTAAAATCCATTTTCTAGTATTTCTTAAAAGTTCTTAATAAACAAATAATTTATTTTACTCATCCACACTAGAAACGTTTTCTCTAACTACTCATTTTAACATAATATTATTTTTCCTTAACAAAAATAAACAAATATAACTTTAACCACTAAATCAAATATATATAAAATCATCACAACATAGCAAACACACATATAAAGAAAATTAATTATAATATTTATCAACATATATTCTAAAACAATTTAAATATCACATTAACTCGGTAAAATAGTATTTTAATTAATTAAATAATCTATTATAAAATTTGGGGTGTTACAATGATGGATATTTTTTTTTCTGTTATTGTATGTTGATGATATGTTGGTTGTTTCTAGTCATTTACATGATGTAAATGAATTGAAAATCATGTTGGGAAATGAGTTTGACATGAAAGAATTGATAGTTGCAAAAAAGATTCTTGGTATGAAAATTCACAAGAACAAGAGTGCTACAAAATTATCACTCTCTCAAAAAAGCTATGTTGAAAATGTGTTAGGCATATTTGATATGAGCAATTTGAAGGCTATGAGTATTCCATTAGCAAATCACTTTAAGTTGTCATTGGATCAATATGCAATGACAGATGCAGAAGATGAGTATATGTCAAAGGTTCCATATACTAGTGATGTTGGTTGTTTAATGTATGATATGGTTTGTACTGGAATAGATTTGGCACAAGCTGTAAGCCAAGTTTGTAAGTTTATGTCCAAACTAGGTAATCATCATCGGGAAGCAATCAAGTGGATTTTCAAGTATTTGAAGGGTACAACAGGTCATAGTATCATATTTAACAACTGACAAGGTGATCCTTTAGTTGTAGGATATGTTGATTCTAATTATGCTGGTGATATGGATGATTAAAGATCTTCATGTTTAACTCTGATATGTTCCCACTACTCTTAAACAAGCGTATGAAAGAAGATTCAAGGTGAATTATTTTCAAGCGCTATCTTGACATTCTCGCATAGAATCTTTCTAGAAGATTTGGTTGAAGATTCATTTTGGAATTAACCAAGCTTCAACGGTGATATTCCCAAACGATATCTATTAAGGTTTATTTGTTGTGAAGATCTCTATTAACATCGCACAAAGAAGATGCGCTCATAAGATTCAAGGAAAATTATTTTCCAGCGCTATCTGGACATTCTCACACATTATCATTCTAGAAGATTTGGTTGAAGATTCGCTTTGGAATTAATCAAGCTTCAACAGTCATATTCCCAAACCGTATCTATTAAGGTTTATTTTTTTGTGAAGATCTCTATTGACTTCGCGCAACGATTATACACTCAAATTTTTTTTGAGACAGTATTGAAACCCTAATTCGTGTTATATAAAGGGATCAATTCAGAAGAAGAACACAACACAACTACTCAGAAAGCCTAACGAACTCAAAATTCTCTAAGTATTTAGAATTCAAGGTTTCAGTTTTAGCAAAGCACTCATTCAACTTTATATTACTTAGTGGTTAGTGCTCTGTTTTAGTGTGAAGTTCATTGTAATCAATCCTCTTAGAAGAAGGAAAACAAAACCTAATTTCACCCCATTTGTAAGGTTAGTGTCGTAATTCCAGTTTTGAATTAGTGGATAAATCTTTCTTTGTGAGGGGATTGGATGTATCTACCACGTAGGTAGTGAACCAATATAAATTCTGGTGTGATTATCCTATTGTGAAGGTGCAAACATGAGAAGAGGGTTGAATTGTGTTTGACTAAGCTGATAACTTTTTCATTCTTTGGTTAAACTAGTTCAGACTTGATGGTTTACTTACAATAGAAGCAATAACTAAACTAAGGAGTGCATGAATAAAGTGACACAAGTAATTTATCCTGGTTCACCACTAACTTGGTTACATCCAGTTCCTTCACTCAGAAGGATTTAATCCATTAATTCAACAACTTGAATTCCAAAGCATCTGACCCTCCAAGCCAGTCTTCTCAAACAGCCTGACAACCCCAGACTTTTGAGGAACACACACATCTGGACTCTACCAGTCAAGTCTTCTCCACACAATCTAACAACCTAAATTATTGAAGGCAGCATAACACCACTATCGGGTTTGAATACAAAGATTTGGAACTTGAGTTTTTGCTTCTAATAAGCTGATTATAACAATGACTGCCACACTCTAAATAAAAACACTAAGAAAATATTTCTCATTCAAACGAGTGTTTTTCTCTTTGAACTCTAAGATGAATTTGGAATTTTGAGCTTGAGCTCTTCTACTCGTTTATGAGTTTTTGATGATCTTCTTCAGCATTGAGAATCTATTTATAGATAAATTTAGGGATTCAATTGAGTCTTTGTTTAAGTAAGAATTGTATCTTCGTTCCTAGTTTGGTCAACGATGATTTTATTCAAAAATAATTCTGAACAAGATGTTTTTTGATAATATGTTCTTTAGCTAATTCTTTATTTCTGAATCTGAGCAGTTTTTCAAGATTTATTTTGTCGTATTTTTTTCATATTAAGTTAGTAAATTCTTCGGATTGATTCTGTTCGTATTTTGTTCAGATTTGAGTTTGTAAATTCTTCAGATTGATAATGTTCGTATTTTGTTCAGATTGAGCTTGTAAATTCTTCAGATTGATTATGTTCGTATTTTGTTCAAATTAAGTTTGTAAATTCTTCAGATTGATATTGTTCATATTTTGTTGTAGATAAATCTTGATCAAATCTTCTTATAAATAATTCATATCTTCTTGTAATAAATCTTGATCAAATCTTCTTCAAATCTTGACAATATCTTCTTTTCAACTTGGTTAAAGATTTTCTTCAATCATAAATCAGAATCAAATTTTATTTTAGATTTTCTTCAAAAATATTTGACCATATCTTCTTTTCAACTTGGTCACAATTTTCTTCAATCATAAATCTAAATCAAATCTTATTTTAGATTTTCTTCAAAAACATTTGACCATATCTTCTTTTGAACTTGGTCAAAGATTTTCGTTAATTATAAATCTGAATCAAATCTTATTCTAGATTTTCTTCAAAAACATGAATCTCTTTTCATATTCTGTGAAGTCAAGTACATTGTTTTTATAAAATACTTTTGTTAACATCAAAACTCTAAGTATAAAATTAACTTGGTTACAATACTCCCCTTTGCTCTCTTTACTTGCTCGTGTTTATATCACTTAATCCGTTTTTGAAAAGAAGTATTTTTTAAATAAGGCAAAACACAATTCAACCCCCCCCCCCCCACTTCTCGTGTTTTTGCACCTTCAACGTCTACAACTGAAGTAGAGGTCATTCCAGTTATTGAGGCTGCCAAAAAAGCCTTTATGGCTTATAGGGTTAGTAAAAGAATTGGGTGTTGAGCAAGGTGGAGTTCATTTGCATTGTGTTAGTCAAAATGCAATTTATTTGGCAAATAATCGAGTGTATCACGCCAGGATTGAGCATATTGATGAGAGGTTTGACAAGATCGAGTGTATCAGATAGTTACTTGCATATGGACATATATTACTTAAAAAGTTTCATACTTCAGATAATGTAGTTGACATGTTGACCAAGTCAATTACCAATGACAAGTTCATGCCCTGTTTGGACTTGTTACATATTTCTAGTGTTAAGTAAGAGTTGTACCCCCTAGTTGTACGGATGTGAGTATCATGCAGTAAATCTTCATAGGGGTTTGATATTCGTCAAGGTGAAGATTGTTGAAATATGACATTATTACTATTTAAAAACAACTGATACTCTGTAAACTCTAATTCATTTAATAAAGATTTTTACTCCTACCCCACATTTTAATAAAAATTCAATTTTATCATTTTTTTTAATAAAAAAAGGGTTAAAATTTAATAGTATTATTTCATAATATTACTAATACACAATTATTTATTTTCTTTAACACAAACCCATGACCCAAAATCGCAACTTCCACCATGTTCTTCATTTCCATTCCTTCTTCAAATCGAGACTTTGATCCTCCAAAATCGTTGTTGTCATTTCCACTCCTTCCTTTTTCCATCTTTTACCTAGCGACAGAAGGCATACGGTGGCTTGAATCAATCGAACAAGGGAAATGACAAATGCGATGACAGATTCAGCATCACGCAATGTCACAAGATATATAAAGAACTAAAGGATGGATAAGATGTTTGTGTCTTAAATGTAAATGTATAAGGGAGACATTGTTAGTACAACAGTGGTTTTAACTACAATCATCTGGTTGATGTTTTGATGATAACAAAAACAAACAAATAAAGAACAATTATCCCCTAACTATATATGCTAAGTGTGTAGATTAAGTTAGAAGACAAAAAGTTATATTAATGATTGTCCATTTTAAGGTCGCATAAATTATAAGTAAATTAGAGATAATAATCTGAGTTTCTTAAACACAAAAAATATTATCACCTAATAAACAAGTAATTATGCCTACTAATGGAGCAAGTTGTAATATAGCAAAATAAGTACTACATCAAGTAGTTCAAAGACAGACATAACAAAGTATGCATTCTAATATAAGATATATCCTCTGATGATTGGACTCAAACAAAGGGAAACCAAGACATCGCTTATGCTCTATAGTCTAAGTCTGGTGACACATGCCTCTGATGTTGTAAACTTTGGTTGACCCTGAAAAAGCATGTAAGCTTCGGTTGACTCTGGTGATGCGAGTGATGTTGTGTCTCGGTTGCCTTTAGAAACTCAAGCAAAGCTTTGGTTTAGTTGCCTCTGATGAATGAACTATGTTCTGGCTAGTCTGCCTCCAATGACTTCAATTTGCATCCAGTTGTCTACCTTTGATGAATGCAACAAGCATCTATTCGTCTACCTATGATAAGTGTGACAAGCTAGTGATTGCCTCTGTTTCCAATACTCTGATGAAATTCAATTATCTGATAAAGTCATTGCTCTGAGAAGACAAAGCTTTGCACATCCTCTTATGAACATCCTAAATCAGCTATTTGTTTTAAAGTCTTTAAGACATGATCTGATCATAGTATCCTTTGCGTCCCTGTCCTCATACCAAGAGATACGATGAATCATTCACAGAGATATATTTGAATACATAATAAAGACTGATTTTGCCTTAAATGGAGATTGAAGATTTCCAACGGTAATATTCTCAATGAACACTTCAACTCTCTATTTATGAAGAACTCACTTAGTCCATTACTTGAGCCAGAGAGAAAATGAAAAAGGCTATCTGTTAAGAAGAAAATATGAAAAAGCCAAGAACACATCAAAAGAAAAGAATGAATGAAATATCATCTCAATAAAGAGTTATTAGAGTTGATGTAAATCAATCAAAGTGCTATCAACACTTGTACTAATATAGGACTTGATATGAAATATCCTCTCAATGAGTTAGAATTCTAGAAACAAAGTTTGTGTCAAATCAGACACAAACAAGAACTAATATAAATCAGCCTGAAATGGCAATAACCCTTTCACCTTTAAGAGGTACCTGAAAAGGTATAACAACTCTCATGAACCTCAACGACACGATGGCAAAAAGTTGAAGAAGTTTTTGAGAACGATAGTCTGAAGAGGCTAGAGAAAAATACTCAAAGCCTAAAGTGGCAGAGTACATAATATTTGTATGCTATTTATAGAAATAGTGGATTAAGTCATCGACTGTACTGCGCATAAATCTCTCTGTAAAGGGAGGACTATAATTTATTATAAAAACCATATACAGGAGTAAAACAAGTTGTTTTTATTATATAAGGACTAAAATCAAATTTCTTGCACTTTAAAGGGACACAAACAAATTGTTTTTTTGCAAGGACTCAAACCAAATTTATTGGATTTTGCAGGAACTAAGTTAATGTCATTAATTACTCAACCATTAAAAACTAACAATGTTAAACATTAGAGACTAAAATGAAAACGTTTGCATTTTGCAGGGACTTAAACTAAAAAGTTATTTTGTAGGGGCTAATATCAAATTTCTTGCCATTAGCATGGAGTAATTTTATATTGAAGCCTTCTTATTTAATTTTTTTTTTCCATTCATTTCTCTTTTTATTTCACATTTTCGTATTAAACTATTATTTCATTTTTAATTAATTAGAACTTTTACTTTTTATTCTAATTTCGTTTCTATTAACTAATTGTTAATAATTATATTTTATAATTTTTTATTCTTATTTCGTTTGATAGTTATTTAATTATAACTTATATTCAATATTTTTGAAATTAAATTTCTTTTAAATAATTTAATTTGCAAGGACCAATGTTCCTCATAATGTATTTGTCATATTAAGATTTTTTTTTCAATATTTTTCCACTGATTCTGTAGATTAATTTTTTTTAATTATTAATTAGCAACAACATTGTTCGTCGGAAATATATTAATTTTTACAACATTTTTAATTGACAATTTATGAAGACACTGTTCCTAACAAATTTTTCTAAAAATATCAACTCACTTGACAAAATTCAATTATTGTTCAAAAAAAGTTGTTGCAGTTTTCTAAGGATATTGCAAAGGTGCAAACACAAGAAGAGAGATGAATTGTGTTTAACAAAGTGGATAGCTTTTTGCTAATTTGATGAAGGCTGGTAGGTTTTTATGATTTACATAGATGAAAATCAATCGGATTCAGAGACAGCAAACAATGAAAGCATAAATAGTTTGACACATAGATTTATCCTGGTTCACCGCTAACTTGGCTACATTCAGTCCTCTCATTCAGAATGCTTTAATCTACAAATTCGAATACCTTGAATTACAAAGCACCTGATCGTCCTAGCTAGTCTTCCCAAACAGCCAGACAACCTCATACCCTACAAGCCAAGTCTTCTCCTAACAACCTGACAACCCCAAATTGAAGAAGGAACTAAATCACTATCGGGTTGGATACAAAAGATTGGAAATTTAAGTGTTTGCTTCTAACAAAGCTGATAATGATAATAACTCTCACACTCTAAGAAAATAACACTCAGAAAATATTTCTCTCTTTGAACTCCAAGATGAATTTGAAATTTTGAGCTTATGAGTTATTCTACTCTTTTCTGATTTTCGATGATCTTCTTCTTCAACCATGATTATCTAACTATAGTTAAAATTTGGGCTTCAATTTAGTCCTTGTTTAATTCTGAATTGCATCTTCATTCCCTGTTTAGTCAACAATGATCTTATTCAAAAATAGTTTTGAACAAGATGTTTTTTTATAATATGTTCTTTAGCCAATTCTTTATTTCTGAATCCAATCTGAACAGTTCTTCTAGATTGATTTTGTTTGAATTTTGTTCAGATTGAGTTTATAAATCCTTTAGATTGATTTTGTTCATATTTTGTTGTAGATAAATCTTGATTAAATCTTCTTCAAATCTTGACCATATCTTTTTTTCAACTTGGTCAAAGATTTTCTTCAATTATAAATTTGAATTAAATCTTTTTTAGAATTTCTTCAATTTATAAATCTGAATCAAATCTTATTTTAGATTTTCTTCAATTATAAATTTGAATAAAATCTTATTTTAGATTTTTTTCAAAAACACAAATCTTCTTTCATACTTTTTGAAGTCAAATATATTGTTCTCAAAAAATACTTTTGTTATCATCAAAACTTTAATTATAAAACCATCTTGGTTCCAACAATCTCTCCCTTTTTTATGATGACAAAACTTGTATTTTTTATAACTATTTTTCTTTATATTTCTTTGACTCCCCCTAAGTCTAAGTATCATTTTCTCCCCACATTATCAAATATTTTTCTCCCTTTTTCCATTAGAGAAAAAGATCGAAAAGTGAAAACTGCTTTTTTTTTTTTTATGTGTAATTCTTTTTTTTTTTTATCTTTTTTTGAATAACATGAATATAACATATTACAAGAAAATATAAAAACTAATAAAAGCTAATGTAAAGCAAAACTACTTTGAAGATATCACAACATCATTCAAGTATGAAGGTAAGGTTTAGGTTTTTCTTGATGAAGTCAACCCTATTTTCAGCTAGTGGTTTGGTGAATATGTCAGCCCATTGGAGTTCAGAGTCTACAAATTGAATATTTAGTACCCCTTTTGGAACAAAGTCCCTATTCAAGTGGTGTTTGATCTCTATGTGTTTAGCTCTAGAATGGCAGAAGTGTTATCACAATAGATGGGAATGTTGGTTTCTATGATTTTTTAGTCTTCTAGTTGATGTTTCATCCAAAATAGTTGAGAACTGCAGTTAGCTAGTGAAATAGCCTCTGTTGTTGACATTGCAATGGTGTTTTGTCTCTTACTTGGCCAAGATATTAAGTTGCCACCTAGAAAGGAGCAGTTGCCACTAGTGTTCTTTTTCTCAAGTTTATCTCCATCATAATTAGAATAACAATATCCACTCAGTTTGTACTTAGGAGATTTCTTGTAGAACAAGGTAAGTTTGGTAGTGCCTTTTAGGTATATAGGGATTCTCTTAACAATAGTTAAATGTGATTCCCTAGGGTCAGCTTGAAATCTTACACATACACATACACTAAACATGATGCCAAGTTTGGAAGCGGTAAGGTAAAGTAGGGATCTTATCAATCCTCTATAGGTTTTTTTTTTGTCAACTCTTAGGCATGAATCATCTTTTTCAAGTGAACAAGTAGGGTGCATTGGTGTAGTCATAGGTTTGCAATCACTCATCTTAAACTTCCTAAGAAACTCTTTTGTATATTTAGTTTGATGAATGTATATACCTTTTCCACTTTGCTGAATTTGTATCTCTAAGTAGACTTTATATTCTCCCATCATACTCATTTGAAATTCAAGCTGCATCAATTTAGAAAATTCTTGGCACAGTGCCATTAGTAGATCCAAAATTAATGTCATCAACATAAATTTGAATAATAAGAATGTCGTCTCCTTTTGATTTTCTAAAAAGTGTATTATCTACTTGTCCTCTTTCAAAGTTATTTTTAAGCAAGAAGTTACTAAGTGTAATATACCATGCTCTAGATGAAAATATGAAAATTTTATGGATTTTGTTTGAAAATTTTGATGAATTTTTTGAATTTTTGTAAACAAAAGATAACATTGTTGACATTTTAAAACATAAAAGATCAAATTGTCACTTAAAATTAAAATAAATGACCAAATCGGAAAGAAAAAAAAATATAAAAGACTAAAACGTTAACTGAAATTAAGTTAAGGGACCGCGGGTGCTATTTAACCTATTATAAATAAGAAATAATTTGATTGATATTAGATATATTATTTTCTTACCACTTTTCAGTTAACATAACAAGCACTAGTTTAGAGAAACAATGTTTAAAATCAATAAGAATCACTTCATGAAAAGTCAAGAATTATATAAAAAATAATGACAACGTCAAAAAAATATGGAGTATATCATAGTCAATCTTTAAATTTTAATATAATATACTTTTAATAGATTTGTCTCAATTAAAGTTAATAGCTTTTTTTTTTACGCAAACCGAATAGTTAATATAACGAAAAAAAATTGTGTCACAATAAAGTCAACTCCAAATTCTATATAGTTTAATGTTGTAACAAAAATAACATTCAAAGCTACGACGTACAAAAAATAAATAATTATTTTCAAAAGATGATCATAAAAACAACAATGCTTCTTGATTCAAGTGACAAAACTTGATTCTCACACTAATCCTAGTGTTGCTTTCAATTCTTATGAATAAAAAAACATAGAAAAAAAAATACACTTTGCAAGATAGACACTACAAAATAGGCTATCTTCCTTGCATAATCTATATCTTCGTCTTCACTATGTTGTCTTCTTTGAAAAGATTGACGCAGAAAGGGTTGAGTGAGTGAGTACCTTTAAGTTGAAACAAAAGGTACCTCAAATCAATTCTGATTGTCACATGTCATATCTGCTTCTGGAAACCTCAATACTATATTTAAATGAATGCTTCTAATTCAGAGTAATCTCAAAGATAACACCTTCAAGATTCCCAACAATACACTTTGTTCCAGGCACTTCCTTCATCTGCATCTGAAGCTTAGAAGCTTCTGAAACAATCATTGAATCCATCCTGTTGTGAGAGAAATCTTAGTTGAATGACAAATTGCTTATAATCTTGATCATATCATACCACATATCAACAAAATCAAAAGCTATACAGATAGCAAAAGTTATTGTATTCAAAACTCAGATAATATAAAACTTGTGGTAAACATTTTTAAGTAAATCACAAATTTAGTTCCTGAAACTGTAGAGTTGAATAATTTGGTCCTTAAAAATAGTGAAATTAAAAAATGATCCCTAAACTTGAAAACTGTCAATCACGCAAGTCTTTTGGGTCGATCAATTTAATGTTAAAATTGTCCCTGGGAAAATAACATGATTGAAGTCTTTAAACTTTAAGAATCGTTTTTTTACTTTGTTAATTTTATAGACTAAAATTGTCTGATACTAATACCTTTGGGATGAAAGCAAAAAATAGAGACTTGCTAGTGATAAAGCAAAAGACATGGGAGGCCGACATACATATACATCACTAATAATAAAAGGAAAAAGGAATAGGCACATTTTGACCACCCAAATATATTAAAAGAAAAAAAGGAATAGGCACTTTTAAGAAAACTCATGGAACTTGTATTTTGAAATCTTCAATAGAAAGATTGTAAATGTCGAAGTTTACAAAGTTTTTTAGAAGGAAAAAGGAACTCTAGAGTCCCTTACAAAGCAGAGTTCAACATGAAGAAAGGTTTTAAATCTCAAGAAATGCAACAAAACTGTTTTCAAAACCTGATATTAAAATTGGATTTTACATTTTCTGGTTGTCAAAAACTGCAGCAACAGGTCCAATGTGGATCACTCAAATGTTGAGAAGAACAAATTCTTACTCCCTCTGATCTTGATTATAAGCAAAAGTAACTAACCTCACAGTTATTAAAAAATTTAGATAAGTGCATTCTCAAAAGTGCCCTTCATGGAAATTTGTTACATGTGAATAAATGATTTAATAAAACATATATTAACTTAGCGGTATTTCGGAATAACATCATTAAATAAATTGAAGTAGGTAAATTTGCTTATATTTGAAATCATTACATATGAATATCTTTTTTTCTTATATTCAAGACTGAGGAAGTTTTAAAATCACTACCAAGACCCAAAAATATATCAAACTATAGTTGCAATGAAAAACTTATTTTACAGACAGACTAAGATGATTTAGAAACAATGTGAATATTTATAGATTTATAAAACTAGTTTCAAGGTAAAATAAGTTATGAATATCTTGATATTTATACACTCACTAATATCTATTTCTATCTGACAACATAAAAGGAAAAACTGGGTTTAAACAATCTATGAGATGAGAATTTTGTCAATCAAAACAAAATAGAATATAATATTCACTAAATTCGGAAAATAAACAAAATTTTAAGATTAATGAGCTAGATTACATACATCTTGGTTCGTGATACATAGGCCAAAATGAATTTGCATTTTCTGCCTTCTTTAACTTGCAGAAGCTGTCTAACACTATCAAAGAGCAGAGGGATGCTTGACTGCTGAAAGCTTGTGATTGTCAAGGTTACTGAAATTAATTTTCTTTGGTGAAAATGAAATATTATTACACAATCTATAAATGAAAAGCACATATTTTAATTTTCTAGTTTCACAAAAATTCATACTGTCAATTGATCCTCAAATTCATTTCAGCAATGAGCTGGAATTAGTTCTGGTGAAGCTATGACGACTAACAAAGGCTTTAAAATAGGATAGTAAATTATTAATGAATATTACGTCACAGCCATTGTGTTGTTACTGTCTGAAAATCAAATTTCATCTTCCATACTGATATAAGCCCTCACAAGAAAGATGACTGATTTAGAAAAGCGGTAACCTTCAAAGATCTATCCCCAACAAGACTATAAGAAGAAAAATGTAACCAGAATTTTGAAAAGAAACTATAAAGATGGTTGGCCCATTGGCTTGGGTGAGAAATATGAAGAGCCAGCTCTATCGGTATCTACGTATTTACCTATATTCCAAGTCATCATTTTTTTAGGCTTTTAAGCTTAATTCTAAAGTATGATAACAGTGGGATTAAATACATAAGGATATAGATATCAGCACCAAGAACAAAGTCGAAACCGCCATGATGTTTCTGTAAAATTTCTTTGATCTGATCAGTGTTCCCCCATTCTAGTTTCTCTGCTTCTAATCCTGCATATATATTTAAAATAAAATTTAGTGGATCAAAATATATATATTCCATTGATCATCTAGGTATTTACTCACCCTGAGAAGTAGGACTAATGTTTTCAGGACATGAATGCAGCTCTATATTTTTCTTTATGATCTGAGAGGAAATAGTGTAATTAGCCCACATAGAGATAATCTGGGATGAGATATGTCAACATGAGTTATGCGAAAAGATTTTCATAACTGTACCTTAAGTACTTCTTCGTTATGGTCTGTCAACACAACTTTATTGCAGAATCTGCGGCAAAGTATTCCAGTAATACCTGTGTTCAAAGCAGGAAATACTTGTCTCATCAAGGTCCAATGTCATACAGATTACAGAATAAGGATAAGCATCATTGTGATCAAGATTGAGATCTTACTTATGATAGGAAGGGAACATAGACATGTAAGACATGAGATCCTAAAAAGAAATATCAAAACCTACCAAAGCCTATCCAGAAAGGAAAGAAGATCAAAAATACGATACTATACCACAAATACAACTAAGAGGTGGCATCATCAGCAAACTATAACCATAAAACTGGATAACTCAGCAAACAATAAACCTCCAATCCTATGAAGTAAATGAACTACGAGCAGAAACAGATAAAAGGAAAAAGGTCAGAGACTTGAACCTAGATCAAAATGTGATTGTGAGTTTGTGACTACCTTGATTGGTATACTGATAAATCTGCGATTGTTAGTTAAGAAGTTATTTAGTTAGTTAATGGGTTAGTTAGTGAGTGTGTTTTGAGATAGTTAGGCCAAATAAGGCAGGCTGCCTATAAATATAGAGGAGTGAATAGAGGAGGGGGCATCTTGTCATTTGCATAAATTTGGGGCCTTTTAGGCAATTGGGAGAGTCTAGAGTCTCTCAAATACTCTAGGAGTTTAACTGTAATTATGGGATTTTCCCTATTTTCTTTAGTAATACCACTTGGTTTCTATCATATACTGATATACAGTAATACATTTGAAGAAAATAAACTATTTATAAAGATAAGTAAGTCATTTCCTAAAACAAGGTAATCTTGCACAATGAGTGACTGCACAAGAATATCCCCCTTCCTTCTGTTTTGAAAATTACGGACATTTTCGGGATGCATTGTTTCTATTACAAACAAACAAAAAATATAAACGTAAGCAATGATAATAATTATTTTTAAAAGTGAATACATACCTACACCAGAACCTAATTCAATGACAGAGCAACCCTGAAACATCTCAACATTTTTCGATAGATAATCATTCATCAACATGGCTCCAGGCCATACCAGCTGCCCGGTCAAATCAAAGTCAGCTGATTCAAAAGAAATTAGTATTATGATACAAAAAACAAGATACAGAAAGCAAAAAAAGGCACCAACTATAGAAACACAGAAAATTGTATGCTTTCCAATTTATATTAGAAGCTTCTAAGTTCCCAATTATGCATTTCTATATAATTTGTCCCCTTTCAAAAATAAGAATGTCAGAGTAAAGGGTTACTTGGCTAGATACATCTACAAATGTTAAAGAATTTAATTTTTGATGTAGTAAAAATTCAAGACCACAAAGAATCACTAACTCCAAGGTGAGACGGCCGTCGGGATTTTGCAGAAAGGGACACAGGAAAGTTGCAGAATGGGCCTCCTTAAAAATTCCCAAGGTGGGGAGGGGAGATGAAACCATTTTGGATGAGAAGAAATGAAAAGATGGAAGGAGCCTATTTCATTATCATTTTGAAGTTTAGGGTTAAATGACCAAAAGTCCAAATAAACAAAGTGAAAAGCTATAAGTTGAGGGGGGAAAATGACTATTCAAGGATGAAATGATCATAAAGTCCACAAAATAAAAAATTTACAAGTTTTACTGTAGCGGCTACTATCTGACAGTTATTGGTGGCGCTACAACCAATGCTCAACCACAATGCAATGGCATTTGGATAGCACCTAGGGGCCGCTGTAGTGGTTGTTATTGACAAAAGTCCAAACTTGGCCACATGACATACCAAAAATCGATTCAAAGCACACTGAAATCCTTTGTAAGGAATCAGGACAGCAAATTGATAACCGTACTAATTATCTATCAGAATTTCCAACTTACAAAACGTAACTAAAAATTAACACCAAAATCATGTTGTGCAGCAGCGATCTAGGCCGCGACATCAAGGCTTTTTATGTCTTAGCGACAACTATGTCACCTCTATTTAGGTCGCATCAGCTGCATTTAACAACAATGATCGGTGGTGATCAAATCACACTACAAATATGAAATAATTTGCAGCCTAATACACAGAATAGTTTTAGCCAGGGTTTTAAAAAAAGGTCGGCAACCGCAATTATAAGGCACATCAACTATATTTGTTAGCAATTCTATGCAATAACAAGGATTAGGACCCAACCGATACTTTAAACCTTGTTCTTTGGTGACCCCTTTTACATGTTCATTAAGAATGAGAAACAGACCCTAGCACCATAATTGAAATTCCATCATAAAAAATGAAAACACTGAAACAACAATTTAACATGATTAAATCCATATTAATAAATCAAATTTAAAGAAATGCAATAATGAAAGAGAAATTACGATTTAAGCAGAAAAATAAAATTGATCAAACAGTCTGTAACAAAAATCATTAAAAAAAATCCTCAATTCATAATCAAGCACGAGATATTTAAAAAAAAAACTTACTGGAAGCAGAATGCAGACAGAAAAGGTTGATATGTTGAGAGCCAAAGGTGAATTCCGTCAACTGGTAACTTCAAATTCCGGAAAAAGCTCAATGGTTAAAACCGTGACAGTGAAATGAAAGAGGTAGAGAGAGAAAGTAGAGTTACTTGTCATCGATGAAGAATGATTCATCTAAGCAAACGATTTCTTCTTCATTGTTACAAACTCGGTGTTCGTTTTGCACTGCCTTGTTTCCTCTGTCTTCCATGTTGACTACTTCGTTTTGGTTCGTTCTAATTTCTGAGGAAAAGAAAGTTAAAGTGTCATGTTTTATTCAATTTCATTCGATATCGTTTACTTCGAAACTAGTAAAGTTAGAAAAATCAAAATTAATTTGTTTAATTATTATAAATAAACTTTTAATATTTCTATTTTGTCTAAATTTAATTTTTAATAATTTTTTAAAATTTGGTTGTCGATCCTCTATTTTATAATTCTTAAAAATAATTTGGCCCTTTAAATTTGGATGATATGTCTACCTCATTGTGTTTAGTATGAGCCGATCTACTATATACTAGTGGAGAGACATTTGTCATCGCAATAAAATAAAAAATTATTTTAATAATACTATTAATTTATTTTAAGTTCCATAAAATTTTATATATTGTTTATTCAATTATATATTTTATTTATAAAGTTAGTTTTAATTTTTCTATAATAACTGCAATTATTAAAAGATGTTTCTCTATTATGAATTTTATGATGATAGAATGCACAATCTTGTAGTTACATATATATATAGAGAATTACATATTTGATAGTGTTGGCAATAAAAAAATTATAAAATATTTTTTAAAATATGAAATTTGATAGATAACGATTGTAATTTGTAAAAATTATTATATATTTTAAGTTTGTTTAGTTATTATTATTATTATTATTTATTTATTTTATAAGAGTAATAATTTTTTTTTGTTTAAATATATATATTTTATTGCCCCAAATTTATGAATCCGCTACATCTCATCAATACGAGCATATCTGCTCCATCTTTTCCGGTAACACAGGCATTTTCAAGGTTCAAAGTTATAAACAACTCTATCTATCAAACAATAGTTATCTTTGGCTATGCTATATAAGTTATTTTCCTGTATCTTCAGTGAGTGTTTCCACTTCAGCTTCTACATTGTTCTTTTCATGTAATATTAAATTATTGATGTCATCATCACTACCTTTGCTCACAATAACAATAACAACTAAATTTCACAGAACTACATAATCTCAGCAACATCATTGCATGTATTCTATATTCACTCTAAACATTCTTTCCTAGTATCGCTCTCACGCAACTCTTGGAAATAAATTCTTTTTTTTTTTAATTGTGATGGGAATCACCTCTTAATGAGAGAAGTTTTTTTAAATAAATAGAGAAGAGAGAATAATTATTAATTAAAACGATACTAATTGACATTTTACAACCATTCCGTCTGCAAGAGAATTTGAACTCCATCTCTTGAAGTTGCAAGATTAAGCTCTTACGACCTATGGACAAAAGAAGTTAAATAACAAGATTGATGATAATATTAGTATCAAGAGATGAGCAGGTTTATTGACTTCAAATCTTAAATACAATCTTATTAAGAGTAAAGGGAATGGTGAAATACAATCTTATTAAGAGTAAAGGGAATGGTGGAAAAGAGAGTGAGATTCTGCAAACTAATCTTAAATTAGTTCCAATCACCCTCTTGTATAATTTTATCCCCAAAGTTGACATTAATCCTGGCTACCTTCATCGCCAACCCGGACCTTAGTCCCACAACAAAGCTTTTTGCTATGCTCCTTAACTTCTAACTTTTTTCCACAGCAAGCTACAGCTACATCCTTTTTATCAAGCTCAGATCTCCTCTCCAAGAATTCAATGTTCTCTTTCCAGACCTCTCCATTTGAATAAACCTCCTTCTTCCAAATAGGAACTGTTGCTTTTATCTCATCTATCAAATATCTACATGCCTCAAGCGCATCGGCCCTGTGCACAGATGACACTACGATGAAGACACTCGTTTCTCCTACAGGTACGGTGCCTAGCCGATGAGCAACAGCAATGGAATGTAGATTCCAGGATTCTCTGGCAGACAAACAGACAGAATTGATACAACGTATCGCCATTGGAATGTAAGCTTCGTATATCAACTCCAAGACTGTTTTGCCGTCAAAAGTGTCACGGGTTGTGCCTGAAAATGTAGCTATAGCACCAGCTTGTGGGGCGCTGACAAATTTCATATATTTAGCAACATCAATTAAGTTCTGGTTTTCCAAGATTTCAATAAGATTGTTGCTATCTTCAGCAGCCATTTTCTATCAGATCAGATAATATGCTGATGGATTGAGTATCTGCTACTTTTAGAGCCTTTTAGAGCAGACGAGTCCAGCGGATTGTCCTAGAGATTGATTACAGGTTCTTTATAGTTAGGTACACAAAACATGATGAAACTAATGCAAACATCAAGTTGTATTGTCAACATCAAACAACCTATAAAAGACAAAAATAAACGAAAACAAAAACAAAGAGTCACTTCAAGAGAAAAATATGTATTATAGACCATTCGATATAGGGAGTTTGCTTTCACCTAAACTTGATGTACCGCATTTGATGATTCAACAACATGAAAATGGCTGGTCAAACTGATGACATTTCAATAAAAGGTACTCGCACCCATTCAATGAGTATTGGAGTTCCTTAATTGCCTCAGAGGAAAATACACAAGTTTATAATTTATGTTATCTATGTTTAACTACACGTCATTTACTTCATATGATCTGAACTCTGAAATGAAAACAAATGTTCAGCATACATCCAGGAACCAGCAGAGCCACAACCAGTTGTATTGGTTTGTTTGGAACCAAATAAAACGAATTTTAAGAAAGAATTGTATAGCTGAAAAACAGAAAGATATTAGAGAGTAGAATCTTCCTCGAGAGTTTCATCTTAACAAACAGTCTCTGGTTCCTCTCTATCCTTGTTTCTCCTATTTATATCTGTAATCCCCTATAACTAATCATCTACTGATAGAACTCAGAATTTTAATGGAAGGAAAAGGTATATTATTTCTTAGAATTCAGAGTAGAATCTCTTAAAATGACGAGATTGAGAAAGGATGCAGAAAGAAAAACTGAACCAGAGTTCTAAGAACACCAGAGCATAATTGCTCCTAACCGAGAAAGAATTCCCCTAATTATTTCGTAGAATATTTTATGAATACCTTCTCCTCTTCCTATTCCCTCATTCTTATAACATAAAATAAGAGACGTTATTAACTAGCTTTTATTCCTTCTATTCATCCTTCTTGAAACTGAATGCCGTTTCCCACTTCCCCTTCTCTCATTCCTTTAATAGAATATCAATAGTATAAGAGACATTATTAACTAGCTTTTATTCCCTCCATCAATCATTCTAGAAACTAAATGTGTGTGAGGTGTGTGACTTGGGTGAGTGGGGCCCACTCTTTGGGCTCTCATTCCTCTTAATTTGCAGTGTTGTATCATCTACCCTATTAAATTCTAACTACTCTAGATTCCCTTTATTCTATATGCTAACATGGTTCACCACATATATCATTTTTTTATCGGTGTGTAAGATTGCACAAATAGCTAACGATGTGTTATGAAACAGCAAACCAAGGAGTCCAAAGCTAGCACACACATATGAAATTTGTGTTGATTGACTTTACTCTATATCTTATGCCAAATTTATGATCAAATATCCAAAATTAGAAGCCAATAATAATTAGATGTAATGGAACACTAAACTAAATATCCCAGAGATATATTCTTTAGGAGCCCAATCTTGAAAAATCAATATTATTCACCTAATAACTCAGGTCAATTTATAATGATAAATAAAAAGCGAGTGTACCTGATGAGAAATCCATAAAGTTTTGATGAGATAAATAGGGGATTAGTTGCTAAACTTTAACCGATGAGAATAGTGATGGTTCTCCTCTAACAAAGTTCCTTTCTCATAAAGTTGTTGGATTGGGCATGGGTAAGGAACTTTATGACACTCTAATACCCAAAAATAGTACTATAAATATTAATTCATTCAATCCAATTCAGACCCAAAATCATCAGTGAACCAATTCCTTTACTAAGTGTTTGTAAATTGGGTCAGCATATTATAGCAGAAAATCATTATAAAAAGGGAAACTGACAAATTGAAAGGGTCTGGCAAATTCTACAACATTCCATCTACAACATCCACAAGCAAAGAGGAAATTGAAAGACCAAAAGACACGTCAAACATTATTTGAAGAAAACGAATATGGTAAAACAGTGAAAACCTAAAAACGAAAATGAAAATGGTAAGACAAAGGTGGATGAATACCTGAGCAGACACGACGGAAGATGGAGGACGCAGACACGACAGAAGACGGAGGGTACGAAATCTTGTCGCGCGAAGAGAGAAGATTGAGTGTTGTTGTTAATCGAGGCGATGATAGGTGGCAACGGCTTTTCTATTTGCGGCGGTGGTGGGTGACGGCGGCGGCGGTGACAATGGCTTCATTTCGATTTTAGGGTTTTATGATTTTGATTTCTCAACATTTAGGATTTTGTTAGATTTGATAAACTAAGTTATACTTATAGTTCGATTAGAGTTCAATTCTATTATTTAAAAACAAGTTCAGCTAAAAAAATTGATTTTAAAATAAGGTTTGGTTCTCAATTTTATAAACCGACTCAATTCAAAAATAGTTCGGTTCAATGTAGTTCTCAAAATCAGTTTGATTTTTTTTCTCAAAATCAGTTTGATTTTTTTTCCCACCTCTACTTCTTAGAAGTATTTAGTTGTACAAGTATTTGTGATTTTATTTGATTATCAATAAGTTATCTTCATTTAATATAAGCATAACATACAACAAATTTAAAATGTTCAATTTTCAAAACAGTTCATTCAATTTTATCTATTGCAGTGGTAATGGACATGGTTTTACGCTTGTGATTCTTCCAGCTAAAGATAAAAATTCCAGTCACTCGCTATATCGCAAAACACACACAAACCATATATTTTAAATTAAATAATAATCATAGAGGAATTTAAAAATTAACATGTGAATAGAATAGATATTACAAAAAAGCCAAACAACTAAGATAGAAACCCAATCCTAATCAAAAGGGGAAGATTTAAATTTAACTGCTTGGAACCTGAAAAAGTTGGATTATGGTCCTAAATTAGTGAAGTATCCTTCTAATTTTAATATACTAGGGAAGTGCATTGTTCAAATTCAAACCTACAATAGATTTGGTTATCCGAAACCAACGAAATTTAACATTACTTGTGAGCTTCGTACATAGAAGAGCTAGCAAAATATTGTGGCTTTGCACAGGTCACATTTGTCTTTACAAATATTGGACAACGATCTGAGTACATCGTAATATCTTCATATAATATGACATAGTCTAAACTCATCAATGTAGTTCATGAGTCAATATATTGATTCATTGACATAGTGTTTTGCAATTAAAAACACTAAATTACCGATACCATATAAGAGGGATCCAAGTTGAAAGCATAAAACAAAACATAATAGTCGAATACAAAATTCATTCATATATAATTCCTAACAGTTGATAAATATTTCCTTCACGACATGTCAAGCCCTACTAACTTTTCAGCATACAGAAAATCTGTATTATGCAAGGGCAGAGCTAGGTGTAGCTCTTCAGCAGCCAAGTTTTGATAAATACTCCCTCTAGTCTCGAATATAAGCAAAAAAGTATTCATAATTTTTGGACTCTCAAATATAAACAAATATAACTTACATTAACTCTATTTTGGTCTTGAATGTAAGTTTTATTTTTCAATGACTCTTTTATTTTAGAACAAGTTCTCATGAAGAGAAATTTTGATAATGCAGTTATATTTTTTATGAGATTAAGAAGATTAATTGCATTTAATTAATAGAAAACACTACCCATTACATGCATAATTGTATAAAACAAGACCATATGTTGTACACAAATTACTCACTCGATGGATACACAAACAAAATCAATGGGCACAAATTTTACATGAAAATTAAACCCAATTCTACCATTAAATAATAATTTGAGTAAACCCAATTAACTTGAGTTTAATTTTCATGCACGGTCAACGTATAAAATTTTATATCACAACCAATCAAGTGTGTGACTTTAAAAATAGTTATGATAAAGTTAAACAATTTGAATGGATTGACATTGAAAACCCTTTCTGCACGGAAAGTGTATGTAAATTAAATTCATCTTTGAATATAAGAAAGTTGGACTTCATTGGCCCCTCCTATTATTCTTTATACCCTATTTTCATGTCATATATTTCATAATGCTGAAGTAAATATCAAAACTTGAGAAAATATCTCAACGCATTTATGCAGATACAAAATTCATAGTTGAGGAAGCAAAGTCAATATCTTTATTGAAGTCAACAGGACCAACATCTTGATTCACAAAATTGAGCAGTTGACGAATGGGAATTGAACTTCAATTACGCTCTTATTGTGCAATTAGGACCACACAAAACAAAATTAAATATCAATTTCAAAATTTTGATATAAACTTTTGAAGAAATTATTAACATGCATGGAGAGAGAAATAGAGGGGAAGGAAATCCGAAAACCTGGAGTGACCAACTCCGAATGCGTTTTCCGGTTCAGTTGACTCGAACTTGTTTCTGATGAATGGCAAATCGGCACCGCAAATAAGAATTTTATTTTGTTTATTTGATTTGATTTGATTGAGCTGCTGTGTTTTTTTATCGGCATCTTCAAAAAAGGAAGTGGATTAGGCTTGTGGGATTACAATCCCTTATGTGTGCTTCATTTTTTTACCATTTTGATGCCCAAACGTGTTTATTATTGTTAATAATTTTGATATTGGAATATGTCTTTAGTTATTAATTTAATCTTCAATTTTTTTTTTAATATAATTCATAAAATTATTAGTAAAAGAAATATTGAAAATATATTTATAATTTTAATATATTAAAAAATTACCATAATAACGACTCACACATTTAAATATTCAAAAATTAATAAGAGTGTTTACTTTTCTTTAATCTCAAATCAAATATTTAGTATAGGTTCGACTTTTTTCATATTACCTTAAATTTATTTATTAACATTGTTAAATTCTTTATAATGTGAATGAACATAAATTATCATTTGTAAACTTTTAAAAGGAAAATGATTGAAATCAATTTTAATGATTCAATGATTATGATTATTGAGTATCAAAAAATATTTACACGGTTAATGCGTATCAATTATATCATTCTTATCATAATTATATACTAAAATGAAAATAAATTGAATTTTATTATCAAATACTCATTTGAAATAAAATATAAGTAAAGATGGTAATAGAGAAATTGATATATTTAACTTTAATTTTTATTTAAAATCAAATACATTAACTTTTTAATGACTTCTTTTTACTTATATTTTATTTTAGACGAACTACTATTGAATTTCTAGTTCATCTCATAACCATCTCCTCCCATTACGTATTTGTATTAAAGTATTTTCTTATCAAATACTATAAAATTATAAATAAATAATTTAAATGATCAACAAAGTTGAAACAAAAAATAAATACACTAAAATTTTATCTTTTTGTTTTTAAAAAAAAAGTCTATATATATATATATATATATATTCCATTGAATTAAAACCAGTATAAATTATCAATAAATGTTAACAAAGGGTTGTTCCAACAATAAATATAATCATAACTAAAATCCTGCAACATTGACGTGAGTCATCACTAAGAATTAACTTTGATACGTTGACCAGGTAAGTGAGAGAGTTTTCTTATTTGTGCTAAACAAACTTTCAAATTGATACACATGATTAAAGGTGCAAAATACATTGAACACCCAATCACCTATGAAGTATTGATACTTCTAAAATGGCGAAGTACCCGTACCTAATATCGGTACCGTACCCATACCTATGCATCATTGTCCAACCACACTAAAATTTAAATCCATACTCGACCAAAGACAGGACATTCAAAAAAATAAATGTTGTAACATTTCTTTCATATCACATTCACAAATACATAATGACGATTGATTTTCGAGCATGCCACGATGAGCCAAATTGTCTTAGTTGCCAACCTATTAGTCAATAATTTCCACGTTAAACACCAAGACTTTAAGTGGAGCCAATGAATTTTATATGATGTCACGCTCGATCACCCCAAACTCGATCATGTTTCCAATGCCACATAACCATCACTGATTCTTACACCACCACTGGATCCAATAAAGAAATACAATCCAACAACAAATTTTTGTCCCAAACAAATAGCTCTCTCCTACACAGACCCACCATATACATATCTACCACGAACTATTTTTATTATTACTCATCCCAAACAGTCTACTAAACCCCACACACAACAAACCATCTTCCAACCAATTATTAAACCAAAACGACGTATCTCTCTCATTATCCACCACCCTACTAAGACAATTATGAAACCAATTCTCACTAACAATTCTAACCCATCAAACACACAATTTACATCCTTTCACCAATTCGAACTAACAATTATAACCCATCAAACACACAATTTACATTCTTTCACCAATTCGACACATTATTTAAAAATATAGTAGTATTTTAATAAAAATAATAGTTAAAAATAGAGTAATTGTGCATTTTAGTCCTTAAAATTTGTAAGTGTCAGGTCAATTTATTCTCTCAAATTTAAGAAATAGCAAATTATAAGTCATTCATATTAAAGAATATCAACCAAATTTAACCCCTCCATGAAAGTAGTTTTTTAGTAAATATTCATCAAAATCAATAAAAGGTATACATATTCATTTAAATAGTCTCTTGCTACATCAAAATAAACATAAAACCTTTAAAATTTTGGTGAGAAGTTTGAAAAAATTATTAAATTGATTGATATTTTTTTTAATTTAAGAGGCTAATTCACTATTTAGCAAATTTAAGGGACTAAATTGACCGACTCTTATAATTTTAAGGACTAAAATACATATTTATTTATTAAAAATAATTTATTTTGAGTTCAAGTAACACGCAAATATAAAAATTATGATTATTTTTGTATAAAAAAAATTATAATTGGTTGTTGATAGTACATTTTTAAATTTTAAAGGTGATTTTATACGGTATGTAACTTAACTCAATTAGATAACCAACGTTCAAAATTTACGGATTGAATTATACGTGTAGTTTTAAAGAATTCAAAAATATAGAAAGAGCTCAACAATCAAATAATTATTGTTAGGAATAAAATACTTCGATTAGAGATCTTGAATTTAAATTATTCAAGAGCGCCTGAATTAAATGGTTCGAATCTCTTTACTCTTAATCAGAGATCTTGAATTTGAATTCAGTTTCTAGATTGCAGCAACATTAAATTTTGTTAAAATTTGAAATTAATGTTGGACATAAACTTATATTTCAACTGTTGAGTATTGTCTTATTGTATTAGTAAGTAAGCACACAAAGATAATCGATATGAGTCTAATATAATAAGCACTATTTTAATTACATTTATTAAAGCAGGAGACAAACATAGGCCACTAGGAATGGCATAAACAAGCTGCAGAAGAGAAAAAATATGGAATTGGAATCTTCTATTTAATACAAACTGCTATTAACAATGACCTTACTTTCTTATAAAAAACAATGACCTTACCTAATAGCATAAATGCAGAAGAGAACAAAAATTGAAATTGGAATTGCTCTGTTTAATATATATACATACTAACATTTACAGTCAATATTGTTGAATGATCAGGGAAGAAATAAATTGACCTCCTGCCTAAAACTAAAAGAATCAGTTATATTACATCAAGAGTGTTATGTAGTTGGGGGTAAGAAACTAAGAAAGCAAAAGGGAAATAACTGTCATCAAGAGGATGCTGCTTCCACTCTGGGCTCTTCCAACCATTTCCAGACCATCAGCAAACCAGTTCTGTCTCCGGTGAAGAATAGTCCACCAGGACCTGTTTCAAATGATCCAACTTCTTGCTTTGCGAATAATCTACCCCTCGCTGCAAATCTATAAATTGTAAATGTAGAGACACTGTCAGGAGCCAGTTCATGTATTCATAACATCAACATGATGGTGATGACTGCAAGTTTACTTACGATGGCAGTTCATAGAGGCGAACTGAATTGTCTCTACAAGAGCAGAGCAGTATAGGCTTAGCATCTGGATCAGCCATCCCAGATAGTGCGACAACATCTTGTAATAAGGATTAAAAAAAATATAAACAACCTCCTCCTTTCAATGACCATTATAGAAATATCAATTTGATTACTACAAACAAAGACACAACTGAATGATGTTCAGCTGATAGGTAAGTAATTTACACTTTCTACATTGTGCGAATATATCACTTCCAAAGTTCTCTCTTCGGTGGCCGCCCAGACATTGATAGTGCAGTCAGATGAACCAGATAGTAAGTAATTGTCCCACCATATAAGGGACGTGACTGCATCTGTATGTGCATTGTGTGTCATTTTACACTCTAATGTGTCAAGGTCCCAAACCTGAATAAAGCAAAACAAATAACTCTCAAACAAATCATGGATGAAACCAAAAACCAATCCTAAAGAGCTAACATGGATAAAACAAGGGACCAATAAAGATTGATAGAGACTCTGTATTGCAAGACAATAGAAATACCTTAATGCTTTGATCCTTAGATCCCGAGTACAACATCTTGTCGCCTCCAACAGCCAGGCAAACCACAGATTTAGTGTGGCCACATAGTGATGCAGCCAGTTCAAAAGGGGAATCAGCTTTAGAACTGCCTCTCCATGCAGATATAATGCCATCCTGTGATTTAAATAAATAAAAAATTATATACATAAATTGATAGGTAGCAGAAATGATCTTTTTCAGAAGCAAGAGAGAAAAAATACTATACAATTAGTAAGTAAGTAAGTAGAGAATATAAAGTCTGATTTATCTAAATAATAACAACCATAAAGTAATAAACCACTGCGGGAATTACCTCTGCTCCAGCAAAAAGTGTATCATTACCAACAGTCATGGCAAGGATTCGCCCCTTAGGTCCATCAAGAGTAAAATGTGAAGCAGTTTGAATATTCCATGCCTTCACAAAAACCAAAATGACATAATCAGCTTAAAAGTAATATAATTGACAAGATCACATAATGAGACAAATTAAACTGACTGAAGTAAGAAGAAAAGCTTACCTTGACAGCGTTCGTCAAACCAACAAAAATCCATGGACCCTCACTGATCAAAGAGGTAGCTTCGGCACCAAGATTCATCAAATTAGTACATTGACCAGAATGGCAGTCCCATGTCCTAAGTGTCCCATCAGTGCTGCCAGAATAAAGTTTGTCTGATCCAACCGGAAGTACAATTCCAGTGACGAGCTGTTTACAAATATTTTTTAATTAAATAAACTATCTCAGATATATATATATATATATATATATATATATATATATATATATATATATATATATATATATATATATATATATATATATATATATATATATATATATTATATATTAACACAAAAGAAAGCCATGATTTCTAGCATTTCCAAGGAATACTAAAAGGGTGGTTATTAGAAGTCCAAGCCAGTACCTTCTTGTGTCTTTGAAGCTTTGTTAATGTGGCAAACCCATCACCATAAGACCAAGAATGTAAATACCGGCACCGATCACCGCGAACACAGTTTCCATTCACCCAATATTTGCAGATACTTGGTGAAGACTTGTCAGCGACTTGTGTCTTGTCTCTGCCATTTTCACTATTTCTATGCAAGAAGGTCTTAGGATTATGCTTAGGATGCGGCTTCTCAAACTCAGAGAATGAATGGAACTTCCTTGCATTATGATAAGAAGCAGTGGATGGGTATGATGTTTCAGTGTGTAAAAACCTACAAGGATTTCTGTTGCATCTCCCAGCGAGCCAATAGGCGCATGTTGTCCCACTGATTCGTTTAGTTCTACTCCTTCCAACTATATCCACCATACTCGAAGAATAAACACAACCTACATTCCAATAGCATCCCAAATAAGCCACTGTATCCTATCAACAACATTCAAAAACCTAACTACCAGACTTTATAATACCCAATTATAAAGAAACCCTAGAACATGAACAGTCCCTCAATTACCGGACTTTATAATACCCAATTATAAAGTATAATAATAATTTCCACTACATAAGAGGCAAAAACCCGTAACAGAAATGGGTTAATAATTTAACCTCGATCAACCAATGGTTACCTCAAATCACCGTATGGATTGGATAGAGACAGCATATGATATAGATACGATGTCATGTGTTTGATACGCAGATAAAAAATTTGATAAGATTAATTTATCGTATCTAGGGTTTGATAATTAGCAAATAATATGATTTATATTTTGATAAAATGAAAAATTTGTCTTTATAATATAGATTTGTCTTTATAATACATTAGCAAATGATATGTTGTTATAGAATAAAATAAATAAGAAAACAACCAAAAACATCATATATTAAAAGAAGAAATCAACTTAAAGTCACCAATCATAAAATCAATTCAATATCAATAACACAAAACAATCGTAAAATCAAAAAATTATTTTATTTCATCAACACAATGACTAAAGGAATGTAAATAAGAGTAAGTAGAGAGGGGAGGAACACCAGGTAGAAAAGGAGAGAGAGAAACGTTAACAGGAAAGGGATGAAAAAATATTTGTTAACTTTTATCAAATTGATTATTTTAACTATTTTAACCTATCTTATAGGATTAAAAAATAAGTTAACCTATTTAAAGGATTAGAAAGTGGAGAAAACTGATTGAGATACGATAGGTTTCTTTCTTTTGAAAGTTAATCACATGTGAACTTGAGTTGAATAAATGAGTACTGACTGAAGATGTACTCTTGTTCTATTCATAGAATCGTGTAATGCGGTTTCCTTGTTTTGGACTTCTTTGTATAAAGGCCTAATATAAAAAAGAAATTTGTTTATTTATAATTTAATATTTTATTTTCGTTTTCAAAATAAAAACTAAAACTATACATTTGACCAAAACAATATAAAATAAAATTAGATAAACTAAATAAATATATAATATATATTATATGTCAATGAAATAATTTTTTTTCTTTCTAATACCCAATTATTTTATTAATTTTATTTTTAAATATTAATATTTTAATAAATTTTTTATTATTAAGATTATATAGAATGACAAAACTATATTTATTATAAAATTATACATGTTTTTAAACAATGACCTGTGCGATGCATGGATTGATATTCGTTCTTAAAAATTTAATGTTTTAAAGAATGTATTTTTTAAAATATAATGAATATTATTAAAATAATTAATCTTATATCGATAATTAATTAATTTCATTTTATTTTAGTAATTCGCTATGTGTCATGTAAGTAAAACATATATCATCTATAAAATACATATATGATATTGGTGTTGGAACCAAGTTGATTTTATACTTAAAGTTTTGATGATAACAAAAGTATTGTATGAAAACAGTATATTTGACTTCAGAGAGTATGAAAGAAGATTCATGTTTTTGAAGAAAATCTAAAATAAGATTTGATTCAAATTTATAATTGAAGAAAATTTAAAATAAGATTTGATTCAAATTTATAATTGATAAAGATCTAAAATAAGATTTGATTCATATTTATAATTGAAGAAAATCTTTGACCAAGTTGAAAAGAAGATATGGTCAAGATTTGAAGAATATTTGAAGAAGATTTGATCAACATTTAAAGAAGATTTGATGAAGATTTGAAGAAGATTTGAAGAAGATTTGAAGAAGATTTGATCAAGATTTATCTACAACAAAATATGAATAGAATCAATTTGAAGAATTTACAAACGCAATCTGAACAAAATACGAACAGAATCAATATGAAGAATTTGCAAACTCAATCTAAACAAAATAGAAATAGAATCAATTTGAAGAATTTACAAACTTAATTTGAACAAGATACAATTCAGAATTAAACAAGGACTAAATTGAAGCCCAAATTTTCACTATAAATAGACACTCAAGGCTGAAGGAGAAAAACATCGAAAAGCAGAAAAAAGTAGAAGAACTCAAGCTCAAAGTTCTCAATTCATCTTAGAGTTCAAAGAGAGAAACACTTGTTCAGGTTAGAAATATTTTCTAAGTGTTCTTTTGTTAGAGTGTGAGAGTTATTATTATTATCAGCTTGTTAGAATCAACTACTCAAGTTCCAATCTTTTGTATCCAACCCGATAGTGGTTTAGTTCCTTCTTCAATATGGGGTTGTCAGGTTGTTAGGAGAAGACTTGGCTTGTAGGGTTAAGGTGGTTAGTTCCTCAAAAGTCTGGGGTTGTGAGGCTGTCTGGGAAGACTGGCTTGGATGGCCAGGTGTTTTGTAATTCAAGGTATTTGAATTAGTGGATGAAAGCCTTTAGAATGAGGGGACTGGATGAAGCCAAGTTAGTGGTGAACCAGGATAAATCTATGTGTCCAAATATTTATGCTTTCATTATTTGTTGCCTCTGAACCCGATTGCTTCTTATCTAAGTAATTCATAAAAACCAACCAGCGTTCATCAAATCAGCAAAAAGTTTTCAAAGTTAATGCCAATTGAGAAAATACAAATCTAACTGAAAAAGTTAATGCTTTACAAAATCAAAGTGTTGAATTTAAAACAGAAAATGCAACCTTAAAAACTGATAAACTTAAAACAGAAAATGCAACTATGAAAATTGATATTACTGAACTTAAGACAGATAATGCAACTCTGAAAACTGATATTACTGAACTTAAAACAGAGAATGCAAATTTGAAAACTGATATTGCTGAACTTAAGGCTGAAAATCTTACTCAGAAAAGTAATTATAGTTCAACATCAATTGAAAATACCATATGTAACTCTGATAAGCATGAAGAAGTATTTCAAGATTTTCTTGATAATGGTATAGAAAGAAGCAAGTATGCATCTATGATTTATGGTGTTAGTAGGAATGGTAAAAGAGGAATAGGATTTCAAGAAAAAGTAATTGAACCTAAGTTTGTTCCCTTTGATGATTTATGTACTTTTTGCTATAAGAAAGGTCACACTAAAATATCTTGTCCTATGCTAACCACATGAAAAGACAAGAAACCTTTAAGAACTAACAAACCAGGACCCAACCAGATTTGGGTACCAAAAGATAAAATTGTTTATGTTGCAGATGTTCTAAGCAAAAAATTGAAACACCAGTCATGGTGCCTAGTCAATGGATGCTTGCAATATATGAAGGGAAAAAGGTCTATGTTCCAAGACTTAACAAAAGCCAACATAATACCTATCAGAACCAGAATCATATGATGAACCAGAAATATCAGAAAAATCTAGAGTATTAGAAGAATCAAAACTGGCAGAGAAATCACACATATAAGCAAAATCAAAACTGGCAGAAAAATCACACATATCAACAGAACCGGAACTACCAGAAGAATCAGAATTACCATCAATTTCAAAATTACCAGAGTAACCTGATACATCAGTAGAAACAGAAGTGTCAGATTAACAATCAGAATCAGGAGACTTCTTTGAACACTCCAATCAAATTTATCAAGACTACAAACCTGGATGAGAATTCAAATCCCTTCATCCAGACCCTCTAATAAGAGAATATGCAAATTCAGAATCTGAAACCCAGAAAAGAAGAAATAAAAGGGTTTTCAGAGTGAAACAGAAACTGAAACTGTTGACATATAGGTTATATCTTTCTTTAAATTTAATTATTGTTTCATATTATGTTTATTGTGATAACAAGAAACTTGATCTTAAAAATCAAAGCTAGATAAGTACTTTGCAGGTACATAAAAAATTTAGAGGAACAAGGAGATCCACAGAATCTGAACACTTCAGCAGAAGTAGCATAAAGTTTGGTTTTCCGAAACAAGCGGAGACCACCAGAAACAAAACTCATGTTTTGGTTGTATTGATTTCATTCTTCAATTATCTGATTTATACTATGTTATATGACAAACATCTTGACCTTAAAAAGTCAAAGCAAGATGATGATTGTGACACCCCGATTTTTAACAGTGCGAGTGTATTTTTTTTTCAAAAACAAAATTAATAAAATACCAAGGCGTAGCGCAAACAACAAATGTCATAGTTAATTACATCATAATTATAACAAACTAAAATAGTTTTGAGACGATAAACCAAAATATCAAAGTATAAAATACACCGGGGCTATGAGACCCATCAGACATCGCTCATACCCCTGGGGTATTCTCGGCAGACACCTGTACAAAGTATTGCTCAAAGAAATATTAATCCCCCCATGGTCACGTCAAAAGCAAATGGAACATGGACCCACCAAAACAGAAGTCATCTGACCGTATAAGTATAGTTACAGTCATACCAAAATAAACTAAGTACAGCCACCAAAAGAAAGACATCAAGTCCCTATACATCAAAACTAATATGATCATACTCTAGCAACTACAATAACATGGGTGACCTCCACACACTCTGCAAGTCCCATCTGACGCAATATCCATCTTCGAGGTAACCTCCTCCTCATCAACATCCATAGACAGGTCGGTCTCTTCAGAAGTCAGATCCACCCACGAGATAGGTGGCTTCGGCGGCGCTGGAATCTCAAAACAATCCAATAATTCAGTGACGGTCGGTAAATGATCATTCACTGGAAATGGGAGCTCTGACTCGGCCCGCCTAGATGGTCCTGCAATCTCTCACTCCACTGGCATCAACCCCTTATCCTTTCCACCAGTCCCCGGTCCAACCCCTGTATCTCCAGCTCCTACGGTGGTCTCCACCTCAACTCTAATTGAAGGATCATCTGCATCCTCCCAAGCTCCACTCACTCCACTCACTCTGTCGTCAAGGTAATCGGTGGAATGAACTCGGGTATCATCTGAGGGCAAAGCTCAATTTCCACAATAATTGTAAAGGGTCACCAACCGAAATTAACAAATAACATTTAGAGAAAATTTTACATTTCAAATGCTCAAGAGAACCTTTCATCTTAACATACTCATTGAAAGGGTTTTCATATGTCAAAAATGCATAAACAATATTCGAATACGGTGTTAAAATTTCAAATAAAAACTGAACGTTACAGAGGTGTATTCGAATACACACTGCATGTAGCTGAATACAACAGCAAAATAATGCAGATTTCCAGTTTTGAAAATAGTTAGAAATCATTTAACACTTACGATGCAAAGTCCATCAATAACACTTCAATCACACATCAAACATTCATAACATCAATTATGAACACATAATTACATCGAAACTTAATCAACACAAATTTACACCTCAAAGTAATTACGGTACAATAACAAACAACAACCGAGTATGAATATATAATCATCATAGTATAACAAACATGACTTGCGTGCCAAGCACCCTAATGCAATGCGTATATGCCAATGCACATGATTCCAGAATTTCCAAAACAAAACCCTCCTCGAAGGGCGTAAATCATAATTTTACCGCCTATCACATGCCTTATTACTAATTGCCGAGGTACAGTCGTTCACTGACTAGCATAATTTACTAGAGTGTAGCCTATCACAGGCCTTACACATCAGTTAAATCCTCGTGAGGATAAGATGGACCAACTATCACATGGAACCATCCCGTGGCCCATCACGGTCACCACTTAACTTCGTGGCCCATCACGGTCACCACTTAACACCGTGACCCATCGCAGTCACCACCGACACTGTGACCCATCACGGTCACCAAAAGCTATGAAATGCATGAGCATACTCTAACTCTTTTCACCACAATCATTAAGTAAATGCAGCTATTAAAAGATTCCCTATTTTTAATACTCATTTAACACTAATGATTTTTCAAACTTATCACAGAGTATACTCAGAACAAATTTTCCTCAATAAAATTCATAACATATACCAACACGTATTTTCATTCAAAAATATATATATTCACGTCAAAATTGATTATCAGTTATGAATACATAATCATATCAAAACTTAATCACCACAACAACATTAATATATTAGAGTTCTCCCCACCGCTAACTCGGTGCCAACGGTCTCGATTCCTTTTCGAGACTCAAGGAGCTAACTACATAACCATAAGTATTTATAACAATTTGTTCACAACTATAATTTATCCAACCACAACAAAATTCCAAAATTATATCTTTTTCACACACCAAACTTTTAAAACCAAATAATCTACATTATTTAGTTAAAACTAAATAAAACAAATATTGTCCAAATCACACATACACATACTCGACTATTAAAGCACCAAAATTTTTGAGTTAATAAAATACTCTAAACTTTTTCTTTTTAAACTCAGTCCAAAAGTAATTAAAAGAGTAACATTTTAAACTCTAACCATTTTAATTTCAATCTAACTTTTTGCTCAAACTCTTTAACTTAGTTAAAATTTGAACTTTTTCCACAACTTTAACAACTCTAAATTTTTTTGTAAAATTTCAACTTCAATTCAAACTCATTTATTTGAAAATAACTTATTACGTAACTCAAACATATCAAAAATCAATTTCTTTTTTTCTTAACCATTACTAACAAAATCAACAACATTAATCATACATCAATCACACATATAGAGTCCCTATATGCAAACTAAAAATTTGGAAGGAGCCCTTACCTTAGTTATCGCTTTTACAACCGTTTCCGCTACCGAAAACAAATACGGCGAAAACTCTCGCTCGCGTTGTCACCTCAAAAGCTAGCTCACCAACACCGTAATGTGGAGAGGAAGAACTTTCCTTTCTGTCACTTCTCGAATGGAAGCTTAGATCTAGATGAGAAGTGGTGGTTTGTGTTGGTGTGGTTTTGAAAACCAATAACACTTGTTTCGTAAAAGAGAGGAAGAAAGAAAAGAAGTTCTCGTGAGTCAGGGAGGGAAATGTTTTTTCTTGCTTATCTGATTCCTTAGCCTCGCCTCTCTCACACACACACACACACACACACACACACAGATATATATATTTTATAATTAAACCAATCCAACAAATATCTAAAAAATCTTACACACATCACCTCACTCACATCTCAAACTAATTTAATAAAAATATCTACTCTCGTCGCAACTCAATTGACAGATAAATTTTTCAGCAACAAGTGATATTTTTTACAAAACTGCCCGGTATTAATTTCTTCGCAACATAAATAAATTATTCGTCGACAAATAATTTTAAACGGGTCTCAAAATATATATAAAAATATATACATATATTAAACTATTACAAACTCTAACAAAATATATTTTTGGTACTTAATTCCCAAAATAAAATAAAATTGAGCTAAATGTCACAACAATTCAACACAAAATATACTAAAATTGCATAAATTAGAATTTAAAATTAATGGTCTTACAATGATAGTGCAGGTTTACCGGAACCAAAGGAAGAAGATGTAGACAAATCAGAAGAACTTGAAAAATAAGAGGATACAAGCAAATTAGAACAATATGACAATTCTTCAAAGGATGAATCTGATCAAGTCAGAAATAGTCAAGATAAGTCAGAAGAAATATCTGGATGGAAGTACCAATCATTTCATCCTGAAGCTCTAATCATTGGAAGTTCAAGTGATCCTTTGAGGATCAGATCATCATTAAAAGATACCACTTTGTTTGGCTCATTCTCGTCAATTGAGTCTACCACTTTTGATGAAGCATTGGCAGATGATGGACAGATTCTTCCAATGCAAGAAGAGTTAGATGAATTTAAAAGGAATGATGTTTGGGATCTAGTACCTAGACCAGAGAAGAACATTATTGGAACCAAGTGGGTTTTCAGAAACCAGTTAAATGAAAAAGGTGAAGTGGTTAGAAACAAGGCAAGACTTGTCTTACAAGGCTATAGTCAACAAGAGGGCATTGATTACACTGAGATACTTGCTCCAGTGGCCATGTTAGAAGCTATTTGTATCATACTTTCTTTTGTTGAAATAATAACATTATATTATTTCAAATGGATGTTAAAAGTGCTTTTCTAAATGGTTATATAAGTCAAGAAGTCTATGTTTAAACAATCCCCAGGTTTTGAAAGTACTGAATTTCCAAATCATATTTTTAAACTCAGGAAATCTATGTATGATCTAAAACAAGTACCTAGGGAATGGTATGATAGACTTAGTAACTTCTTGCTTAAAAATAACTTTGAAAGAGGACCGGTTGATAATACACTTTTTAGAAAATCAATAGGAGATAACATTCTTATTATTCAAATTTATGTTGATGATATTATTTTTGGATCTACTAATGGCACCCTTTGTCAAAAAATTTCTAAATTTATGTAGCTTGAATTTCAAATGAGTATGATGGGAGAACTTAAGTTCTCCCTAGGGATACAAATTCAGCAAAGTCAAAAAGGTATATACATTCATTAAACTAAATATACAAAAGAGCTTCTTAGGAAGTTTAAGATGAGTGATTGCAAACCTATGGCTACACCAATGCACCCTACTTGTTCACTTGAAAAAGATGATTCAGGCGAAAAAGTTGACCAAAAAACCTATACAGGAATGATAGGATCCCTACTTTACCTTACCGCTTCCAGACCTGACATCATGTTTAGTGTATGTGTATGAGCAAGATTTCAAGCAGATCCTAGGGAATCACATTTAACTGCTGTTAAGAGAATTCTTAGATACCTAAAAGGCACTACCAACCTTACCTTGTTCTACAAGAAATCTCCCAAGTACAAACTTAGTGGATACTATGATTCTGTTTATGCTGGAGATAAACTTGAGAGAAAGAGTACTAGTGGCAACTGCACATTTTTAGGTGACAACTTAATATCTTGGTCAAGTAAGAGACAAAACACCATTGCAATGTCAACAACAGAAGCTGAGTACATTTCAGCAGCTGACTGCAGTTCTTAACTACTTTGGATGAAGCATCAACTTGAAGACTACAAAATCCTAGAATCCAACATTCTCATCTATTGTGATAACACTTCTGCCATTTGTCTAACCAAAAACCATATCTTACATTCTAGAGCTAAACACATAAAGATCAAACACCACTTCATTATGGACTTTGTTCAAAAAGGAAACATGCGAACGGTTGATCATTTCTAGTGAGTTGTGTCAATGGAGCTACAATCTTAGCAAAACCTTCAACAAGCCTCCTGTAGTATCCTGCCAGTCCGACAAAACTTCGTATATCAGTGATATTCTCAGGCTGTTTCCAAGCGAGGACTGTCTCAATCTTTGCCGGATCCATAACGATTCCTTCTTTGGTTATCACATGTCATAAGAAGTTCACTTCTTCTAGCCAAAATTCGCACTTCGGCAGATTGACATACAATTGCTTCTCGCGTAAAACTTCAAGAACTTGACGCAAATGCTCTCCATGTTCTTCCTCAATCCTTAAATAAATTAATATATCATCGATGAACACCACAACAAACTTATCTAGAAATGGGTTAAAGATTCTATTCATGTAATCCATAAAAATTGCTGGTGCATTGGTAACTCCAAATGGCATAACAAGATATTCATAATGTCTGTAACGGGTTCTGAAAGCAGTTTTCGAAATATCTCCTTCTCTTACTCGAATTTGATGCTAACCTGACTTCAAGTCAATATTCGAAAACACCACGGCTCATCTCAAGTGATCCAATAAAATAATCGATACGTGGTAAAGGATAACGATTCTTAATAGTTGCCTTATTAAGTTGCCTATAATCCACACATAAGCGTGAGCTTCCGTCCTTCTTCTTAACTAACAATACCGGAGCTCCCCATGGTGATACACTTGGTCTGATAAATCCTTTCTCCAACAAATCTTTAATTTGGCCCTTGAGGTCATTCAATTCCAATGGCGACATCCGATATGGTGCAATCGAAATAGGTCCGGTTCCTGGGTGTAGATCAATGAAGAACTCCACCTCTCTTACTGGTGGTAATCTTGGAATTTCTGTTGGAAATACGTCTGGGTACTCTTGGACAAGCACCACGTCTTCTATGCTCACATTTACTTTCCCTCCATGTTAGCTAATGACAAAAACTCTTGAATTCCTTCTCTCAGCGACACTCCGAGTTTGTTAGCAGCTAGATATTTAACGACTCCTAGCTTGGGGAAAAGAACCAATTCGCGAGCACAATCTAAGATTACATAATGATACGACATCCAATCCATACAGAGATGATTTCGAGTGATTGTAGGGGTAAACAAATCAAATTAATAAAGAAATCTCTATTCTGAATAGTTACTTGACAGTGTAAACATGAAGTATTTACAGTCAAAGTCTTAGCAGGTGTGGAAACAACCAAATCAAAAGGTAGAGAAGACATAGATAGCTTCAAACGATTCGCATAGTCCATAGCAATGAAGGAATGGGTTGCCCCCGAATCAAAAAGTGCAGTTAGAGTGTTACCTGCAATCTCGCAGTCTCGTTGGATCAAATTGCTAGAATGATTTCCAGCTTCAGCACCCATGCAATAATTGCGTCCTTTAGTAGTAGGACGAGTAGCCCTAGTTCCATTCACTGTTGGTTCCACCTTCGGAGTCTTGCAATCCCTTGCAAAGGGCCCTGGCTTCTGGCAATTGTAGCACGGAAGACTCTTAGAGGTACAAGCATTAGCATAATGTCCCTCTTCCCCACATCGGAAACATCGAATCACTTGTCCCAATTGTCTTCCAAAGTTCTAGTTCACTGGACGATTTTGACCCCTATTGTTGTTATGTGGTCGGTTATAGGGCTTAACAACTTGTTTTCCTTTGTTGTTTTGATGGTTCACCCGACTAGGCCCTCATGAACTAAAGTTCCCTCCTCGGTTGGCCCTCTTGTTCTTCATGTCCTCAACTTCTCTACATTTCTCCACTAAAACTTGGAAACGCTGAATTCCCAATGGCAGGACGGAGTCTTGAATCTCATACTTTAGTCTATTTGGGAAAAGGTGACACATAAATTGTTCATCAACCTCTTCACGGAAAAACCTAAAATGTCTTGACAATGACTCAAACTTAGCAGCATATTTACCCACCGTCATATTTCCCTGGTATAGTTTAAGAAAATCATTGCCCAACTTAGTCCTGGTACTCATTGGGAAGTATTTGTCTGAAAACATCCTCATGAGCTGATCCCATTAGAAGTCTTGTACTTCTCCACAAATATTCAGCGTCCCTTAGAAGCAGATACGTAGCATAATTGACCTTCACCCCTGCCTGACAATTAATCATTTTGAAGATCTTTTCCAATTCCTGAATCCACTGGTCAGTTTTTTCTGGACTCTCATCAACCATGAACTTTGGAGGATTGTGACGACGGAAATCTTCCAATCGCCTTGACTCAGTAGCACGAATATCTCTTTCCCTCTTCTCCAGATCCGGTAGAGTCGTTGCAGCTGTCTATGCAGTAACAGAAGCAGCCATGTTATTCATTGCTTCAGCCATTTGATCATCCCTGTTGACGTTGACTCTTGCAGTGTTGTTTCTTCTTGGAGGCATTGTTTCCTACAAAACCAACATCAAGTAGAAATCTTAACACCACTTAGAAGAATTTCAAAAGATAACTTTCGACTACATCAACACAAAACAACTACACAAGACCTGACAACTCAAATAACTTATCCCGACGCATGATCAAATAACGACTCCCAACCTACAGGTCAACCTACAATCTAACCAAAGCTTTGATACCACAATGTAACACCCCGATTTTTAACAGCACGAGGGCATTTTTTTTAAACAACTTAATAAAATAATACGTCGTAACACAAAACAACAAGAGTCATAAATAATTACATCATATATATACCAACAACCTACGATAGTTTTTGGGACAATAATCCAAAGTATACAAATAGAAAATACACTGGGCTATAAGACCTACCAGACATCGCTCATACCCCTTGGGTATTCTCGGCAGACACTTGCACAGAAGTACTGTTCCAAGAATGCTATCCCCCCATGGTCACGTCAAAAAATGGAACATGGACCCACCAAAAATTCATCTGTCAAGATATATTAAAGATACAATCATCCCAACACAAAATAAATACAACCACCAAAAGAAAGACACTAAGGCCCTATACAACAAAAAAACTAATCTGATCATCCACTAACAACTACAGTAACAAGGGTGACCTCCACACACTACACAAGTTCCTTTTGATGCAGTATCTCTCCTCGAAGTAACTTCCTCCTCTTCATCAGCCATAGAGGGATCAGTCTCCTCAGAGGTCAGGTCCACCCACGAGATAGGTGGCTTCAGCGGCGCTGGAATCTCATAACAACTCACTACCTTAGTGACACTTAGTAGAGGATCATTCACTGGAAGTGGAAGCTCTGGCTCGACCCGCCTAGACGGTCCTACAATATCTCCTCCCGATGGCATCGACCCCTTATCCTTCCCACGAGTCCCCTGTCCAACCACTATATCCCTAGCTCCTACGGTGGCCTCCATCTCAACTCTAACTGAGGCATCCTCTACATCTTCTCATGCTCCATTCACCCCGAGCACCAATCTTGAGGGTACTGGATAGTCGATCCTCTCGTGAGTGAGATCCACGAGATATACTGCCCCAACTTTCCTACTTGTCCTTACTACCCTCCCCGTATAAGTGGCCCTGCTTGAGATGGGGTCGTATACCCAAGCAGTTGGCGAATATCGGTCAGGGAAGTCTAACAACGTTTCTGTCGTCAAGCTAACAATCGGTGGAACGAACTCGAGTATCATCTGAAGGTGAAGCCCAATTTCCACAATAATGTAAAGGGTCACCAACCGAAATTAACATTTAACAATTATGTCATAAAAACAAGCAATAACCACTTAGCAATTACGACATGATAACAACAATAACAGAGCTTATATATACATATATCATACTATAACAAACATGACTCGGGTGCCAAGCACCCTAATGCAATGCTTATATGTCAGTGCACATGATTTTGGAATTTCCAAACCCTCATCGAGGGGGTGTAAATCATAAATGTACCGCCTCTCACACACCCGTACTAATTACCGAGGTGCCACCTATCACAGATCAACACGATTTACTAGAGTGCAGTCTATCACAGACCTACACGACAAAAAAAAATCCTCGTAAGGATAAGATGGACCAATCAACTCATGGAACCATCCCGTGGCCCATCGCGGTCACCACTTACAGTGTGGCCCATCACAGTCACCACTAACAATGAAATGCATGAGCATACTCTAACTCTTTCACAACAACCATTAAGTAAATGTAGCTATTAAAAGACTCCCCTTTTAATACTCATTACACACTAATAATTTTTCATACTTTTCACAGAGCATACTCAAGACACATTCTCATTAATAACATTCATAACATGCAGTAACACATATTCTCACTCAAGAATGCATAATCACATCAATATTAATCATCACATATTCATACATCAATCACACATGTAAGGTCCCTGTGTGCAACTAAAAATTTGGAAGGAGTCCTTACCTTAATTATAGCTTTTTCAACAGTTATCTCTACCACAATCAAACACAACGAAAAATCTCGCTCGTGCCGACACCTTCAATCAAATAGTGCTTGACTTAGTCAAATTAATCCTTGAAACTTTAACTACCTTTCAAACCCTTTCTTACTCCTAACCCCCTTAGAGTATATTTCACTAAAAGAGTTTACAACGAGTAAGGACTAACAGTATTATTATCCAAAACACACTTTCAACATATAAAACATATTTTTATAAATTAACATCCTTTAATTTTTCAGTGAATTCACTAACAATTATTCGAAACGTTTAAATTATTTTTCTCAAAATTTTTCACACAACCACAAATTTTTCTCAAATTTGCCATAACTCATTTTTTTTCTTCAAATAACTACAAGTTTGATCCACTATATTTTTTAAAGACTAAAAGTTCAATCAAAGTATTTACCTCATAACAATATAACCACACAAAACAAATATCAATGAATATTTTTCTAGTTTTAAAGTTCTAACTCTTTGAAATATTTTCATCCTTTTCAAAATATATATTTTTCAACAAAGTTTGTATTTTAATTCTTGAAACTTGGAATCTTTTAAAAAAACTGAATTTCTAACTCATGAATTTAACCTTTACTTAATAAACTTGAAACTTTAATTAAAATCATGCAAACTTTTCTAAAAATTGAAAGTATACATATACAAGCTTGAAACCACAATTCACTGATTTTGCTTAAAACCCAAGTTCAAAGATTTGATAACCACATGTATACATTCTTACTCATCAATCTTAACAATTATTTTTGGAAAGACATAAACTAAGAAAACTCATTTTTCTTTAATCACCACAAAACCATTAATATATCCAAGTTCTTCCCACCGCTAACTCGGTGCCAACGGTCTCGATTCCTTTTCGAGACTCAAGGAGCTAACTACATAAACATAACTATTTATAACAATTTGTTCACAACTAAAATTTATCCAACCACAACAAAATTCCAAAATTATATCTTTTTCACACACCAAACTTTTAAAACCAAATGATCTACATTATTTAGTTAAAACTAAATAAAACGAATATTTTCTAAATCACACATACACACACTCGACTATTAGAGCACCAAAAATTTGAGTTAATAAAGTACTCTAAAATTTTTCTTTTTAAAATTAGTTCAAGAGTAATTAAAAGAGTAACATTGTTAACTCTAAAAAATTTAATTTCAATCTAACTTTTTGCTCAAACTCATTACTTAGTTAAAATTTGAACTTTTTCACAACTTTAACAACTCTAAATTTTCTTGTAAAATTTAAACTTCAGTTCAAACTCATTTATTTGAAAATAAACCAAACACATCAAAATCAATTTTTTTTCTAACCATCTCTCACAACAACAACAACAACAACAAAGGATTGGTTAAGAACTCAAAAAATTCACTCATTCCCCCACACATATAAAGTTTACGAATTTAGGAGAAAGTAAGTGTCTCATCTCAAATAAACTAGCTCACAAGCACCACCGTTGTGGCTAGGGATGAAAAATGATGTAGCCACCTTTGTGGCTCAATGCCTAACCTGTCAAAAGGTGAAGATAGGACATCAAAGGCTAGCAGGCCTATTACAACCATTAGACATGCCTGAATGGAAGTGGGACTCTATTTATATGGGCTTTGTGGTAGGACGACCTTGTTCCCTATCAGGGTATGATTTCATTTGTGTGATTGTGGATAGGTTGACCAAGTCAGCACACTTCTTACCTGTTAGGGATACCCTAAAACTAGTCAAGCTGTTTATAAAAGAAGCAGTGAGACTACATGGAGTCCCTTACAATATAGTATCATATGGGGACCCTAAATTCACTTCTATATTTTAGAAATTCTTCCAAAAATCTTTAGGAACCAGGTTGAACCTTAGCACTGCCTACCATCCACAAACTGACGGTGAAATTGAAAGGACAATTCAGACTTTGGAAGAAATTTTAGGGCTTGTGTCTTAGAGGATGGTGGAAGTTTGGATATACACTTGCCTCTAATAGAATTTTCTTATAACAATAGTTGTCATACTAGTATAGGTATGGCTCCATTTGAGGCATTGTATGGATGCAAGTGTAGAACTACTTTATGTTGGTCATAGGTAGGGAACAAGGGAATTCTAGGACCTGAACTTATTCAAGAAATATATAATTAGACGGTAAAAAGTAAATAGAGATAAGGAAAGAAATATGACACAAAGATGTATCCTAGTTTACCCAAAATGGGTTACGTCCAGTCCTCACAATTGTGAGATGATTGACAAATGATTGAGAAGCTCAAGATATTATGAATATGATTGTATGAGTGATGTATTGCTTTGCACTTGAAGCTCTTATCTATCCTTCATCTTGAAGCTTCTTTTATATGCTTCAAGAAGGCTTATGACAGCTCATTTGGCCGTTGAGAATGGTCCAGCTGTCATGTGTCAGTGAGTGGATAAGATCAGCCTTAAAATAGGAATGTTCTTGCTTTAAAGCAGGAATGTTCTTGTAAACCAAGAACGATCTTCGTTCTTGCTTTGAGGTACGCTGAGGTTTAAGCTTCACTTGCCAACTGTCTTAAGTGATTCACTACTTTGTATCACGTGTGCAGGCTACTAGAAAGTACAGTTGAGGTGTCCAGTCCAATCTGTCAGTTTTGTAATTGATGCTTGCTCAACTTGGAGAATGATCTTGCTTGATAACTTATGAAGCATAACTTTTGCCTTTGTTCTTTGGAGTGATTCTTATACTAAATTGATTCTTGTATATTTCTGGTGAGATTTTGGAACAGATTGTGAATGATGGAACCAGATTATTTCTTCAAGAATCTTATCATTCTTGTTAATTTGGAACTGTGGATAACGTTCTTCGTTTTACAGAATTCTGTCAAGAACGTTCTTCGTTTCTCTGAATGAACTTGCTTCTTTTTAATATGATCTATTTTGAATTGCTTGGTACCTATCTTTGATTAACACACTAAAACACACATGTTAAATACAAAAACACTTAGAATCATAATTAGAAGTCTTAGTTAACTTTTGTTTAATTATCATCAAAACATTAATTTGGGATTTTGTCTCATAAATCTCCCCCTTTTTGATGATGACAAACATGTTAGTTTAGATTTTAATTTTGATTCTAATAATAATCGTAGCGAGCTTTTAGTTAAGAAAACTCCCTTCAATATGTGCTAATCTTTTGAACCAACATTTAATTTTCATTAATATATCAATAATGTTTTAGTCATACACATGGTTCGAACACAAAAACAAAAATACAGAAGTAATCATGCAAAAAGGCTCCTGAAATACTTAAAATCTAAGAACTACTTCTCCCCCTTTGTCATGGCAAAAAGGAATATTAGAATAGATGCAAATAATTTAGAAAGACAGCGATAGGGAAGATCCTTCAGAGGATGAAGATAGAGACGACTGTGGCATTTTGGGAAAAGTTGGTGGAGGAATAGGCAGGGGAGGCTCAAGATCTATTTTTGGACCAAGCTAGTTAGCCATCCAGTCCCTCAAAAAGGCATGCTCTTTGTCCTGATAAGTTTGTCTAACAATTATAGTCTGAAGAGCAGCAAAGATTTTGGGGATTTCCTTGTAAGTTTTGGATGTTTCCTTCTCCATCTTTGTTCATTTGAAGTGGCGCTGATCATCTTTGATGGGAGCAGATAGAGGAGTATTCTGAGAGGGTGTTGCAGTGGTGCAAAAAGATGATAATGTGGCGAAGGATGTGTTAATTTGAGGAAGGGATCCTGTAGGAGTGGAGTGGTGAGGTACTGATGGACCAAGTATTGACTGATTCCAAAAATAGAGGAGCTGGTTTTTTGGGGTGACACGAAAGCTGGTGACATTAAAGAGTTTTGCTAAACTTGAAGCAGATGACACATATCACTTTGTAAAATTGGATTGGTGATATTTTGAGAGGAAGAAACTACAGGGGTTATGTAAGACCCTTAGTTTTAATGTGTAATTTTTGTATTTTGGTGTTGAATTATCATGCTTTTTAGCCAATTTTAATGGTATTTTGTGTGTTAAATGGCAGAAATATCTTTTTGAGACCGTTTAAATTATTTGACGAGAAATAATTTAATTACGTTACGGAGAATTTATTACCGGACTGTTTTGTTAAAAATATCTCTAATTGCTAAAAAATTTACTTGTCAATTGAGTTGCAATGAGAATAGATATTTTTATCAAAATAGTTGGGGTGTGTGTATAAATATTTAGATATTTTTTGGTTTAGTTTAATTATAATATATATATATATATATGTTAGTAAGTTAGTATAAGTAAAAATATATATATATATATATATATATATATATATATATATATATATATATATA
>JBBPBQ010000001.1:30455488-30517480 GCA_037974755.1 Cicer yamashitae | reverse complement strand
TTCTTCTTCTTTCTCCAGATTTCAAAAAAAAAAAAAAACCAAAACCCAAAAACACAAAACCACAATTTTCTTCTAGATCTAAGCTTCCATTCGAGAAGTGATAGAAGGGAAAGTCGCTCCTTGCCACGTTGCGGTACTAGTGAGCTAAATTTGGAAGCGACATCGCAAACGAAGTTTTTACCAGAATTAATCACGGTGCCGTAATCGGTTGTTTAAGCTATCGTTAAGGTAAGGGCTCCTTCCAAACTTTTAGTTTGTATTTAAGACCTTATGTGTGAATTTGTGGAAAATAAATTTGATGTGTTTGAGGTGTAGATTTGTGGAAAATGAATTTAAGGTGTTTTTGGGTACATATTTGGAGATTTAAATTGGTGATTTATGGTTGAAAATTTGGAGATTTAAATTGGTGATTTATGGGTGAAAATTTGGAGATTTAAATTGGTGATTTATGGTTGAAAATTTGGAGATTTAAATTGGTGATTATGGTTGAAAATTTGGAGATTTAAATTGGTGATTAATGGTTGAAAATTTGGAGATTTAAATTGGTGATTTATGGTTGAAAATTTGGAGATTTAATTTGGTGGTTTATGTTTGGAAATGTGGAGTTTTGAATTAATGTCATTAATGTGGTTGATTTTGTTAGTAATGGTTAACAAAAAGAGAAATTGATTTTGATGTGTTTGAGTTACGTAATGAGTTATTTTCAAATAAATGAGTTTGAACTGAAGTTGAGATTTTAAAAGAAAAAGTTTAGAGTATTTTATTAACTCAAAATTTCGGAGCTGTAATAGTCGAGTGTGCGTATGTGTGATTTGGACAATATTTGTTTTATTTAGTTTTAACTAAATAATGTAGATTATTTGGTTTTAAAAGTTTGGTATGTGAAAAAGATATAATTTTGGGAATTTTGTTGTTGTTGGATAAATTTTAGTTGTGAACAAACTGTTATAAATATTTATGTTTATGTAGTTAGCTCCTTGAGTCTTGAAAAGGAATCGAGACCATTGGCACCAAGTTAGCGGTGGGGAGAACTCTGATATATTAATGTTGTTGTGGTGATTCATGTTTGGTGTGATTGATATGTTCATAATTAATATTATGAATTTTTTAGATGTATTTTATGTGTAGATTGGTGGAAAATGAATTTAATGTGTTTATGGGTGAAATGGTGGAGGTTGAATTTAATGTGTTTTGAGGTGTGGGTTGTGGTAATTCATGTTTGGTGTGATTAATGTGTTCATAATTAATATTATGAATTTTTGAGATGTGTTTTAGGTGTGGTATGTGTGGAAAAATGAATTGATGTGGTTTGTTGTGAATTGCGGGATTATGAGTAAATATGTTTGAGTATGCTATGTGTTGAATTTGAAAAATCATTAGTGTTAAATGAGTATTAAAAATAGGGAATCTTTTAATAGCTGCATTTACTTAATGGTTGTGGTGAAAAGAGTCAGAGTATGCTCATGCATTTCATAGTACATGGCGACCGCGATGGGCCATGGTGAAAGTGGTGATCGGATGGGCCACGGTATGATGCCATGTGAGTTGTTTGTTCATCTTATGCTTACAAGGATTATTGCGTCGTGCTGATCTGTGAGAGATTGCACTCTAGAATGTGCTGATCTGTGAGCGATTGCACTCTAGAAATCAGGGTAAGGCCTGTGAGAGCCGACACGTTAGTAAATCGTGCTAGCCTGTGAGAGACTGCACCTCGGTAATTAGTACTGGCCTGTGAGAGACCGTACAATTATGATTTACGCCCTTCGATGAGGGTTTTGGTTTGGAATTCCGGAATTATGTGCATTGGCATATACGCATTGCATTAGGGTGCTTGGCACGCGAGTCATGTTTGATATATCGTAATGGTTGTACATACATACTTGATTGTGGTTTGTGATTGTGCCGTATATGATGAGTGTTATTGATTGACTTTATGTGGTAAGCATTGAATTATATCGAAACATTTTGAAAACTGAAATTCTGCTATTTTCACAGTTGTATGCGAATACAAGGATGTTGTATTCGAATACGATAGTGCATTTTGTTGAAAAACTTCATTTTCCAACTTTGATTATGCATGTGTGGCATATGAAAACCCTTTCTAGATGTAACCTAAGTTGAATGGTTATTTTGTGGATTTAAAATTTAAATGCTATGTGATATTTGTTCATTTCGGTTGGTGACCTTTACAATTATTGTGGAAATCTGGGCTTTGCCCTCAGATGAGAATCAGGATCGTCCTACCAGTTAGTACTCTGGAGATGGGAACAGAGTTAGACTTACCTGACCACTGCTGTGTCAGAAGGATTTCTGCGGGGCGCGTGGAGATCACCTAGGTTATAGTTTTTTTTGTAGCATGATCAGATTAGATGGCTGTATAGGGGCTAGATGTCTATCTGTTGTGGTTGTATTTATTTCATTCTGGAAGACTGTACCTATACCATATATTGTCAGCTTGACTTTCATTTTGATGGGTCCCTGTACCGCTGCTTGTAATTATTGTTGACTTTTTTCATTCTGATACGACTTAAATATTTTATCTAAAGGTATTTCTCTCTTTATTATGAATTTGAATTTGTGTTAAAAAAAAATCGGGTTGTTACAGGTTACTTGATCAAGTGATGAATTAAAATTTTGTGGAATAGTAGAAGAAGGGGGAACGTTCTTAATTGGTGGGTTGTTCAGTATTTGTTTTGGCTGCAGAGTTGCGGGCATATCTTTTTCGTTTAGTGGTAGGTGGAGTGAAGGTAGCTTTAGGAGATGGTGGGACGAACGGAATTTGTTTCATGTGAGAAATGTTTTTGGATGAAAATTTTTATATTTTAATGCGGGATGATTCGGTCATCAAAGAGACATTAAAATATGTAAAGATTTTTGAGAAAACCATACCATATGGAACAATGTTTCTCTTATAGTCTTTATTGATGGCAACAATCATGTGTTGGATGATAAGATGAAGATTTAATCTCTTGCAGTGGAGGAGATGATAATGACTTATGCATTATTGTCAGAAACATACTCATGACTACCATAGTGGGGTAGTATTGAGTGTTGACTGATGCTATTAAAAATATTTGGAAGGGGTTTGAGATCTGTTGAAAAGAAATTTGTGGACCCAACAATGAACAGCTCTTGAAACACTTCCTCTTTGGTAATGTTTAGGTTGAATACTAGTTTTTTCCAAAAAACTGTTGGTCCTTCAGATGGCAGTTGGAGGATAGGAGCAAAAATGAAAGGATTCAAGCGTATTTCAATGCCTTTAAGTTTTGAAACAATAAGTGATTTATTTGCAAAGGCTTCAGCTTTGCAGTAAAAGGCTCGGATTACATCAGGATAGAAACAGTCGGAGATTTGAAGAAAATTAGTCCATCTAAGGGCATCAGTGTAAGGCTTAATAAAGGTACCTTCATTTTGGAGGTTGTCAAAAATGAAAAACCGACCAATGCCTATTGGTCTTTGAGCCCATTTTTCATTGTAGAGTTTATGAAGTTTTGATGGAATAAGTGAAGGAATGAGGATTTTGGAAGAGGATGGTTTGATAAAAGATTTTGCGGTTGCTGGTTTGGAAGATTTTGTGGGTGCTAGGTTTGAAGTTTTATGTGGAGAACGTTCTTGGGATGATGGTTTGGACGAAGAACGTTCTGGATTTGAAGTTTTCTTAGTAGGTTTTTTAGGGTTTTTCAATTTTTGGGAAGCCAGAAATTGAGAAAGTTTGGAAAAGGATTTGGATTGAGGAATCTTTATTTTAGTTTGAGAGGGAATGGATTTGGGTGGAATCACCTTGGAAGAGGATTTTTGGGATGTTGGGGGTTTGGAGGGTTTTGATTAAGGTGCTGATTTTTGTGGTGATGACATAGGGTCAGAATCATCATCAGAAATTTTGTAGATTGTGGAGTCTGTGGTCTTGTTTTTTGAGGTGCCAATACCTGCCAAGGTTCTCATTGATCTTCGTTTAGAAGATGAAGTACTCGAGCGAGTGTTGAATGAATTTTAAAGATGGGGTGAAGGCTAACTTATTGAGGGAGTTGCGCATTGGAATACGGGTGGAAGAATGGTGGAGAGAGGAGTGAGTGTAATAGGTGGAGGGATAAACTCTAGGGACGATGACAAGTAGTCAGAGAATGTTCTCTCTGAAGAAGAGTGTGGAGGTGTTGTTCTGGGTGGAGGTGGCGGTGAACGAGTCGGTGATGATGAAAGAGATGGTGATGGTGTTCTTGACTGGGGATTTTTGCGTGCAACTGCCTTGGTACGCGCCATTTTTGAGAAAATGAGAGGTGAGGATGAAGGAGAAGAAGAGAGATTTTTTGCAGAAAAAGTTTGAAGTTGTTGTTTAGTGGGGAAAGGTGATTTTTTGCAGAGATTTTTTGTTGATTTTTTGTATCAACAAAGATTAATTCAATTTCTTTTTTATTCACATGATCCCTAATAAAATGATGTTTTATTTCAATATGTTTGGATCTAGAATGCTGAATAGGATTTTTAGAAAGATTAAAGTAAATTGGAATATGAGAATAACTTGGGAGCTGCAATTTGCTACTGAGACATATTCAGCTTCGGTGGTTGATAGAGCAATTGTGTTTTGGTTTCTGCATGACCAACTTATTAATGTTTCTCCTAGGAACTGACATGCACCACTTGTGCTTTTTCTTTCAATCTTATCTCCGGCATAATCAGCATCACAGTAGGCTACAAAATCAAAATGAGAATCTTTGCTATACCAAAATTAGTAGTACCAACAAGATAACAAAAAATTCTTTTTACAGCAGTTAAATAGGATTCTTTTGGTGAGGATTGAAACCTAGCACATAATCCTACTGCAAAAACAATATCAGGCCTACTTGTAGTTAAATAAAGTAACGAACCGATTATTCCTTGTATTCTTTTTCAGAAATGGATTTTCCATTTTCATCTTTGTCTAATGAGGAGGATGGATGCATGGGAGTAGTCATAATTTTGGCTTCACTCATTTTATATTTTGTTAAAAGATCTTTTATGTATTTTTCTTGACATATGAAAACTCCATCTTTGTGTTGCTTAATTTGCAATCCAAGAAAATACCTCAATTCTACCATCATACTCATCTCAAATTCACTTTGCATGAGATTTGGAAAATCCTCACACATTTTTTCACTAGTTGATCCGAAGATAATATCATCACCATACACTTGAACAATAAGTAAATCATTTTTATTTGTTTTCTTGAATAGTGGTGTCAATTTTTCCTCGGGAAAATCCATTTTTATTTGAAAGGAACTTAATCTTTCATACCATGCTCTAGGAGCTTGTTTTAATCCATATAGAGCTTTGGAAAGTCTGAAAACATGATTTGGTTTCTTTTGATCTTCAAAACCCAGAGGTTGACGAACATAAACTTGTTCCTTTAAAAAACCATTTAAAAATGCACTTTTAACATCCATTTGAGAAAGTTTGATAAGTTTATGAGATGCATATGCAACAAGAATTCTTATAGCTTCTAACCTTGAACCTGGAGCAAAGGTTTCATCATAGTCTATACCTTCTTGTTGATTATATCCTTGTGCTACCAACCTTGCTTTGTTTCTTAGACCTTACCTTCTTCATCCAGCTTGTTTCTGAACATCTGATGACTCTTCATCATATGCATATTTTTCATTGTTTTTAGTCTTATTTATCTCTAATCATTAGTAATTTAAGGATTTATTTGATATATTTTGTTGATTTTAGTTCTTAGATTTAATGAAATATTTATGTTCTTATTTCCTTGATTAAGTAGAGATTTTCGTAGTTTTGCGTTGTTTCTTTGTTTTAGTGCAGTGCTGAATTTTGGTGAGAAATCAACATGAGCTATGTGGAGTATTTCAGCCATATCTGAAGTTGTATATGTCCAATTAAAGTCAAATAAAATGAAATTGAAAGCTAAGATCCATAGCTACAACTTTCATGAAGATGCCGGAACCAAATTCGGACTCAAAAGAGGAAACAAATGCACTAAACGCCAGATAGAAGATGTTGTGCGCTTAAAGCGCGCCTGAGGCGCATTTCTACAATATTTTCACATTCTGATTTTGTCCAAGTGCGCCTGAAGCATGCCTGGGGCGCGCGGAGCGCAGCAAAATACATTAAAACACGTTTTTTTCTCACTTTTTAGGGATCTTTTTGGCTATTGGGAAGTTTGGAGACTTGTGCCCTAGTAGAGAAACTCAGAGACGACTGTTTCTAACACCATTGAAGCAGTTTTATCAATAATCATTCATGAATCTTTCTTGTAATTCTTCTCTAATCTCTATCTTTTCTATCTCTGTCATGAGTAACTAAACCCTATTTGTTAGGGATGAGTGAAACAAGATGAAACCCTTATTTTTCTGATTTGATTTCTAGTTATATGAATGAGTTTATTGAATTATGTTTCTTGTAACACCTCAGCCATTACCGTTACCGGCGATGCTACCTCACGACCTTCTCGCTCCCCCCTTTCCCACCGTTGGAAATCTAGCGAGTTTTTGCCTTTCGTGGGATTCGAGCCCGATACCTAGGGGATAAGTACCGGTAATGGCGGGGGTTTACATTTCTCATCTCTGTGCTTAATGCTTTTTATTGCTTGATCAACTTTAAAATGTTTTACGATTTGTATTTTGAAACGGAAGTGGACTTTACGAATGCTTGAGATGAGAAATTTATGATATTGTAGTCTAGGGATAGATGCAGGTCATGAAACCAATTGAATTATTTGCAGAGGCAATAGTTTAATAAGAGAATTCCTGTACCGTAATGCTTAATTCTAATCTTAAATCCACTAAGGAATTAGGGGTTACTTTGGAATTAAAGGTTCTGTCACTAAGACATTAGGGCAAGAATAATAAAGAGCATTCAGTAATAATTCAATAAAGGAATTTCGTAACTAGAATAAAATTAAAAACCAAGGTTGGATTCGAAGTGAAACTAATCCCTAACATTTTTCTTATTATAAAGGATCAGTTTTATTACTGTTGTTAATTTTAAATATTATTTCAATCAATTCAGAAACTTTTTGTTCAATTTTAGTAATTAAATATAATTAAATAGTAAAACGCAATCCTTGAGTTCGACACTCGGTACTACCGTTTTAATTATTACTTGCAACGATTTAGTTCACTTGCTGAACGCTATCAACACCCATCTTGTTCCAATGAATTTTTGATCTTGTGGATCTAAGACAAAAGTCTAGACTTCATTCTTTTCGAATTGAAGAAGTTCTTCCTTCATTGCTTCAATCCAAGATTGATCAATTATGGCTTCTTTGATTGATTTTGGCTCTATTTGGGATATCATTTCCATGTTGCTGTTGATCTCATCTTTAAATGACATTCTTGTTCTAGTTCCATCAAATGTATTGCCTATAATTTGATTTTGAGGATGATCACCTATTATTTTCCAACTTCTAGGAGGAGTGTGAAACGAAGATTGTTAATCAATCTCGTTTTCCTGGGAAACAATCTGTTGTGACTTTCCAGATTGTTCTTCTTCCTCATCATCTCTTATTCTTAAATCAAGGTCATCAAACTCATCAAATCATACATGCATGCTTATTTCAAAAATTTTAGTTTTCAAATTAAAAATGCGATATCCCTTAGATTCGGTTGAGTATCCCAAAAAGATAACTTTGTCTGATTTTGCATCAAATTTTCCTAGATTTTCTTTGTTATTTAAGATGTAACAATAGCAGCCAAAGATGTAAAAATATGAAATATTTGGCTTTCTATTTTTCCAGATTTCATAGGGTGTTTTATTTATGATTTTCCTTATGGATACACGATTCAAAATGTAGCATGAAGTATTAATAGCTTTAGCCTAGAAATATTTTTCAACATTTGATTCTTCCAAGATTGTTCTTGCAGTCTCTTGTAATGTTCTATTATTTCATTCAAGAAATCCATTTTGTTTGAGGAGTTGTTGCACAAGATCGATTATGAGAGAGGCCATGTTCATCAAAAAATGTTTTAAACGAAGCATTTATGAATTCTCCTCCATAGTCACTTCTCACAGAGATTATATTAGATTCTTTTTCATTTTGAACTTTTTTACAGAATGTTTTGAAAGCATCAAATCCATCATCCTTTTGTTTTAAAAACAATACCCATGTGTATCGAGAAAAATCATCAACAATAACAAACCCATATTTCATACCTCCTAGGCTAGTGGTTTTGATAGGAACAAAGAGTTCAATGTGAAGTAGTTCAAGAGGTTTTTTAGTTGATATAAAATCTTTTGAATGAAAACTCCTCTTAACTTGTTTTCCTTTTGCACAAGCTTCACATACTTTATCCTTATCAGAGTTTATTTTGGGAAGTCCTTTAACAAGATCTAATTTTGATAAATTTGAAATTGTTTTCATACTCACATGTCCAGTTTCGTTTATGCCATATCCATTTGTCTTTGTTAATGGACATGAAGCATGATTCAACTGGTAATTCTTCAATATATAAAACATAGAGATTTTTCTTTCTAGATGCAGAAAACAAAATCTCACCAGAGTTTTCCATTCTGACTTCACATATGTTTGGTTTAAAAATAACTTCAAAGCCATTATCATAAAGTTGACTAATGCTTAAAAGATTATGTTTCAGCCCTTCAACATATTGAACATCATTAATTTTAGCAGAATTTTCCTTACCTATAGTACCTTTACCTTTGATTTTTGCTTGATCATTGTTCCCAAATGTTACTGACCCTCCATCTTTTTTAATGAAGGACATAAAACTTTGTTTATCTCCTGTTATATGTCTTGAACAGCCACTGTCCAAGTACCGTGACTTTTTCTTGATATTTCGAGAACCAACCTGTATTAGATGTTACATAATTTTTAGGTACCCATTTTGTCTTGGGTCCTTAAGGGTTAGTTTTTCCTTTTATACTTGATTTTTTAAGATAACATTGTGATTCATCATGTCCAATTTTTAAGCAGAAAGAGCATTTTCTTACTGAAGAATTTTTTGGTCTATGTCTAGAACGTTATACCTTTTTTGAAATTTTGAGAAGAATGTTCTGGTTTGTTTGTAGAACGTTCTTGGAATTTAAGTGACCCTTTTGATTTAAGTTTTTCATCCTTCTTTTTGAAATAACAGACATATTCTAGATGTCCAATTTTTTTACAATATGACCATCTTGTTTTGCACTTGTCATCCTTTCTTTTAGGAACAAAAAAGTTTTCATACATTTTTTTATTTTTGAGTTTTGTCAAAACCAAGTCCAGCTTTGTCAAATATCCCTACTTGGGATCCCATAATTTTTTGAAATGTTTCAATGGATTTGATAAAGTTTCCTAAGTCATTTTTGAGAATTTCATTTTCTATTTTAAGAAGAATGTTCTCATTTTGAATCGTAGAACATTCTCAGTTTTCAGTTTCATTTGTTTCCTTAAGATGGGATTCCTGCATGATTTGAATAATGTTTTTTAGTTCATCAATCATAACCTGAGCTTTCTCTTTTTCCCCTTTTTTCTTTGAAAACTTGATCTTTTAAAGAGCTACATTTTTGAACAAGCAGATTTGAATCATTAAGTAAGCTGTCAAAATCTTTTTCAATTTGTTCACATAAGAGACATGGTTCAAAATTTATTACCTCTTTATGTTCAGAGTTTTCCATCAAACATAAGTTGGCTTCTTCAGGTTCCTCTGTTTCTGGTTCATAAGAATCAACCCAAGTCACCATCATGGATTTTTTCTTGAAAGGAAATTTCTTTGGTGGTTTTCTGTTCAAGGGACATTCAGTTTTGTAATGTTCTTGTTTGTTGCATCCAAAACATGTGATTTGACTCTTGTCTACATCAGTTTTGAAGTTTTCCTTTTTATTTGGAAATCCCTTTTTAATCTGATCGCTTCTCTTCATCATCCTTTGGATTTTTCTTGTAAGAAGAACTATTTCTTCATCAACATCTTCCTGTCCAATTTTTTCTGAATCTTCTTTTGGTTGCAGTGGCATACTTTCTTGAGAAGCTTTTAAGGCTATTGCTTTGCCTTTATTTGTTGGTTTGTCTTCTTGTAGCAGCACTTCATGTGCTCGTAATGTTCCAACTAGTTCCTCTAATCCGAGTACTTCAAGGTTCTTGGCCTGGCTTATAGCTATTACCATTGGTCTTCATATGATTGAGAGGCATCTCATGATTTTTCTTACTCTGTCTTGTACTGAGTATGCATTGCCTAAGGATCGCATTTCATTTACAATGGTTGTAAACCTTGAGTACATTTCATCAATAGTTTCTCCTTCATTCATTTCAAATAGTTCAAACTTTCTTATGCCTATATCGATCCTTGTTTCTTTCACATGACTTGTTCCTTCGTGATGAGTGTGTAATATGTCCCATACCTTTTTAGCAGTGTCACATTCGTCGACTCTTTCACTTTCTTCCCTACTTAAAGCACATGATAAAAATAATTGAGCTTTTGAGTTTAGAAGTGCCTTAGTTTTATCTTCTGCTGTCCAATTTGCTTCTTTCTTTTCAGCAGATGTTGAATCAGTTTGGTCGACTCTTGGTATGAAATCTCCATCTGTAATGATGTGCCACATACCTGTATCTTGTGATTTTAGAAACATCAGCATTTTGCTTTTCTAGAAATAGTAGTCTGTGCCATCAAAGTAAGGTGGTCTATTTGATGACTCTCTTTCAGCAATGTACTTAGCTTTTGACATTTTCTTCCTGAATCTTTTACTCTAGCACGTTTAAGTGTTAATCCTTAGAGACCAATCTCTGATGCCAATTGAAGTAACAATGTCAATTACAAGGAAGGAGGGTTTGACGGTAAAAAGTAAATAGAGATAAGGAAAGAGATATCACACAAAGATGTATTCTGGTTCACCCAAAACGGGTTACGTCCAGTCCTCACAATTGTGAGATTTTCCACTAAGTGCTCAAAGCAAGATCGTTCTTGGTTTTCACACAGTCTGTCCAGGTCAATCTTGATCTGTTACAAAGTATTACCTTTCAACCCAGAAAGGATTTTTACGCACTACTTTTTAAACATAAAGGATTTTTACAAATGACTCAAACTATTTCAACAATATAGTCTTGAGTTACATAGTGATAATTTGAAGAGATTGGTAGAATCTGAGTAAGTTCAACTTGTGTTTGAGATTAGATTCTTAGATTAGAACTCAGTAAAGTTAATTCTGAAATCTAGTTAAGAACAGAACGGAATCTTTGTGAAATGATTGAGAAGCTCAAGAGATTACTAATATGATTGTATGAGTGATTTATTTCTTTGCACTTCAAGCTCTGATCTATCCTTCATCTTATGGCTTCTTTTATAGACTTCAAGAAGGCTTATGACAGTTCATTTGGCCATTGAGAATGGTCTAGTTGTCACATGTCAGTAAGTGGATAAGATTAGCCTTAAAACATGAATATTCTTCCTTTAAAGTAGGAATGTTCTTGTAAACCAAGAATGATCTTCGTTCTTGCTTTGAGGTATGCTGAGGTTTAAGCTTCACTTGACAGCTGTCTTAAGTGATTCACTGCTTTGTATCATGTGTGCAGGCTGCTAGAAAGTACAGTTGAGGTGTCCAGTCCAATATGTCAATATTGTACTTGATGCTTGCTCAACTTGGGGAATGATCTTGCTTGATAACTTATGAAGCATAGCTTTTGCCTTTTGTTATTTGTAGTGATTCTTATACTGAATTGATTCTTGTGTATTTCAAGTGAGATTCTGGAACATATTGTGAATGAAGGAACCAAATTATTTCTTTAAGAATCTGATCTTTCTTGTTAATTTGGAACTGTGGAGAACGTTCTTCATTTTAAAGAATTATGTCAAGAACATTCTTCGTTTCTCTGAATGAACTTGCTTCTTTTTAATATGATCTATTTTGAATTGCTTGGTACCTATCTTTGATTAACACACTAAAACACACATGTTAAATACCAAAACACTTTGAATCATAATTAGAATTCTTAATTAACTTTTGTTTAATTATCATCAAAACATTAATTTGGGATTTTGTCTTAACATCATCATGTTATTTCTGACTCTATCTCTGATCATGCTAACTAGTACTCTGCTTTGATCGTGCTGACTTTGACTCTGACTATGCCTCTGATTGTGCTTCCTCTGACTCTGCCTCTAATCCAAGTTCCTCTTATCACGTTGCCTTTGTTAGAGTCTGCCTCTAGACCAAACTCCCTTATCAGAATGCATAACTAAGTGAGTGCTTCCAATTGAACGAGTAATTAAGATTTTCTTTGATGGACGATTGAAGTTAATTTATCTTCTGGTTATATATTAACTTGCTAAGTTGATTAAATGGATGCATTAGATATGTTGATGAAATGTGCATTTCATACATGATATAACATATGCATTGCATTCATCCAAGTCATGGCATACATGATCCAAGTACATGGTGGGACATTTGAGGATTGTTTCAAGCATGAAACAATGGATAAAAGAAGAACGAATCGAGACATCGGTTTGGGGTCATGGCCAAAACCATCTTTACCAAGAGGTCTCATTATCTTGGTGATCCATATCAAGATAATTGGGAAACTTTTAGCATGAACTCCAAATAAAAACAAGTTTAAAGTATTTTAGCATGAACTCCATGTTATTCATGACAAATGTTGCATTTATAGAAAAAGAATTTTTGAACTACTTCTCCCTTTTTAGAACTCACTGAGACTATTATTCCACTCTATTTTCTTAGGTATTATAGCAAATAAGAGGGGTTGATGGTTGGATTCTACTATCAGAGATGACCTTCTTGTTAGATTTTATTTTGGATTAATATGATGTGTAATTCTGATGTATCAGAGGATAATACCTTAGACCTTAATATTTTCTAGAGTTGTAATGTTAACTTATTTGGTACACTAAAAGTATTTGTAAACTATGTATTTTATATAGTTACAAGTCATTTAAGTGATGATACTTACGTTATTTAAAATTGATTGTCTCTGTAGTGTTAAAATGTATGAATTTATTACTATATTCTAGACGCATGGTAAGGGTTTTACACTTAAATCCATCATCAAATCTAAATTCAACTTGATTTGATCCTTCAAATTCAAAATATAGAAAAACCTTTGGTTTGATTTAATTAAACAACCTATTACTCGTCATTGTTTATTTTTTTCATCTACTTAATTTTTTTTTTGTCTTTATTTAATAGGAGACCTACAATATGTGGGTTCCCACACCTACATCCATAATCAAAACAACGGATATATCTAGCATGTTGACAATCACTTTTTATCTTTTGTCTTCTTAAGTAAGCTTTATGGATCACTCTTCAAAGTTATCATTTTATTTCAACAACAGTGATTTCCTTAGTTAATCAACTTAGAAAAAGTCTTCATCTAAGTGTTAACAAAGCAAAGAGAGGAATGATTGGTGCTGCATCTACTAGCTTAAATATTGGATTGTTACTACTTGCTATTCGTCTTGAGTAGCTTGATATTAAACCTTTTGATGTTGATGTATTGACCATATTTCACACATTTATCTTTCTGTAGACATTTAAAGTGTTTAACTTCTTGATTAATCAGACTTTGTTTGGAAAAAATAGATAAAAAAGAAGTGAATATTCTTGAATGATAAGGAGGAGATAGGTTGGCAATGAGATAGAAAATGAGATTCGTTTGTTGACATGACATTTGTTCTGTATTGAATAAAGAAAAGTAGACATCCTTAATTGTAAATGTTGTCTTGATTTATTTCGTATCTCGACGAAAGTTTTGTATTTGTTATATAAACCAAACTGATATTTCATTTTTTATTCTATTCATCAACATTCATAATAAATAACATAGAATGAATACTTCAATTAATATTAAATCAAGTGTGATATGATGTTAAGATCCTATATGTTAATTGAAAATAATTCGTAAAATACTTGAAGTCGACATTAATTGTCAGATAATTGCTTATTCCCCATTTTAAAATTTATAAACTAGTATTTTAAGAAGAGGTTTTAAATATTCTCCTTTATGCAAGTAAAAGCTTTTAAGTGAAAATGTTAAAGTGTTTTGAGAAATGTTATTATAATTTAGAAATGAGCAAGTAAATTTTTTTTTGAGAACCGAGAAAAGTTTTTTAATTTAAAAGTGAGCATGTTAAAGTTTAAATTTTTTGATGTTTATGGTTGTTAATGTTCATGTCTTGAATATGGTTTAAAAACATTAAGAATTATTAATAATAGTGTTGCGTATTTAGGCAGGTGATATTAGGACTTCGAAGATAAATCGAATGACTTATTTTGGGAAAATAAGGTAATTACTTATTTTGTTTTGTAATGTAACTGGTGAATAATTGAATAAAAAATATATGTTTGGTCGGTACTATGATATATATCTAGACAACTGTTTTTTGTCGTCACGAGTGAAGATTTAAATAGGGTCAACTGAAAAAAATATTATAGGGACTAAATTTGAAAAATATAATGGAGCAAAAAGTCGAATAAATCAATTATAGAGACTAAATACTAAGTTTAAAATTTTATGGAGAGTAAAAATATATTTTAATATTTATAATAATATATTTTTTATAATAATATATTTATGGTGACTGTTATTTTTGAATCGATAGAAGAAAACATGTTTACAAACTAATTTTAAAATAGTTTTTTTTATCAATTTCAAAAACAATATTCATCAAATAAAATAAAAAGATAAATTTGTTTGCATTATCCGTATAAATCTATTTTAAAGGCTTAATTTTTTATATTTATTAAATGGTTTTAGAACGTTTCAAAGAATATATGTGTAACATATAATATATAAATTAAAGTTTAATTATATTTATAGAAGTGGTTCATTTTAATGAGACAACTTTTTCAACATATAAATAATAAAAAAAGATTCGTTAAAAATGGCACTATCAAGACTATGTTTAATTCCAATTTCAATAATATTAGTATAATACCCGTGCTATCGCATGGGTGGTGCATCGTTTATATATTTTTATTTAATTCAATACTTTTTATAATAAATAGAACAAAATAAATGAAGTTAATTACCATAATCGATAATTACCAAACTAATATATTAGTTGTACTTAAAGTTATTAACATCACAACAAAATAATTTATGATGTGGTTGTGGTTGTGAGAGTTAAAATTTCATGAAGATTTATTAGTGATAGTATTGTGGTTGCTATGGAGTATCCCAAATAATATTGATTTGTAGAAAACAATTTTTCAAGACAACGGGCATGCAAGTTACAATGAAACCATCGTAATAATAGAATTTGAATGCTATTGATTGAGACATATAATAATAAATCATAGTTTACTAAAATATATTTTACATATAAAGAAATCTATAGTAAAATGTCATCCATACATTATCAATTGTTGTAGGTTGGATATTGATGTTAAATTAGTAATGTATCATCAATAACTTTTGTAATGTCGAAAGACAACTTCATTTCTTGTATTTTTTTACATCAAGGGTCATAATCTGCACCAAAACCATGTAACATAATCTGCATGTTAATTAATATGATCTTATGATGTAATTTCAATTGTATTTTGATTGTTTGATAAGATAACAGAATGTGAGAAATAGAGTTAAAAACATACTTTAACTTTTAATGGTTGTAGTCCAATGATTGTCCTTGTGATTAGTTGATTGTCATACCATAGGAAACAACTATGGGAAATTGTCTCCTAATTAGCTTGAAAGGCCAAGGTGATTGAGAAGGTGACATAGACATTCGTGGGATATATATCAAGTTCCTAATATTTTTTTCCTGAAGTTATCTTTGCTTCGAGCACATGGTTTGCAAGCCTTGTAACAATAAGTCATGTTCCATTACACAAACCTTCAGATTGATCAAGATTTCGCAAAAGCATGATTGGAGTTCCAACTTTTAGTTTTATTTTGTGGTTTGGAAGGCCTGAGGTAGTTAATGTGCTCAAAAATTCAGGTGTAAGGATATCAAAAGATTTATTTCCATGACTTTCTGAACGATCAACCAAATCTGAACTTAAATACTAATTTTCTTCTCCTATAATTAGTGCAATAAAGCAATGATATTAATTGGATATACACATAATTCAATAACTATAATTATATAAATAAAGGTTTAATAATAATAATAATAATAATAATAATAATAATAATAATAATAATAATAACAATAATAATAATAATACCTGGTATTAAGCTCATCACATATTCATTTATTGAATCAACAATCTTTATTGTTGATGCCAAAATTGCTCTACATTGCAAAAAATCTTCATTCTTGTAATTTTGGATTAAATTTGGATATGTGCTCTGAACAATTGCTTGAAGTGGATCATTCAAGTTAGTGATTTTCAACTCTGGTGGTATTTGGATCTCTGCATGACCGTCATTAGGCTCTGAAAGCTTCCCATCTCCTGATTTTAAGATCCATTTTGAAAATTGTTTAAGTTCATCCATATTTTCTCTTTGCATTGCTGGCAATAAATGCATGTTTTTCGTGAGTCTTAACACTTGACAATGATCCCAAATATAGGAAGAGTTAATTGTTGCATTAACAATATCTAATCGGCTTCCTCTTGGGATAACCGGTAAAATTTGCCTAAAATCTCCACCAAATACTACAACCTTGCCTCCAAAGATAGTATTTTTGAACTTAGTTTCACTCACGATATCTTTCAATGTTTTATCAAGTGCCTCAAAACAAAACTTATGAGCCATAGGCGCTTCATCCCATATGATTAATTGGGTTGCCTTCAGTAATTCTGTATGATCACTACATTTATCTATATTACATGTAGACGACTCTAGTGTAGGAACAAGAATTTTAAACTTTGAATGTGCTGTTCTCCCAGCTAGTAGCAATAGTGATGCTATTCCAATTGAGGCCACTGTCAACACAATTTGCTTTCGTGAACGTATTTTTGAAGCTGACGTTCGCCACATAAATGTTTTTCCTGTGCCACCGTATCCGTAAAGAAAAAATACTCCCCCCTTTTGCTCCTCCACAGCTTTCATGATTTTAAGGAAGATCACAATTTGCTCATCTATTTTTAACCAATATAATTAATATTAAAAATATTGAATAAAAATCATATTCAAATTTATTTGAAAACAATTGTCAACTAACCTGTAAGCGTTGCGTACAAAGTTTGAAACTCTTGAAATTGTTCTGCTACATTGTAGTTACGTTCTTCATAAATGAGTCTATTTCTCAATTGTGTCATGACATATCCTTTTGGATATCGCATTGGCTTGTATTCCTTTAAGCTCTTTTCGTTATCTTGCAAATGTTTGTAATTTGCACGAGGGTTAAATTTTGAATCTCCTCATCATTTAGCATCAAATCTAATAACATTTAAATTTTTAATTCTATTGTAGATGGAATAATAGCATGATATCTATTTTATGTTGATTTCGATAAAGCTAATTAAATTTGGTATGTCGATGCGTATATATTTTTTGTTTAGAATGAATTGGGAATAGTAAATTATTTTGTAAGGTAACATATAAAAACAAATGAGTGAATTCAATAAAAAAAACCATTTAGTTTGTGCAGCAAATCAAACATGTTTCTACTATGATAACTTTAAGATATTATTCCTAATATAATTTAGTATCAGCAAACAACAATTACCACTATGGTAGTTGGAGTAATATTATCATAATAAGATATAGTAATTGGATAATTAATTATATACCTTTGGTGTTTGAGATCCTTCTTTGCTCATATAAAATTCCATCTGCTAACCAATGCCAACTCTTATTCCACACATGAGTTGGTCGATTCATAGTACTTGCCAAGAGCATGGTGACAAAAAGTTTCCGCAAGAAGTATCCAAATCCCCATTTATGTGCCTCTTTGATAGCTTCAATGTATTCTTTATCATCTCCAAGCAACCCCATTCCAAAACATACATCTTGAAAGCTATCATAAATAAAATTAGAAATTGTCTTTATTTCTTCATAGCTTTGTGGGCCTTTGACATGAGTGGAAGCATATAAGTCTTCCAACTGTATACCCTTTAGTTTGTGGTTTCCAACATCTTTTACTTTTAACATATACAAACTTGGACACAAATTTGCTATATGTTAATTCTCTAACTTGAGGATATACTTTATTTGCTTCCATCAATGAGGTGAACATGGATTCTGTAACTGATGGTTTTTGGAAAACATTATTAATATTTTCATAATCATGATAATAAATGATGGTTTTTGGATAACAATCTTTCAACAGCCAGTTTTCTTCCATGTATTGGGAAAGCTAAGATTCTCCAACCCACTTCACTAGGTGACACATATCTATAATCAAGATATTATTTAATCTCATCAACTTCTGGTTCTCCGGGCGATGATTCATTTGGAACTATCGCTGCAGTTATTCTATCACAACATTTGTTGATGTACTTAAATAAGTACTTGATTGATGTATTTTGATTACACCATTCCATGTTGATGTGAGCTTGATACTTACGAAGCAAACCTTGATTGTATGGGACAACAAACCGATTATCTAGATGGATGCCATTCTTCTCAACTGTTCATGTATTATGACTTCTTCTATACACTAGAAATCCATCTTGATCAACAATTGTTCTATCTTGGTACTTTTTGGGAAAGAACTTTGTACATTTTCTATCTTTTGTGCACGGTGCTTTTTGGTTTGATAAACCACATGGCCCATGTATCATGTGTGATTTGACCAAATTGTACAATTATGGATCACCGACATGGTCCGGAATTTCAACTGAAATTATTTTGTCAATATCATCTGGTGTTGGGTATTTTGTTGATGGATGAAGGAATATCATGATATGGGCATGTGGCCAACCTCGCTTTTGAAATTCAAAACTGTACATATCTACAAAGGTAAATTTTCCATTTATCACATGATGAGCCTATAAGTTTACATCATATAAACTATTTATAAATATTAAGAAGAATACTTACATGCAAGTATTTTGCTAAGAACTTGTTTCTTTGTCAAATCTGCTAGTAGCTCGTCAAACTTCATTTTAAATATCCTTGCAATTATGTCTGAACGATCAGTAGCTTTTAAATGATTTGATGCCAACAATCGTTGGACTTCTGGCCAATTAGGATTACATGTAAATGTAATAAAAAGGTTAGGAAATCCAACAGAGCTACAAATAAACATACCGTCAAAGTATAAGTTATCCATGTAACGACAACTACCGATATATGTTGCTGGTAACACAACTCTCTTACCCCTATTTGAACCTTGAACTTGGTTGTTTCCCTGTTTATCATTCAAACTGCGATATTTTTCAACTCTCACTTTTGATTGGTTTTTTCTCAACAACTTGATGTTTTGTCTCTCCATCATTGTGAATCCATCAACCAAGAATTGTTGGAGTAATCTTCTTGATCTCATTATTGTTTGTGCTTCATGATCTCTTGACATAATTCTATATGCAAGCCATTCTCGTATTGTAAGTCGATTCTGCTAAGCACTCTTGGTTCCTACTGTCTCTCTATGAGCAATTTTTGGTCTATAACCATCTTCACCATAAGGGAATAGCAAAGGATATTGATATGCTAAATAACTTGCATGGAACTCGTCAATCCTTTTTAGTTTACCACTTTGTGTCTCCATTATAATATCGCTTTTTGAACCTATATCCACATCACCAACTATTAGTGCAGCCACTTTAGACACAGTTGGTTGGTTATACAATCTTCCATCAGATGATCTTTTAGAAATCAAGCGTAGTTTCAAATCATGCACTTGATTATCTTGTAATCGTACTCTTGCCATTTTAAATGATTGAGCATGTATATTGTATTGGTAAGGCATGTTACTATATTGTTGTTCAATATTGTTGATCAATATATATTCATAATTGAACTGTCTGTTGATCAATATTGTTGTTCCTATATATTCATAATTTATAATATGAAATTGTTAGTGGTTACTAAGATAGTATTGAAAAATGTGATAGGACACATGCAATTATATTTAAGGAATATGATTTAAAAATCCCTAATATATTGATATTTTAAATTAAAAAATTATAAATTAGCATGACATTTCTCTCTCTCTCTCTCTCTCTCTCTTTATATATATATATATATATATTAATGAATGTCTGATAACTATATGAAATTGTATACTTAATTTTGTGTTTATTTGTTGCTATAGAAGCTTACTAAACATAATACAATGGATAAAATGTATATTAAAAATGTTAGCATAATACTTATAGATGATAAGTTTACCTGAATCCTTGGATTCTGTTTTGGATCTCATTTTCAGTATCATAAATATATAGTTGTGCAAACTTGGGTGTTTGACCAGGTAGTGGTAACAAACTACCTATCCTGTGACATGTTTGACCTTGTATTCTCATATTTGGAGGTCCTCGTCCAGTATTAAACCTATTGTCCAACTCTACTCCCGGAGAGGTGAATGCAAACATCATATTATACATCCTAATATGTTGTTGGAAGTTTTTACTTTTAGGGGAATCATGCGTGAAAAGTAGTTTTTGAAGAAGTGGTGGTGGTGTCTTTAGTAGGGGAAGTTTCACTTTTCCATTGCCACAACACATGGAAAATTTTGGATTTGCAGAATGAGAACTTTTTTTCATTCGTTCTTGGTACCACATGTTTGCTCCCCAAACAATTGCATTAAAACATGGCATTGCCAAGATCAGAATATACTGAAATAAATCAACATCAAGTATTTTAATATTAACAACTTCCTAACATATTAAATATTAAACATATTAAATTATAACCTTAAAATGCATAAATAGACCTTGTCTATTGGCAGATTCTTCAAACGTGTTATTGTTGAGGAAAACTTCATCTTCATCAGTATTATTATTCGCGACATCATTGCATTCATGCTCAGACATGTATTCATGTTCATCAACTGCATCTATTAAGGGAATCATTTTAGTTTGTTCATTTGCATTTAGTTTGTACATGATTTTCAAAAGATAAATCACATATTTGGCTAATATGGTCCGTACCTTCACTATCATCGAATTCAGGATCCGAGACATGTAAGTCATCGTCGCTATTGTCATTTTCATATCTTAGTGTGTTTATTGGGAGCACTTTTGGTAATGCTTTTGATGTTGAACATGAACCTGAATCAACATTTTGAAATTTTCTAAAAAGATTAGCCCCCAAAGCATGTAGCCCAGACAATTGTTTTCCCTTTGTTCGATGGCAGAAATTTGAATGTGGTTGACTTTGTATAATACGCCCCTTGTCTTTATGTTTAAGATGCAACTGTGATTAAAAGAAGATATTGAACTTTTATTGTTAACACCCAATGTAATATCAGAAAAATGAGTTCTTTGATGATGATGTATAACATTTAATTCAGAATTGAGATTTGACATAGTAGAGAGACAATCAAGAATGATCCTTTTGGCTCTTCTTTTGTCCAATATAATTTTCCTTTTATGTCTTGCTTTTGCAGCTCTCATTTTTCTAACAATGGTGTAATCATCCATATTATCTTTTATGATTTCCTGCATGATGTAGATATAAAATGAAAAAAAGGTTAGACTAATACACAACATGATTATAAACATTGTAGTAGTAATAATTTTAAAAAATAAATAAATATATTTATCCCTTTAATCTACATTTCATTTGATTGAGTAAAAAAATTATTGTTTCATGTTAAATTTTATTTTTCATGATGGAGGTTAATTTTTGTTTCATGATGGAGGTAGTTATTGTTTCATGATGGAGGTTAATTTTTTTTTCATGTTAAATCTAAAATTTTATTTATATTATGATAAGCAATATTATATGTTTTAAACTTACCAAAAACTACATTGACAGTGCTAAACCAATTTAGGAACAATAAATATTTGATATTGCTAAACCAAAAACTTTATCAATATTTCACAAAACACATAATTGCCATTAAACTGTACATTTTCAAACCATATTGATTTTAGGAACCGTACTGTATTGAATTGCCATTATTGATTGATGTTAATTGTTAAAAAAAATAAAATATGACTTGATTTTCTAGTGCTGTATGGCTTGATATAGATGTTTGTTTCGTTTTTGGTAGCCCTTTAACAGGAGCTAGACCATGAAACGCTGAGGCTATAGATGCAATCTGTTATGTATGAGATTTAGCTACATATATAAATAAAAATAAATAAATAAATAAATAATCCTTTTCTATCAATAAATGAGGATATTGAACTAAGCATTATGAACCTTGTATCACAACAGATTTACAACAACTCTATTCTTCCTTCAATATGAATTTGGAGCTTCAAAAGTTGTAAGTTGTATTTTGTAGTTTGCAGTTCAACTGTTAGCAGAAATAATATAACTCTTGAACTTTAGTTTATTAGTTATTTGAGCTTGTTGGTTGATTAGAATAAAAAAATAAAAGAGTTATAATGAGTAACATTGATATACCTCATAGTTGTTGGTGTTCAACTGTTGCTGGTATTTGTTTTGTTAGTGACAATGTTAAGAGGGATAAAGAGAGAGATGAAGCCAACTTTGTGGAGGGAAAGTTGTTGATGACGTGTTTCAAGAAGCCAACTTTTGTGAGTTGACAAATGAGTACTTTCAGTTTACTTTACCCAATGGAGGGAAAGTTGCTGATGACATGTTCCAACTTTGAGTAGTTTCTAAAGTTTATAATAAATTTATATTATTAAATTTATATTATTAAATAACTATAAATATAAATTTTATTGATTTCCACAATTTAATCTCTATATGTATGTCATTTGAGTTTCTCAAACCTACTCAATAGCCTAAACTTCAACAATGTAATATATTATTTATAAAGAATTTGAGTTATTTTATAGCCTAATTGTGTAACTTATTTTGTATTAATAAACAAAATCAAAAAAATATACTATTATTTAAGATAGTAATCAATTTGCCCTTTAGTCATATATCATTTTTTAAATATAGAGATATAAGGATAATCACTGAGTTTATATTTTTTCAATAGACAACATATCAACATTTTCCATATTACTGTTCCTAAAGACATTAACCAATTAAACATCCATCCTATAATAATAACATTGAACCAAAAAGTGTACTTGTGTTTAGTGTTTACAACAATACATGATTTGAGAATATATATCCCATGATTCAGACTTCATGAGACCAAAACATAATTAGACCTTAGGATTACAACATATAATAATAGTTTTTAACATAATTGATGTCATCATCTACTGTCTAGCATATAATTTCATTGTAGTTCCTATTCACATTTGATATTCTTGAGTGGTTTTGATGATGATAACTGGGCACTTGCAATTGCATTGTTACCCCCATTATCATGTTGGTCATCAGTTGGAGGCCTTTTAGCCAGTGTAGCTGACTGAACATTTTCAATATCGTTTTCACCAGTCATTGATAATGATTGCTACATATTTCATAAAGTTTGTAGGAATTAATTAGATTATTGTCATAAAGACTTATGAAATCAGAATGTATTTATCAAAATGATGCACTTATAAAGAGTCATGTAGATATACTTACAGTGTCAAATAGTATTTCTTGACTAAGAAGTTCACGACTCGGCTCTCCTTTAGATGTGTTCTAAAAATGGACTTCTATTAATTTAAGTTGTGCAGTTTTTAATATATATAATTTATTACAATTAGAAGATACAATAAGGCAATATGTGGTTTGAATACCTCTTCAATTTGAAATTGTTCCTTAATTGCAGCATCACTCCATGACTTATTGACATAACACTGTTTTGAAGATAATTTTAGTTTTACACGAAAGGCGAGAGTGGTCCCCATTATGTCTTGAAGTTCTGATGGATATATCCTTATGTTAGTATCACCAGCGTTTAACATGTTTCAGGTAAATGAGTTATGTCATATTATGTGGTAAACAATAAATATCCAAACTATGAAGTTACTTGGACTAAGCATTATATACATGCCTCAATCATATTCTTCCTCATTTGAAGTGCTGAAATTATAAGTAGTGAAGTACAATCATGGTCCCACATAATATAGGTAGTGAAGTACAATTGTCTTGGAAAACTTCAATGATCATTTTGTACCTATTTTATGTTGATATAGGGACTCTAATATTGATTTATAAATTCTGATAAATTAAGGTTGAATATTGAACTACTCTTATGGGCTATTTGCTTTTAGTTTGGGAACAAATTCATATCCTTATATGACAGTTAAGAGAAAACCTTTCATATAGTAACACTAACCCTTAATAATATACAAATTGTTTCTACTTTATTCCATATGCCTATAAGTTAGAAAATTGTAACCATTTAGTTTTACTTTGATTGGACAATATATTTTAAATTATGAAGAACAAATGAAATTACATACTTCTAAAATATAAAAAACATCATCTATTAAAGTTTGATGTATCTTGGAATTGGTTCATCAACCTGAACACCACATTTACATTGATAATTTGTAATCCCTTCTTTAGCTTTGACTGTGCAATTAGTGCAACCAAGATAAAACCAACCGAATTTGTCTGGCACAACCTTTGACAGAGTTGCCACAGTGACACAAATCATTTCCTAAAAATCATGTTGTAATTAAAAAAAGTGTAACAATTAAATAATGTATATATCTACATAAAAATAATGTTATGATATTATAGTTACATGTCCAATAGCCTTGATTTGGCGAAGAGTTTTATCTTGAGCATTGTACATAAACTTCTCTTGTGAAGTGTATTGAGATGAAGATGTGATCTGGGTTTGTATTTGGCTGCCCTGAATGTAGTTATCTATATCATCTATTGCACATAACCTGCATTCATTGAAAATTGACTACTTAATAGAAAAAAGATTACTAATAAACAAAACTGCTAACTGAAGATGAGTGGTCGACATCACTAAAATTGCTTGATCTCTAATCAGGCTAAATCATAACTGCAACATTTGGAGGACACTTGTAAAGAGTTGGTCAACTTACTGATTTCTGAATTCCTTGATTTGGTGCGTGTTTTCATTGATAAGAAGTTTAGTTCCACTCCATGCATTAGTGATTGTGTGCCCGTTGTTTCCTGCCATATAGAACTAATTAATTAACAACTACATTTAAGTAAATTGTAACAAACGAAATCTTTCACTAAACAATTAGTACTTGTGTTGAATTAATAATACCTTTTGGAGGCTTGACTCGTGCATGGTGGAAGATTATAATGATGGGACTAGAGTTGGGGTGAGCATTAACATAATTGAGGAATTGTTTACCATAAGCCTTTCATAGGGAGCAAGTAAGGATGTTTCCGCTGATCAAATGAATAATATCATTTGAAACATGCTTTGTATAGTATATTAATTAAATGTAAATATTGTTGTTACCTGAGATCTTTGATTTTGATGGTGACACAAGTTTTTTTGGTTGATGATGTTGAAGTTGAAGAAATGACCTCATCCACTACCCCAATAATATTTATAAATAAAAAAACATAAGTTATCCATTGAAACACGAAAAATATAAAACACACATATATATTATTCAATTAAAAAAAAAAAGAAAAAAAAGAAATGATAGTATTACCAATTAAGTTGTCAGGAGGGTTCTGCCCATTCAAAATGGGGCTAAAAGACATAAAACGGTACTGAGTCGGTGGGATTTTAGGGAGATCAATCTCTTCTTCAAAAGTAGCATAATTGAAAACAATTTTGAATTCATGGAGGCAATATTTGAACTGGAAAGTACTTGGAAAAACTGAAAAGTTATGGATGATGTATGTTTGATTCTCTTTGAGTTTGCCCCTCCATTTAACAAATTAATCTTGTCGTATAACAACATGTATTTGATCAGTCTTTTAATAACAAATAATTTATAAAATGAGATACTAACCAATAGAATGAAGATATTTGTTAACCAAACATAAAGAAAAAGTTAAAATGTAGACTTGTTGATCCATCAAAATAACTCATCGTGCACATTCCCATTTTTACTGACAACAATGAAGTAATTTGTGACCCTAACAGCTATTTTCCAAGTTTCCTTTGAGGTGTTAATGTCCTTCAATGGTGTTGCATTTCTTGTCTGTGAACCAATGCAAATTTTATAAACATAAATTGAAAATTAATCATTTATTTCAGATTGTAATATATCTCTGAAGATGAAATGCAAAAGATTCACTACGCCAAAAATTGCATTTTATAGCGTGCCTTTTATAGCGCTTATTAAATAAAAGCGCTGTTGTATAATATTTTAAAATTAACGGAGGATACAACAGCGCTTTGGAAAAGGCGCTGTTTTAGGGTAATATAGGGTCACATAGCGCTTGCACATAATGTTTACAACGCTTTTGATAAAACGCTGTAAATTGAAGCGCTCTCACATAATGTTTACAGCGCTTTTGGAGCGCTTTGTATACAAGCGCTGTAAAATATAGCGCTCCCACATTATGTTACATAGCTTTTAAAGCGCTTTTTGTAAAAGCGCTGTAAATTACAAGCGCTTTCACATAATTAAAGGACCTATTAGAGCGCTTTTTATACAGGCGCTGTAAAATACAAGCGCTTTCACATAATTAAAGGACCTATTAGAGCGCTTTTTTATACAAGTGTTGTAAAATCATTCACTTTAAATAAAAATCATTCACTTTTAATAAATAAAAACAAATTTAAAACAAATTTAATACGTTGTCCTAACCCTACGAACCCTCATCTCCTCTACTCTGCGAACCCTCTTCTCCTCTACTATGCGCCCATCTATTGCTCCTTTAAAACAAATTGGATACGTTGTGTCAGGTACTGTATTTATTAATTAATTTGTTGTTGTCACTAAAACTGATAAATCGTTACCTAATAAATCATATAAAATCTATTCTTTTTTGAAATTTGTTCGATCTGTTCTATTTTGAAATCAGACTTGGACCTTGGTTTCCATTTTCCAATATTAGATAGGTGTACTATAGATTGGTATCATGTTATCAGTAGCTAATTATTTGTGTAACACTGCATTTATATAGGTCATATAAAATGGACCGGAAATGGATGTCTTCCAATCGATTGTCAAAAGAGTATGAAAATGGAGTGAAGGAGTTTGTTGAGTTTGCAGTGAAGAATGCAAAAGATCCAAATCAAATCATTTGTCCTTGTTTAAAATGTTGTTTTTGGAAAACGTGTTAGAACAGATCAATTGGAAGGACATTTAGTATGGCATGGAATTGATCAAAGCTATACATGTTGGATGAGACATGGTGAGAAAAAAAAGGGAACATTAATTTTGAGGATGGTTCGACATATGCTTCAACTGATTTCGACACAAATACATATGAGCGAGACCGAGTTGAGGAGATTGCAAAAGCAATTGAAGAAGATCTTCGGGATTGTCCTAAAATGTTTGAGAGTTTGTTGAGTGATGCAAAGAAACCATTATATAATGGTTGTACTAAATTCACAAGACTATTGGCGATATTAAAGTTGTACAACTTCAAAGCGAGTAATGAATGGTTTGATAAAAGCTTCACATAATTATTAACACTCTTAAAAGATATGTTGCTAGATGATAATGAACTTCCCAGTCAAACCTACCAGGCTAAACGAATTTTGTGTTCTATTGGCATGAGTTACGAAAGGATTCATGCGTGTCCTAACGATTGCATTTTATTTCGAAACAAATATGAATTACTAAAGGCGTGTCCGAAATGCAATGTCTCTCGATATAAGAAGAAAGAATCTACTCCAACAAAAGTCGTGTGGTATTTTCCTATAATACCAAGATTTAGGCGCATCTTTCGTAGTGAAGAAGATTCAAAACACTTGACATGGCATGCAGATGAAAGAATTAGAGATGGAAAGTTTCGACACCCTGTAGATTCTCCACAATGGCAAAAATTGATCACGAGTATCCTGAATTTGGGAGAGAGTCAAGAAATCTATGACTTGCACCTTTTACTAATGGAATGAATCCACATGGTCTTCAAAGCATCTCACACAGCACGTGGCCTTTGATTTTGTTGATTTATAACCTACCTCCATGGTTATGTATGAAGCGTAAGTTTTGTTGTTTCTGTTAATTTCTGAACCCAAACAACCGAGGAATGATATCGACGTATACTTGACTTCTTTAATTGAAGATTTAAAAAATATGTGGGAGACAGGTGTGGAAGTTTATGATGGGTATAAGAAAGAACGGTTCAATTTGAGGGCTATGTTGTTCGACACAATTAACGATGTTCCAGCATATGGTAGTTTATCAGGATATAGCATTAAAGGTCATTGTGCATGTCCTATATGTCAAGAGAGTACAAATTGGATGCGGTTGAAACATTGTAAGAACAATGTATTTCTTGGACATCATAGATTTTTACCTTATAGTCACCAGTATCGTGGGTGGATAAATGCATTCAATGGAAAATCAGAGAAAGATACTGCTCCTTTAGCACCGACTGGATATCAAATACTTGAAAAAGTACAAGGTTTGACCAATAAATTTGGCAAACCTTTTGCGGGAGAGCTGGTCAAAACTGGGTGGAAGTAAAAGTCAATTTTCTTTGAATTGCCATATTGGAAGTCAATGTATATAAGACATTTCCTCGATGTGATGCATATTGAAAAAAATGTATTTGATAGTGTTATTGGTACATTACTCAATGTTCCAGGAAAGTCTAAGGATGACATCAATGCAAGATTGGACTTGGTCGATATGGGAATAAGAAATGAATTGGGTCCCGTAAAGAAAGGAAATCGCACATATCTACCTCCAGCCGCTCAAACTTTATCTAGAAAGGAAAAAATTGTTTTATGTCAATTTCTACACGAAGTTAAAGTTCCAGAAGGATACTCTTCAAACAATAAAAATTTAGTTTGTATGAAAGACCTCAAGTTAAAAGGTTTGAAGACCCATGATTGACATGTTCTAATGGAGCATTTGCTACCAATAGGTATACGTTCTGTTTTACCTGAAAAAGTTCGACGAGCCATAACTAAATTATGTTTCTTCTTCAGGGAAATTTATAGTAAAGTGATCGATCCTCAGAAATTACCGACATTGTAGAGGGAAATTGTTGTTACTTTGTGTAAGCTTGAAATGTATTTCCCACCATCGTTTTTTGATATAATGATTCACCTTACTGTTCATCTTGTTAAGGAGACACAACTTTGTGGGCCAGCTTATATGAGATGGATGTATCCGATAGAACGATATTTGAAAATATTAAAATTGTATGTAAAAAGGAGAAGTCGACCATAAGGTTGTATTGTTGAACGGTACATTGTAGAAGAAGTTGCTGAATTTTGTATTGAATATCTGTCCAATGTTGAATCCATAGGGCTTCCCATGTCTCGTCATTCAGGAAGAATATCAGGAGAAGGGATAAATGGAAAGAGAGTAATGACTATATCAAGGACAGAATGGGAGCATACACAATTTTATGTTCTGCACAATGATGATGAGGTTCAACCGTATGTTACAATACACATGGATCAGTTATCTAGTTTGAACATGAATAGGAATCAAAATTGGATAACACGAGAGCACAATCGAAGTTTTATAACATGGCTAAAAAATCACATTAACTCAAAGTTTGATATAGACCCTGGTTCAATTTCACAGAGATTGAGGTGGCTAACAAATGGTCCGAGTTTACATGTCTTTTCTTACACCGGTTATGTAATTAACGGCTACACATTTTATACCAAAGAATAAGATTGTAAAAGCCCGATTTTTCACAAAGTGCGAGTGTATACAGAAAGCTATACAGCCCGGGTGATCCCCCAGGCGCTCCACAAATTCCTCCTGACACAGCTTCGATCAGGCATGACTAACTACCTTCCCCTCTCTAGGCACTAACCAGTAGAACGGTCCTGAATCTCGTTTGAGGGCAATGCCCAGATTTCCACAAAAGTTGTAAAGGGTCACCAACCGAAATTAAGAATTACCACATAGCATTTAAATTTGAAATGCATAAAATCACCCTTCAACTTAGCATGCATCTAAAAAGGGTTTGCATATGCTAAACATGCATAAACAAGGTTCAAAAATGAAGTTTTGGACAAAACTGTACTGTTGTATTCGAATACAGCATATCTGTAATCGAATACAGATGCAAAAACAGCAGAAAAACAGCAAAAACAGCAAAACAACACAAACATCACCATTGTATTCGACTACAACCTCTGTGTAGTCGACTACACTTTTGAAAATGCAAGTTAGAGGCAAAAACCATTCAACTGTATTCGACTACATCCTTGTTGTATTCGAATACAACTGTAAAAATGACAGATTTTCAGTTTTGAAACATTTCAAAATCATTCTAACACTTTCACCACTCAATCAATTAATCACCATCATCAAATACAACTCAATCACACACCACAATCAAGTACGCATAAACAACCATAACAGTATATCAAGCATGACTCGCGTGCCAAGCACCCTAATGCAATGCGTATATGCCAATGCACATGATTACGGAATATCATCAAAACCCTCCTCGAAGGGGCGTAAATCATAATTGTACGGTCACTCACAGGCCAGTACTAATTACCAAGGTGCAGTCTCTCACAGGCTAGCACGATTTACTAAAGTGCAATCTCTCACAGATTATCACGACGCGATAATCCCTGTAAGGGTAAGATGAACCAACAATTCACATGGAATCATCCCTAGTACGGATAAGATGAACCAACAATTCACATGGAATCATCCTGTGGCCCATCCGGTCACCGCTATCACCATGGCACCATCGTGATCACCATGTACTATGAAATGCATGAGCATACTCTGACTCTCGACACCACAATCATTAAGTAAATTCAGCTATTAAAAGATTCCCCATTTTTAATGCTCATTTAACACCAATGATTTTCACATTTAACACAAAACATACTCATACATATAATCCTCAAATCAGAGGAAATTCAAATCACCATATACACCAATCTCATCAATTCATTTCACACCAAAACAAAATCCACCATAAATTACATTTATTCAAAATCCCACATTTTCAAAATCAAGCATATCTCAACATTCATAATATTACCCATGAACACAACAATCACACCAAGCAAAAATCACCACGACCCACACCTCAAAACTCATTAAATTCAATTTCACCATTTCACCCACAAAATGCATTAAATTCATTTCCTACAACATTACACCTTAAACTCACCAAATTTATTTTCCCCAAGTCCACAAATAAGGTCCTAAATGCAAACTAAAAGTTTGGAAGGAGCCCTTACCTCAACGGTAGCTCGAACGACCGATTACGGTACCGCGATTAAATTCCGGTAAAACTTCGCTTCGCACGGCGCTTCCAAAACTAGTTCACTAGCACCGCAACGTGACAACGAGGAACTTTCTCTTCAGTCACTTCGCGATAGGAAGCTTAGATCTAGGTGATACGTGAGGTTTTACGTTTGTGGTTTTTGAAAAAAAACAAAGAAAAGAAGAATGAGGGGCGGACGTGAAGCCGGGAAAATGTTTCTATTTTTTGCTTTCCTTTTCTTATATATATATATATACGAACTCATAAAGTAATATATATATATATATATTTATTCTAAACCAACAAATTTTAAACACTCTCACACACACCCCAACAATTTTGATAAAAATATCTATTCTCATTGCAACTCAATTGACAGGTAAAATATTTAGCAACTATAGATATTTTTAACAAAATAGTGCGATAATCATTTTTCCGCAACGTAAATAAATTATTTCTCGCCAAATAATTTAAAACGGGTTTCAACAAAAGTACCATCATTGGCATTTAACATCCAAAATACCAATAAAACTGGCTAAAAAGCCTCAGAATTCAACATAAAAACACGTCAAAATACAAAAAGTACAAATAAATATTAAGGGTCTTACATTCTACCCCCCTAAAATTAGTTTCGTCCTCGAAACTACGGGTCGATAAACAACTCAGGGTGTTGTTCCCTCATCTTGCTCTCCAATTCCCAAGTCGCATCTCCGGTAGTTGGATTTCGAACCACTTTGACCAACGAAACCTCTTTGTTCCTCAATCGCTTAATCTTCCGGTCATCAATCCTCACAGGTGGTACTTCGAATGACAAATTCTCCTTTAGTTGAATTGTGTTTGGTTCAATCACATGCGACAGATCCGAAATGTATTTCCTTAGTTGCGACACATGAAACACGTCATGAATATTGGATAGTATCGGAGGCAAAGCAATCCAATAAGCTACCGGTCTGATTCGTGCAGAAATCTGATATGGTCCAATAAATTTAGGAGTCAATTTCTTCGATTTCAAGGATCTACCAACTCCCGTCGTAGGCGTGACTCTCAGAAACACATGGTCACCCTGCTCAAATTCTAGAGGTCTGCGATGCTTGTCCGCATAACTCTTCTGACGATCTTGTGAAGTCTTCATTTTCTCCTTTATCTTCTTCACCTTATCTGTAGTCTGTTGCACCATTTCAGGTCCTACAATCATGCTTTCACCGTCCTTATATCAACACAAAGGCGTTTGACACTTGCGTCCATATAACGCCTCATACAGTGAAAACTATTGTTATAAGTAAATTCAACCAATGGAAGCACATCATCCCAGCTTCATCTATCATCCAATACACAAGCTCTCAAAAGATCTTCCAATGACTGATTTGTTCTCTCAGTCTGTCCGCCAGTTTGTGGATGGTAAGCTGAACTCAACCTTAGTTTCGTTCCCAAGGCATCATGCAATGCTCCTCAAAAGCGCGACGTGAATTTTGGATCACGGTCTGACACAATACTCGACGATAGTCCGTGTAATCTCACAATCTCAACAATGTAGATCTCTGTTAGCTTATCTACCTTATAAGTGGTCTTCACTGGTAAAAAGTGTGCGCATTTAGTCAACCGATCTACTATCACCCATATGGAATCAGTCTTTCTCCTTGTCTTCGGCAACCCAGTAATAAAGTCCATGGAAATGTTGTCCCACTTCCACTAGGTATATATATAGGTCGCAACATTCCAACAGGTCGTTGGTGTTCCACCTTCGCTTTCTGACAAGTTAAACAAGTTGCTTCATACTCCGCCACATGCCTTTTCATTCCGGGCCACCAATAATTCTGTCTCAAATCCTGATACATCTTTGTCGCTCCAGGATGAATACTCAATTTACTCTTATGAGCCTCGTCTAAAATTGTTTTCCTCAGATCTGAAATTTCTGGTACACAAATTCTCCCATTACATCTCAAAATATTATCTGGCCCAATCTTAAACTCAGTCGTTTTCCCTTGCACTATTAGATTCCTCTTCTCTTGAATCAAAGCATCATTTTGAAAATTTGCAATGTCTTCCAGTAGTCCACTCGAAATCTTAATCATTCCGAATTTCAGAATTCCCGGTGCAAACTCTACATTCAAGTGTAAGTCTCTGAATGCTTCCCACAACTCTTGTTGTCTAGCCATCACTAATGAGCACACTGATACACTTCTTCTACTCAACGCATCAGCCACTACATTGGCTTTCCCAGGGTGGTTCTGTAGTGTGAAATCAAAATCATTAAGAGTCTCCATCCATCTCCTCTGGCGCATGTTCAACTCCTTATGATCAAACAGATATTTTAAACTTTTATGGTCACTGAACACTGTGAACGTGCTTCCATACAAGTAGTGCCTCCAAATCTCCAATGCAAAAACTACAGCAGAAAGCTCTAAATCATGAGTATGATAGTTCCTTTCATGAACCTTCAATTGCCTTGAGGCGTAAGCTACAACTTTCTTGTGCTGCATCAGAACATATCCCAAACCTTGGTGAGACGCATCACAATAAACTTCATACGGTTCTCCTGGTTGCGGTAGGATCAAAACTGGTGAGGTTGTCAACTTCTCCTTTAGTAATTGAAAATTCTCCTCATAATTCTCCGTCCATGCAAACGGTTGATCTTTTCTTGTAAGTTGCGTCAACGGAGCTACAATCTTCGCAAAACCTTCAATAAACCTCCTGTAGTAACCTGCCAGCCCTACGAAACTTCGTATGTCACTGACAGTCTGAGACTGCTTCCAAGCAAGAACCGACTCAATCTTTGCCGGATCTACAACGATTCCTTCCTTAGTTATCACATGACCAAAGAAATTTACTTCTTCCAGCCAAAATTCACACTTCGAAAAATTAGCATACAATCGTTTCTCGCGTAAGGTTTCAAGAACTTGGCGCAAATGCCCTTCATGTTCTTTCCCAGTCCGTGAATAAATCAATATATCATCAATGAACACCACAACAAACTTATCCAAAAATGGACTAAAGATTCTGTTCATGTAATCCATAAAAATTGTCGGTGCGTTGGTAACTCCAAATGGCATGACCAAATATTCATAATGTCCATAACGAGTTCTGAAAGCAGTTTTCTGAATATCTTTTTCTCTTACTCGGATCTGATGGTACCCCGACTTCAAGTCAATCTTTGAAAATACCGCAGCTTCTCTCAACTAATCCATCAAATCATCAATACGTGGCAAAGGATATCGATTCTTAATAGTCGCCTTATTAAGCTGCCGATAATCCACACATAAGCATGAGCTTCCGTCCTTCTTCTTAACTAGTAACATCAGAGCTCCCCATGGTGATACACTTGGTCTAATAAATTTCTTCTCCAACAAATCTTCAATTTGACCTTTGAGCTCATTTAATTCCAGTGGCGACATTCGATACGGCGCAATCGAAATTGGCCCGGTTCCTAGGTGCAAATCAATGAAAAATTCCACTTCTCTTAGCGGTGGTAATCCTCGAATTTCTGTTGGAAATACGTCTGGGTAATCCTTGACTAGCACCACGTCTTCTATATTCACCTTTATCTTTTCCTCCACATTAGCCAAAGATAAAAACTCATGAGTTCCTTCTCTTAGTGACACCCCGAGTTTGTTAGCAGCTAGGTACTTAACAACTTCTAGTTCAGGGAAAAGAACCAGTTTGCGAGCACAATCCAAAATCACATAATGATACGACATCCAATCCATACCGAGAATGATCTTGAGTGATTGTAGAGGTAAAAAAATCAAATTAGTCAAGAAATCCCTATTCTGAATAGTCACTTGACACTGTAAACATGCAGTATTTACGATCAACGTCTTAGCAGGTGTAGAAACAACCAAATCAAAAGGTAGAGGTGACACAGATAACTTCAAACGATTCACACAATCCATAGCAATGAAGGAATGGGTTGCCCCCGAATCAAAAAGTGCATTAAGAGTGTTACCTGCAATCTCACAGTCTCTTTGAATCAGATTTCCAGCTGGATCTCCAGCTTCGGCACCCATGAAATAAACGCGTCCTCTAGCAGCAGGACGAGTAGCCCTAGTTGCATTCAAAACCGGTTCTACCTTTGGAGCTTTACAATTCCTCGCAATGTGCCCGGGCTTCTGGCAATTGTAACAAGTAAGACCCTTAGAGGTGCAAACGTTAGCATAATGTCCCTCTTCACCACATCGGACACATCGATTTCCTTGTCCTACTTGACTTCTGAAATTCTTGTATCCGGATGATTCTGACCCCTATTGTTGTTCTGCAGTCGGTCATAGGGCTTAGCAATTTGTTTCCCTTTGTTCTGATAATTCATCCTACTAGGTCCTCTGGTATTAAAATTCCCTCCTCGGCTAGTCCACTTATTCTTCATCTCTTCAACCTCCCTACATTTCTCCACAAGAACTTGGAAACGTTGAATTCCCAAGGGTAAAACAGAATCTTGAATCTCATACTTCAATCCAGCTTGAAAACGATGGCACATAAATGGTTCATCAACCTCTTCACGAAAAAATCTGAAATGCCTTGACAACGACTCAAACTTCGCGGCATATTCACCCACAGTCCTATTCCCCTGATGAGGTTTTAGAAAATCATCACCCAATTTGGTCCTGACACTCATCGGGAAGTATTTGTCTAAAAACTTCCTTTTGAATGACTCCCAATTCACCTCCTCATGAGCCGATCCCATCAAAAGTCTAGTACTCCTCCACCAATACTCAGCATCTCCTAGTAGCAGATAAGTGGCATAATTAACTTTCACCCCTGCTTGACAGTTAATTATTTCAAATATTTTCTCCACCTCTTGGATCCACTGATCCGCTTTCTCTGGATTTTCATCACCCTTAAACTTGGGAGGATTGTAACGACGAAAGTCCTCTAATCCTCTTGACCCAGCGGCATGGATCTCTCTTTCCCTTTTCTTTAGATCCCGTTGAGTCTTGGCAGCAATCTGTGCAGCCACAGAAGCAACCGTGTTAATCATAGCTTGCGCCAGTAGGTCATCCCTATTAACGTTGCCCTTGGAGCATCATTCCTTCTCGGTGACATAGTTTCCTACAAAACCAGCATGAAGAAGATATCTCAACACCACTACGAAAAATTCTAATAATAACTTCCGACTATAACAACGCAAAACTAAACGGAACCTGACAACTCAGACCAATCTCCCCGACGCATGATTAGATAACAACTCCCAACCTACATGTTGACCTATAATCTATAACCATAAGCTCTGATACCACAATTGTAACAGCTCGATTTTTCACAAAGTGCGAGTGTATTTTTTTTTTAAAATACATAAATTAATGCTTTTGGATGAAATATTTAAGTCGTAACACGTCAATAAAAGCCACAAAATTTACAACAGCGGAAATAGTTTTTGAAATTACAAGTCCAAAGTATCTATGAGACTTATCAGACATAGCTCATATCCCTGGGGTATCCTCTGCCAGCACCTGTACAAACATTTTAACTTCTCCACGTCACTTCAAAAAATATATTACACGAACCCATAAAAAAGAAAGTTAAGTTGACAATATAGGTGTAGGTACAGTATTCCCAAAATAAGTAAATACAACCACCAAAAGAAAGACACCTAGTCCCTATACAATCACCTAATCTGATCATGCTACAAAAAGCTATACAGCCCGGGTGATCCCCCACGCGCTCCGCAAAATCCTCCCAACATAGCTTCGATCAGGCATGACTAACTACCTTCCCCTCTCTAGGCACTAACCGGTAGAACGGTCCTGAATCTCGTCTGAGGACAAAAACCATTCAACTGTATTCGACTACAACCTTGTTGTATTCGAATACAACTGTAAAAATGACAGATTTTCAGTTTTGAAACATTTCAAAATCATTCTAACACTTTCACCACTCAATCAATTAATCACCATCATCAAATACAACTCAATCACATACCACAATCAAGTACGCATAAACAACCATCACAGTATATCATCAAAACCCTCCTCGAAAGGGCGTAAATCATAATTGTACGGTCTCTCACAAGCCAGTACTAATTACCGAGGTGCAGTCTCTCACAGGCTAGCACGATTTACTAAAGTGCAATCTCTCACAGATTAGCACGACACGATAATCCGTGTAAGGGTAAGATGAACCAACAATTCACATGGAATCATCTTCGTAAGGATAAGATGAACCAACAATTCACATGGAATCATCCCGTGGCCCATCCGATCACCACTATCTCCGACGCGATAATCCCTGTAAGGATAAGATAAACCAACATTTCACATGGAATCATCCAGTGGCCCATCCTGTCACCACTATCACCATTGCATCATCGCGATCACCATGTACTATGAAATGCATGAGCATACTCTGACTCTCGACACCACAATCATTTTAATGCTCATTTAACACTAATGATTTTCACATTTAACACATAGCATACTCATACATATAATCCTCAAATCACAGGAAATTCAAATCACCATATACACCAATCTCATCAATTCATTTCACACCAAAACAAAATCCACAATAAATTACATTTACTCAAAATCCCACATTTTCCAACATGAAGCATATCTCAACATTCATAATATTCTCCATGAACACAACAATCACACCAAGCAAAAATCACCACCACCCACACCTCAAAACTTATTAAATTCAATTTTACCATTTCACCCATAAAATGCATTAAATTCATTTCCTACAACATTACACCTTAAACTCACCAAATTTATTTTCCCCAAGTCCACAAATAAGGTCCTAAATGCAAACTAAAAGTTTAGAAGGAGCCCTTACCTCAACGGTAGCTCGAACGAGCGATTACGGTACCGCGATTAAATTCCGGTACAACTTCGCTTCGCACGACGCTTCCAAAACTAGTTCACTAGCACCGCAACGTGATAATGAGCAACTTTCTCTTCAGTCACTTCGCGAGAGGAAGCTTAGATCTAGGTGATACGTGAGGTTTTACGTTTGTGGTTTTTGAAAAAAAACAAAGAAAAGAAGAATGAGGGGCGGACGTGAAGCAGGGAAAATGTTTCTATTTCTTGCTTTCCTTTTCTTATATATATATACTAACTCATAAAGTAATATATATATATATATATATATATATATATATATATATATATATTCTAAACCAAAAAATTTTAAACACTCTCACACACACCCCCACAATTTTGATAAATATATCTATTCTCATTGCAACTCAATTGACAGGTAAATTTTTTAGCAACTATAGATATTTTTAACAAAATAGTCTGATAATCATTTTTCCGCAACGTAAATAAATTATTTCTCGCCAAATAATTTAAAACGGGTTTCAACAAAAGTATCATTGGCATTTAACATCCAAAATACCAATAAAACTGGCTAAAAAGCCTCAGATATCAACATAAAAACACGTCAAAATACAAAAAGTACACATTAAAATTAAGGGTCTTACAAAGATGATCATACCACTATACAAAAAAGCGGAGTCACTCTCGTAGCTGAAGCGATGCATTCTCAAGTGCAAAAGACAAAAACCCAATATATGCAAATCTATCATATTATGGGGTTATCGAGCAGATATGGGAGTTAGACTACACAATGTTTCATATTCCCATATTTGGTTGCTTTTAATAGGGTGGGATACAAAGATGAGCCTTTTATTTTAGCGTCGCAAGCCCAACAAGTGTTTTATGTCACTGATCCTGCTGATGATAAATGGTCTGTTGTCCTATCGAACAATAAAATAAGTGATGTTAACAATAACAATGAAGATGTTGGTAATGATGCTTTCTTTGCAACATCACAACCACATGAAATTGATTCAACTGATGATGGTTTATATCTTAGAGATGATCATGATGAGGGAATTTGGATTAATCCATCGTTTCGTATCGTTAAGGGACAACCAAATGTGAATCCCACTAGGAAAAGAAGAAAGGCATCTTAATGTGTTTAAGTGTTTTATATAAGCTATGTAATCTGAACTGAGTTAATGTAATTTAAGTGTTTGATCTGCCAGAATTGAGCATTTTAGTATTTAGCTTGAACTGTATTTGATTTTCTGCTTATACTGATTTGCTGCTTATATTTAGCTTGATCTTAGTGTTTTATACTAAGTTCATGTAATTTAAGTGTTTGACCTGCTAGAACAGATTTTCTGCTTATATTGAACTTGAACTTGAACTTGAAAAAGCTTTGTTTGAGTACTGGACATTTTTCTTGAACATGAACTGATCCCAATATGAGCTGATCATGTAATTTAGCATTGATATATAGGTATTTAACTAATTATTTGGAAGAAAAAAATACAAATATAGGTATTTTACTAATTATTTAGCATTTTACAGAAACTGAACTTAAATTGTAATTTAACATATTTAACTTGAACTAAACTGAACATAAACTTGTAATTTTACAGCGCTTTTGTCAATATGCGCTATAAAAAGGCTTTTAAAAAAATAAAATAAGAAGGTCTTTTAAAGCTCTGTAAAAGACTTTTAAAAAATAAAATAAGAAGGTCTTTTAAAGCGCTTTTTGGACAAGCGCTGTAAAAGACTTTTAAAAAACAAAATAAGGAGGTCTTTTAAAGCGCTTGTTCTATAAGTGCTGTAAAAGGGTCACATAGCACTTGCACATAATAAAATAAAGAGGTCTTTTAAAGCGCTTCCTGGATAAGCGTTGTAGAAGGCTTTTAAAAAAATAAAATAAGGAGGTTGTTTACAGTGCTTTTGGACAAGCGCTTTAAAAGGCTTCTAAATACGGGCTGTAATAGGCTTTTAAAAAATAAAATAAGGAGGTCTTTTACAACGCTTTTTCATAAAAGCGCTGTAATAGGGTTTTATAACTAACCTCATAATAGTAAACCGCTTCAGTTTCCTCTTCATTACGTAATCTTCCCTACGAACTTTTGGCATTGTGAAACCACTTCATTTTCCTCCTCGTTGCGAACCCTACTGTCCCTACGAATCCTATTGCGAACCATCTCCATATTCGTTACTATCCCTACGAACCCTCATTACGTACTCCATACGAACCCTCATTACATACTCCATACGAACCCTCATTACGTATTATTGCGAACCCTGTTGTCCTATGAACCATTCGTATTTTTGCGCACTCTTCTCGTTGTTCTTTCTTAAGCGAAGCCGTAACCCTACGAACCCTACGTATTTTTGCGCACTCTTCAGGTATTGTATTTATTAATTTTTTGCTGTCACTAAACTGCATGTTGAACTTATACTGCTACGTACTTAGACTACTGCACGTTGAACTTGTTGAAGTTATACTGAATTTTGGTAAGTGATTAATTTATTAGCATTTGTGTTTTATTATTCATATTCATAGTGTATTTTAAATTTTTACACGATTTTTAATTTTTTTATATAGAGTATAAGTACGGCAAATCGCGAGAGGGAAAAAAATCCAATGCATCCATACAAAATATCGCGTATGAGGTATGCACGTTTAGAGCAAAAAATTGTAAGTAAACATTACTTTTATATAATGTGGTACATTATAAACTATAGTTTCTAACTAATATTTTTTTTATGATCTTAACGAATAGCTTTAGTTTATGTCTTAACGAATAGCTACAAGAGACGCAATCCGATCAACCATTGGGTCATCATATTTTGTGGAAGGAGGCTCGTGTGAATAAAGATGGAATAGTTGATAATGAAAATGTTCAACAAGTGATACAATTTTATGTAAGTATATTTTCACTTTAATATTGTATTTTAAAAATGATATTGAACTTATCTTTTTAATCCTACGTGTATTTTAGGAGAATCTAGAACAATGTTCTGAAAATCAAGAGGACAATAAACAAGGTAGTTGCAGGGACATACTTGGTAAAGTATTTAATGTTCCTGAATATTCTGGCCGTGTGAGGGGTAAAGGATTTGGCGTAACTCCAAAAAGCTATTTTTCACATGAGAAGCGCACAAATCCATCTAATGAGGAAGACTGGTGTCAGTATGTGATTGAATTGAAAATTATTTAATTTGCTAGGAAATTGGCAAGCCGCAGGTTGTGAAATTGGAATTATTGCTGGGAAATTGACATTATTGTAAAGCTGACATATAATTTTTATTGTAAAGCTGACATTATTGTGAATATATATATATAGTTCTGTTGTGAATATGTAAAAAATATAGTCCTTGATGTGAATATGAAATTTTTGTTCATGTTTATACAATTCTGTTATGAAATTGTAGTTCTGTTGTGAATATGTAAAAAATTATTGTACTTGATGAATAAATGAACTTGTTCTGTTGCTATTTAAATGAAAAAATAGTAATCGTGTCAATATCATGTGCTTGATCAATATGATTTTGGAAAAGTATTAAAAGACAGCGTTTTCTTAAAAAAATACCATAAAAGACTTGTTTATACAAACAAGCTTTATTTTAAAAATTTCATTTACAGCGCTTTTTATTAAAACTAGTATAAGAATGCACGTTTTACAGCGCTTTTTCAAAAAAGCGCTGTAAAACATGCATAAGAATGCACCTATTACAGCACTTTTTTTTGAAAAAGCGCTGTAAAACGTGCATAAGTATGAACCTATTACAGCGCTTTTATGAAAAGCGTTGTAAAACTAGTACAACAAGCAGCGCATTTTTAGAAGATATTTGCAGCGCTTTTGAAAAAAGTGCTGTAAAACTAGTACAACAAGCAGCGCATTTTTAGAAGAGATTTACAGCGCTTTTTCAAAAAAACGTTGTAAAACGAGTATAACAAGCGCGCTATATATGCACCTATTATAGCGCTTTTTTATGAAAAGCACCGTAAAACTACTCTAAGATAAGTGTTGAGCGCTATATATTATAACGCTTTTTATTTTAAATAGCGTTGTTGTATCTTTTAACAGCGCTGGATACTACAGCGCTTAAAAGCGCTGTAAAGGGCTTAAAAAAAAAGCGCTGTAAAATGCTATTTTTCGCGTAGTGATTTGGAACATAAAGAGCCAAGAAAAGCTAAAGAAGTTGAAGATGCAATTTCAGTTTGTAATAACATTTAGAAGTACAAACAAAAAACCTAAAAAATGCAAAGGAATATGAAGAAGTTGGTTAAGTTTTTTGTGGTGGAGGCTTAGAAAAAATTAAAGACCAAACAAATAGCATTTTTAATAACATTTAGAAGTACAGACAAAAAACCTAAAGGAATATGAAGAAGGTGGGTTACCAAGAATAACTTAAAGAACTAAGAAATAGTGGTTTTAAGAACATTTAGAACTACAAAAAATACTAAAAAATAAAATGCAAAAAAGCATGAAGAAGTTGGGTTACGTTTTTTGTTGTGGAGGCTTAGAAAAAAAGTTAAAAACCAAACAAATAGCATTTAGAAGTACAAACAAAAAACCAAAAAAATGCAAACGAATATGAAGAAGGTGGGTTACCTTTTTAGTTGTGGTGGTTGAACCTTCTATAGTCTATTTGAAAAACAAAAGAGAGATAACATATGTAAATATCCATAGAAGGAAGAATTGAAAATTAGAATGGGTTTGAAGGAGGAAGTGACAAACCTTGACTAGACTTGTATCACAGATTGTGGCAACCCCTTCTTTATGTTGTTCCATTTGCGATTTTCTTCTTCTTGAATCTCTCTGATTTTCTTCTCCATGAATCTGTTTGATTTTCTTCTCTGTGAATCTGTTTGATTTGTAGAAATGTTGGAGTGTTGCAGTGTGTAAACTAGAAATATTTCAAAATGACAAAAATTTGAAGAAGTTTGGTTATGTTTAAGACCCTTAATTTTAAACTCTAATTTATGCAATTTTAGTATATTTGGTGTTAAATTGCTGAGGCATTTAGCCCAATTTTAATTCATTTTGTGAACTAAATACCAAAAGCATATTTTATTAGAGTTTGTTTTATGTTCTTTATATATATATTTTTATATATATATTTCGAGCCGGTGAGAAATATTTGGCGAGAAATAATTTATTTACGTTACGAATAGTTTATTACCGGATTGTTTTGTTAAAAATATCTCTGGTTGCTGAAAATTTTACCTGTCAATTGAGTTGCGACGAGAGTAGATATTTTTATCAAAATAGTTGAGATGTGGGTTGTGTGATGTGTGTATGTGTATGTTGATTTTTGTTGGTTGGGTTTAAATATATATATATATATTGTCTTGAAAAGTTAGTATATATATATATATGTTAAGTGATAGAAGAAAATTAGAATCAGGAAGCAACATTTTCCTCCTTGCCTTGCGACTTCTTTCTTCTTTTCTTTCTCTACTTCGCGAAAACGTGTTGGTGGGTTTCAAAACCGCCAAACCCAAAACCTCACTTCTCACCTAGATCTAAGCTTCCTCTCGCGAAGTGACAGAAGAGAAAGTTACTCACCTCCACGTTACGGCGCTAGTGAGCCAACTTTGGAAGCGTCGTGCGAAGCGAAGTTTTACCGGATTTTAATCGTGGTGCCGTAATCGGCCGTTAAAGCTACAACGAAGGTAAGGGCTCCTTCCAAATTTCTAGCTTGCATATAGGACTCTATATGTGTATTTGTGGAGTTTGATTTTGATGGAGTTTATGTGGGAATTTGGGGAAAAGGAATTTAATGGGTTTTATGTGAGTTGTGGAAAAGAAATTGGTGGTTTATGTTTAACAATTTGGAGTTTTGATTTGGTGTGTTATGGTTGAATATTTTGGAAAATAAATTTGGTGGATTTGAGGTGTAGTTTGTGAGAAATGAATTTAATGCATTTTGTGGGTAAAATGGTGAAATTGAATCTGATAAGTTTTGAGGTGTGGGTGGTGGTGATTTTTGCTTGGTATGGTTGATGTGTGTATGGGTAATACTATGAATGTTGAGATATGCTTGATGTTTGAAAATGTGGGATTTTAATAAATGCAATTTATGTGTGGACTTTGATTTGGTGTGAAATGAATTGATGAGATTGGGTATATGGTGATTTGAGTTCGATGTGTATTGTGAATTCAATTTCATGTGATTTGAGGATTACATGCGTTGAGTATGCTCTGTGTTAAATGTGAAAATCATTAGTGTTAAATGAGCATTAAAAATGGGGAATCTTTTAATAGCTGCATTTACTTAATGATTGTGGTGTCGAGAGTCAGAGTATGCTCATGTATTTCATAGTACATGGTGACCAGATGGGCCATGGTGATAGAGGTGACCGTATGGGCTACGAGGTAATCCATTTCATAGTACATGGTGACCGGATGGGCCATGGTGATAGTGGTGACCGGATGGGCCACGAGGTAATGCATTTCGTAGTACATGGTGACCGGATGGGCCACGAGGTAATGCATTTCGTAGTACATGGTGACCGGATGGGCCATGGTGATAGTGGTGACCGGATGGGCCATGGTGATAGTGGTGACCGGATGGGCCACGAGATAATGTATTTCATAGTACATGGTGACCGGATGGGCCATGGTGATAGTGGTGACCGGATGAGCCACGGAATGATGTCATGTGCATTGGCATATACGCATTGCATTAGGGTGCTTGACACGCGAGTCATGTTTGATATACTGTGATAGTTGTATATGCCTACCTGATTGTGTTGTGTGAATTGTGCCGTATTTGGTGTTGGTGATTGATTGATTTGGTGTTGAAAGTGTTTGAATGACTTTGGTGTGTTTCAAAATTGAAAATCTGTCATTTTTATAGTTGTATTCGAATACAACAGGGTTGTAGTCGAATACAGTTGAGTTGTTTTTGCCTCTGACTTGCGTTTTCGAAAGTGTAGTCGACTACGAGGACGGTGTAGGCAAATACAAATCACAAAGTTTTGACACTGACTTCGCAATTGTATTCGAATACAAGGGAGTTGTATTCGAATACAAAATCTACAGGATTTTTCACTGTTTTCGCATCTGTATTCGACTACATGGAGGCTGTAGTCGAATACAGTTGTGTTGTTTGTGCTGTTTTTCTGTTTTTCTGCTGTTTTCGCATCTGTTTTCGAATACAGATATGCTGTAGTCGAATACAACAGTGCAGATTTGTCCCGAAACTTCATTTCTCAACCTTGTTTATGCATGTTTAGCATATGCAAACCCTTTCTAGATGCATGCTAAGTTGAAGGGTGATTTTATGCATTTAAAATTTAAATGCTATGTGGTATTTGTTAATTTCGGTTGGTGACCCCTTACAATTATTGTGGAAATCTGGGCTTTGCCCTCAGATGAGAACCAGGGTTGTTCTAAGGTGTGGCTTAGCGATGGGTTAGTTTGTGATCGAAAGGAGTGGGGCTTGATGCCGCTCATGGATTCTCAGTACCCAGTCACCTTCAGTTAGATTAGTGATCAACTTAGGGTTCTATTTAAGAATTTTATTTATTTCCCTTTCTTATTTCAAAGTTGTTGTTGTAAAAAGGGAACCTATGTATTCGAACAAACTATTTTAGTCGGTTTATATTTTACTTAGATACTTTGGATTTTTGTTCAAAACCATTTCCGCTGTTTGTAATTAATGTTGACCATTGTCATGGTGTTACGTCCCAAATATTTTATCCAATAATATTTTCTTCATTTATGGATTTAACTTGGTATTTTTATCAATATATTTTAAAAAAAAAAAATACACTCGCACTTTTAAAAATCGGGGTGTTACATTATGTGCAGAAAGCTAGAGTAATTTACAATTGTGACCTTAAAATTTTTGCAAAGGTTAAATTTATGAAGGACAAAATTATATTTTTGGTATAGTTGAGAATTCTTATAGTGTATTGTAGATTATTTTTAAAAGAAAAGAAGTTGAAAAAATTATTAGTTCATAGTATTGTAATAATATCCTAATTTTAATTTAAATTCAACAACAAAATCTAATAATAATTAATTTATTCTTTTGCTAGGATAATTAATATATTATATCAATTAGTAACGTGTAAACTTTTATTTTTTGTAGTTAAGTGATAACTTTTTAGTAGGATATATATATACAAATATAATGCAAACAATAGATTATTATTAATAAAAACTATTTAATTTGAAATAGAAAATCAGAGGAGAATTAATTTATATGGGTTTGATATTTGTAATTAGTTCAAAAGTTTAAAAAATATTACTTTGTATAATTTAATAGATGAGAGATAATATATAATACTTATCATTATAATATATATACTAACAGAATAGAACAATTTTAGATAAAACTAAATTCGTTTTAGCTAGGGACGCCACCACTTAGCACCAAACCTTTTCTTCTTAACCTATCTCCCCATTTCCATCTCTCTCTCTATCTCTCCCTCATTCACTCCCTCATAGGCACAAACACACACACTCCCAAACTTTTTTTCGATAGTGTTTAACTTGCCAACCTTTCACTAGCCATTTCTTCTAACTTTTCTTTTTTGGATACAGTTTGATGTCCCTGAAATATACTACCAAATCAAAAATCAACTTGATTTGATCCTTTAAATAATCCAAACACCACCATTCACTTGATTTAATTAAATAAACCATTACCCGTCATTGTTTATTTTTATATTCTACTTAATTTTCTTATTTTGTCTTTATTTAATAGGTGACCTACAATATGTGGGTTTCCACACCTACATCCATAACAAAAACAACGGATATATCTAGCATGTCAACAACCACTTTTAATTTTTTTTATCTTCTGAAATAAGTTTTATGGAAATCTCTCCATAAAAGTGTTAACAAAGAAAAGAGAGGAATGGTTGGTGCTGCACCTATTAGCTTTCTTTGGAAAAGGGATTGCTGAAATTCCTTTTATTGCAGCAGATGAGGCACATTGGGGCAAAAGAATTTTCTGATTACTAATGGGAGTAATTGAATCCTTTCTATGTAGCCTCAAAGTTAAAAACTTGATCATTCCTTCAAATCTTGAGATGGCTGAAATGTGTAAGTGCAAGTATTGCTTTGATGTGGTTAACAATAAAGTGCTAAAGGAAAAACACAACTTGATATATATATATATATATATCAAATCATGTAATATGTTGATGTCACATAAGGCTATAAGGTTATACAAGGACTTCTCGAAGAGAACACAACTTGATATATATATATATAAATAGAGTGATGTGGTTGAAGTTAAGGATCAAACATTCGATAGTTAATACTTGTTATTCGTCTAGAGTAGCTTGATATTAAACCTTTTGATGTTGATATATTGACCATATTACACACATTTCTCTTGCTTGTAGCGCAAAATTCTGCAAGTGTACAGATTTGCCAATTTGTAGTATGTAAGATTATCGTATCCACAGAGATTAATTTAACAACTACCAAATTAATCAAGATTTTAAATTATTTAGACTAATGAAAATTAATGGCTGTTCGCGATAACAAAAACGTAATGATAGCATAAAAGTTATTACGAGAGTATATAACAACACAATTTTGAATTAATGGAAAGTAAACCTAGGGTCATGGTTTCACTTGTAATATCAATACTTCAAGTCTTAGTTTTATATAAATTCTTATTCATTTTCTCAATTATCAATCTCTCTTTAAAACTATTAACAAAGATTCGTCATTCAATGTAATATTCTTTTCCCTAAATTAATTCTTTGATTAATCATAATCTCAATTATCCAAGAATCATAATCTCAATTATCCTATAGATCTACCAATTAATTCTAGTTGGTCACTAGTTAATTGAATGATTAAGGCATGCAAAGGTTGGCCATCCCAAACATGTAAATAAAACAATAGAATAATTTAATTGAGATAAATAACACAAATCTAAAATAAAACTAGAATTTAAAATTAAGACATAGTAAAAAGGTATCTTAATCACAAGATTCGCCAAAGACCTTAGAAGAGAGCATAGTTACTCATTGACATCTAGAAAATAAAGTAATTAATAGAAGTGTTCATCAATTAAAGGAAAAAGAAATAAAACCCTCAAAGAGTATGATCTTTTGCTCCAAAATTTGAGACACTTTACTCCAGCTTCAAGCACTCTTTAGCTTCCAAAATGTTTGTTATTTTCATTCTCTAATTTCTTTTGCTTCTCCGATTTTGTTTCTAGTGTGGGGATCCTCTCATCTGTTTCTGATTTCTTTTCCCTTATTATAGCAAGAGGATTCTCATTTTATGCAACAACCTTCCCCCTTATTTGGTAACAACCTTCCCCCTTATTTGGTAACAACCTTCCCCCTTTCTTCGGCAACATTTTGTTATCATAAAATTCAATCTTTGAAGTGTGCAACAAACCTCCTTGTACTCATAAATTGGAATATTAAACTTGATTTTTTTTTTGCACTAAAAACTTAGTAGATTTGACCAATTTAAATTATTTTATGATCTCATGATCAATTCTGCAAATATCATAAATAAATGAATAAATAAGAAGAAATTGAAATCAAAACTATAAAATAAGATAAAATAGGGGTAAATACTCTCTTAAAATCCTTTAAAAAATAGGTTTATCAACCCCCCTCAGTCAACCTTTGCCTATCAACTCCCCCTCACTCAACCTTTGCTTGTCCTCAAGCAAAGTCTCATTCTAAGACAAAGTTTAAAGAATAAATACCATTATCATTGATTTTTTTTTTTATTTGAGCAAGAATCCTTTTGAATTGTTTAAACTAAATCAAACACCTTCTACCCTATGCCAACTATGTAAAATGAATTCCAATTCAAAGTGTGTGTGGTTAACCTCGTTGCTTCTTCAATCAATTCAATTAATCCTTCTTATTCATAAAGTTCCATCCTTATCATAGAACATAGAGGTTTATTTTTCTCTCAAGTACTAGGGACATCTTTCTTTGATTTAACTAGACAACTCAACCTTTTATTCATGACATTTTTTTTCTTTTCTTTTTAATTTAATATCATTCCACCTTTGACTTGACTATTAGTGCAAGTAATCCACAAGCTACTCAATGAAACAACACTTTATTTTTTCTTTAATTTGATACCGTTCCACATTTGGCTTGACTATTAGTGTAAGTAATCCCCAAGCTACTCAGTGAAACAACACTTCACCTCACCTTTCACTTGACTGTTAGTGGGAGTAACCCCCAAGCTAATAAGTGAGATGATATTTTATTTTTTTATTCTTCAGACTAAGTTGTCAATTACTTCTTTTTCTTCTTCCTTAGTTCATGAAGTTTTTACTCCTCAATTGTCCTTTGTTAAGGAAAATTAGGCTTAACTGTTTCAATTTTGGTCCATCTCAAGGCACCTCAACTTATTCACAATAGGAAATTCTTGTGTCCAAACTAAGGAACCTCTTTATCTAGCAAACATAATTTCAAAGTTTCAATTTAGCCCTAACAACATGCTCATCATTAGGCCTTGCTCAAAAATCAAACGCAATAATGGCTTATAGGATAAACTTCAAATACATAATTTAAGTAAAATAAACCAGCAAAGATGGCATCACAAACAGTCCAGCATCAAAATATATATTCTCCCCCACACAAGCAATAAGCATGGTCCTCAAGGCATAATATTATAGTAGACTAAATGAATAAATAAATGAGAGAAAGTAAAAGTGACTTCCCTGGAAGAGCTTGCAGTTGGAGCTTTTGTTTCCTAAAAATAAAAAATAATCAACAAAAATTATAAATTCAAACTAGAATAAAATAAAAAGTAAATACAGTTTGCCTCCTGCAAAGCACTTGTTTAACGTCTCGAGCCTAACGGTAAGCTAAAATGTGAATCAATTCTTGAGGAGAATGACAAACTTCACTTGAAGAAGTCTTTCCTCATAATGCTTAGCGCGTTGGCCATTGACCTTAAAGGCACTACCATCATCTTTTGTGACTTCAAGAGACCCTGAAAATTAGAACTTTTTCTTGGAAAAAGACACAAACTTGAGTTATAAATTAGAACTTTTTCACCAATTTGAAACTCACGCAGTGGAATGCGTTTATCATGCCACATTTTGGTGCATTCTTTATAAACTTTGGCATTTTCATAAGCTTCAAGATGAAGCTCATCCAATTCATCTAGTTGGAGCAACCTATTTTCAATTGTAAGTTGTGCATCAAAATTTAAAAATTTAAAAGCCAAAAGTGCTTTATGCTCTGGTTCAACTGGAAAATGACAAGCTTTACCAAAAACAAGCCGATAAGGTGAAATACCAATGGTGGTTTTGAAGGCATTCCTAGATGCCGATAATGCATCATCTAATTTTAAAGACCAACCTTTCCTAGATGTATCAACAGATTTCTCTAAAATTCTTTTCAATTCCGTATTATAAATTTCTACTTGACCACTGGTTTGTGGGTGATAAGGGGTTTCTATCTTATGGGTAACACCATATTTGCTCAAAAGATTATCAAATTGTTTATTACAAAAATGGGTGCCACCACGTTTATGATAGCTCTAGGAGTCCTAAATCTAGTCAAAATGTTCTTTTTCAAAAATTTATCACAATCCAAGCATCATTAATGGGCGAGGCAATCGCTTCTGCCCATTTAGAAACATAATCCACAACAACAAGAATATATTGGTTCCATCAAAAATTTCACATATTAAAATGTTATTCAAAGGCATCTCTTGACGTCTAGAAATATTACCATTTCTTTGGCATTCATCACATGCTTTCACAAAATCGATGGCCAATAAAAACCACATTGCAATACCTTAAATGCAGTTCTTGTAGGTCCAAAGTGGCCATCAACCTCTTTAAAATGACAATGTTCAAGGATAGAAATTACCTCATGCATAGGGATACACCGCATAATTAACTTGTCTCCACATACCTTAAACAAGTATGGATCATCCCATAAATATCGTTCAGCATCGGATACAAGTTTTTTCTTCTCTTGATAAGAGAAGTGTGGAGAGATAACTCGACCTGCAAGGTAGTTAACTATGTCTGCGTACCATGGGACATGTGAAACAGTCATAAGGTGTTCATCTGGAAAAATATCATTGATCCCCCATCATCTGTAGGTTGCATTACAACATGGTCAAGGCGCGATATTTGGTCAGCTACAAGATTTTCTGATCCTTTCTTGTCTCGAATCTCCAAGTCAAATTCTTGCAATCATAGAACCCATCTAATCAACCCAGGCTTAGCATTCTGCTTACTAAGCAGATACTTAACAGTTGCTTGGTCAGTATAAACAACAACTTTAGAAAGAACAAGGTAATGCCGAAACATGTCAAATGCGAACACTATTGCTAACATTTCTTTTTCAGTGGTGGTATAATTTTTCTGAGCAACATCTAGAGTACGACTAGCATAGTAAATAGTATAATATCTTATCCTTTCTCTGCCTCAAAATTGCCCCCACAGCAGTGTCACTAGCATCACACATCAACTCAAAAGGAATAGTCTAATCAAGGGAACAACAATAAGAGCATTAATTAACTTTTCCTTTAATAAATTAAATGATTTCAAGCACAAGTCAGAAAACTTAAAAGTGACCTCCTTGGCCAAGACATTTGTCACGGGTTTGGCAATTTTCGAAAAGTCCTTTACAAATCTCTTGTAAAATCCAGCATGACCCAAGAAACTACGCACCCCCTTAACAGTGTTTGGTGGTGGTAATTTTGCAATCACCTTTATTTTGGCGGAGTCCACCTCAATCCCTTTAGTAGAAACTTTATGTCCCAAAATGATGCACTCTTGCACCATAAATTGGCACTTCTCCAAATTTAGCACTAAATTAGTGTCTCTGCAGCTCTGCAACACTTAACTCAAATTACGCAAGCAATTATCATATGAGGATCCAAATATTGTAAAATCATCCATAAAAATCTCTGCATTTTTCAATCAAATTAGAAAAAATAGCAATCATGCATCTTTGAAAAGTGGCAGGGGCATTGCATAAGCCGAATGGCATCCTTTTATACGAAAGAGTACCATATGGACAAGTAAAAGTTGTTTTCTCTTGATCATTTAAATCAACTTGTATTTGCAAATAACCGGAGTAACCGTCTAAACAACAATAATATTCATGTCCTGCCAATCTCTCAAGCATTTGATCAATAAAAGGGAGGGCAAAATGGTCTTTCCGTGTGGCATCATTTAGTTTTCTATAATCAATGCACATTATCCACCCGGTGGTCTTTCTTACAGCTATGAGTTCATTTTTCTCATTTTCCATGACAATAGTACCCCCTTTCTTGGGAACACATTGCACTGGACTCACCCATTTACATGCATCAAGATCAGGAATATCATCTCTCACCAACTCTTCAAATCTATGGTTTAGGCCTTGTGAGTAGTGATTTTTCAAAAACATTAGAATTTCTTCTTCTTCACCACCCACTAGCAAACTAGGATCATGCAAAATAAGAACTTTTTCCAAGGGGTCCTGCTTCTTGAAATTGTCATAAGTAACCTTATCATTAATATCATTAGCCTCAATGAAGCTACAAGAAGCAAATGAAGATGGATTTTTTTAAAGAATTAAACACTTTAAATTTAGCCTCTTCATTACCCAGTCTCAAAGTAAGTTTTCCCTACTGAACATCGATCAAAGTTTTTTCGGTAGCCACTAAGAGTCTACCTAATATAATTGGTACTTCCATCTTCCTCCGTATCTAAACAACAAAATCCGCAGGAAAAATAAACTTATCCACTTTTACTAACACATCTTCTATTATCCCACGAGGGTGGGCAATAGATCTGTCAGCAAGCTGTAGAGAAATGATAGTAGGTTGGGGTTCTTGTAAGTCTAACTTCTTAAAAACAGACAGAGGCATCAAATTAATACTAGCTCCCATATCACAAAGTGCTTTTTCAAAATAAGAGTTGCCAATAGTACAAGGAATAGTAAAACTACCAGGATCCTTAAGCTTAGGGTGCAACTTTTTCAAGACTATAGTAGAGCATTCCTCATTAAGCTTAACCATCTCAAATTCCTCTAGTTTCTTTTTATTAGAAATGATTTCTTTTAAAAATTTAGCATACTTGGGCATTTGAGCAATAGCTTGAGCAAAACGAATGTTGATATGCAATTTTTAAAAAATCTCAAGGAATCTAGCAAACTGCTTATCATTATGCACAGTTTTCAATCTTTGAGGGAATGGAATACTTACCTTGGTTAACTCATAGTTTCCTCAATTTTGTTAGAAGAAAACTCAATAGGATGTACCTTGTGTTGAGACAAAATCCCAAATTAATGTTTTAATGATAATAAAACAAAGGTTAATTAAGAATTCTAATCATGTGTATTTGAGTGTGTTAATCAAAGATAGGTACCAAGCATAACAAATCAGATCATATTAAAATAAAGAAAGCTAATTCAGATAAACGAATAACATTCTTGATAGATTTCTGGAAAACAAAGAACATTCTCCACATCTGAAAATTAACAAGAATGATTAGATTCTTTAAGAAAAGATTAGATCCAGGAATTGCAATCCATTCCAGAATTACACCAGAAATAGACAAGGATCAATTCAATACAAGAATCACTCCAAGATTCGAAGGCAAAAATCTATGCTTCACAAATTCATAAAGCAAGATCATTCTCCAAGTTAAGCAATTTGAAGTACAAGTCTAACATGCTGGAAATGACACGTTTGTTGTGCTTTCAAACAGACCTGTACACGTGATTCAAGGCATGGATCACTTCAGAAAATGGTCAAGAAGAGATTAAAATTCAGCTCATCTTAAGGCAAAATCGAAGATCGTTCTTGGTTCACAAGAACATTCCTACTTTCAGCAAGAACATTCTTGCTTTATGGCTAATCCTATCCACTCACTTACTAATGACAGCTGGACTATCTCCAACGGCTAAATGAGTTGTCTTAAGCCCTCTGGAAGCCTATAAATAAAGCCTCAAGAAGAAGAACATATCAGAGCTTCAAGTGCAACGCAATACATCACTCATTCAATCATACCGAATCCTTTTGAGCTTCTCAATCATTTCTAAGTTGCAGTTCTGTTCTTAGTTTGATATTAGAATCAGTTTCTACTAAGTTATAAAATCTACAATCTATTCTCGAACACGAGTTGAGCATATTCATATTCTAACAATCTCAAAATCATTACTTTGTAACTCAAGGCTATATTGTTGACATAGCTTTAGTAGTTTGTAAAAAATCCTTTTATGTGTAAAAGATAGTTTGTAAAAATCCTTTTCTGAAAAAGTGTAAGGTAACCTATGGAAATCCTTTCTAGGTAGAAAGGTAGTACTTTGTAACATATCATGATTAATCTATAAAAGCTGTGTGAAAACCACGAACGATCTTGCTTTGAGCACTTAGTGGAAAACCTCAAAATTGTGAGGACTGGATGTAACCCATGTTGGGTAAACCAAGATATATCTCTGTGTGATATCTCTTTCCTTATCTTTATTTACTTTTTACCTTCTAATCAATTTTATATAGATAAGTTAATATTGTTGTTTTTTCACTAACCAAGAATGTTCTTCGTTTGTAACCAAGATCAATCTTGAGTTAAACATTTTAGTTCAATTAGCATCAGAGCGAGTCTATAAAGGATTAACACCTAAAAAGTTTTAGAGCAAAAGATTCAAGAAGAAAATGTCAAAAGCCAAATACATTGCTGAAGGAGGGTCATCAAACAGACCACCTTACTTTGATGGCTCACTTGTTTCGGATGCAACAAACAAGGACATAATAAAACTGAATGTCCCTAGAACAAAAGAGCACCAAAGAGAATCACTCCAAGATTCGAAAGCTAAAATATATGCCTCACAAATTCATAAAGCAAGATCATTCTCCAAGTTAAGCAAGTTCAAGTACACGTCTGACAGGCTGGAAAGGACACGTCTGTTGTGCTTTCAGACAGACCTGCACACATGATTCAAGGCATGGATCACTCAGGCAACTGTCAAGAAGAGATTAAAAGTCAGCTCATCTCAAGGCAAAATCGAAGATCGTTATTGGTTCACAAGAACATTCCTACTTTCAGCAAGAACATTCTTGCTTTATAGCTAATCTTATCCACTCACTTACTCATGATAGTTGGACTATCTCCAATGGCTAAATGGGTTGTCTTAAGCCATCTTGAAGCCTATAAATAAAGCCTCGAGAAGAAGAACAGATCAGAGCTTCAAGTGCAAAGCAATACATCACTCATTCAATTATACTCAAATCTTCTTGAGCTTCTCAATCATTTCTATGTTGCAGTTCTATTCGTAGTTTGATATTAGAATCAGTTTCTACTGAGTTCTAAAATCTAGAATCTATTCTCAAACATGAGTTGAGCATACTTAGATTCTAACAATCTCAAAATCATTACTTTGTAACTCAAGGCTATACTATTGACATAGCTTGAGTAGTTTGTAAAAAATCCTTTTATGTGTAAAAGGTAGTTTGTAAAAAAACCCTTTTATGTGTAAAAGGTAATTTGTAAAAATCATTTCTGAAAAAGTGTAAGGTAACCTGTGTAAATCCTTTCTAGGTAGAAAGGTAGTACTTTGTAACAGATCAAGATTAATCTGTAAAAGATGTGTGAAAACCAAGATCGATCTTGAGTTAAACATTTTAGTTTTTAACAGGAATTTTAAACAAGGGGCAATTATAACTCAAACCCCTTTTCCTTATAATTGACATTGTTACTTCACCTTTTTTCCCTTTGGGAGTCGTTTGTCCTTCCTTTTTAGGCATTGAAGTAACCTCATTTTCACTCCTAAGAGTGATAGCTTTAGCTTGCTCTTTCGGATTTGCCAAATGAAGTTGAGATTTGATTCTCTATATTCTGAAACCTTTCGTTTGTCTTCTTTATGAATTTAGCCAGCACATCTTGAAGATCTGGTTTCCTCTCCTATTTCCTTTGCGAATGTGGTGGCTTGTAGAAATTATAGTTTTACCCTTGATGTTGTCCTCCCCATGAGAAATTAGGGGGATACTTCAAACTTAGATTGTAGGTAGAAGAATCAGGGTCATTCTGACTACGGTTGGTGTTGTTGACATAGTTAGCTTCCTCAGTATGAGTTGCTAGAATTGGCTGAGCTTGTGTTTTAATTTCAATGGCTTTCAACCTCTCATCTGTCAGTCCCATATAATTTTCCAGAACACCCATGCAAGGATGTCCCACTTTTTGCATATACTTCACTAAAGCATCTTGCATACTCTTCTTGGCATCACTCTCTTTTTGGCTGACATAGTTGGCTTCCTCAATCTGCTTAGCCCACGAATTGCTCAAATTACTTTCATCATCAAGTCCAAAAAGTTCACCAACATCACCAGAAGGAGTGCCTGCAGAAGTTTGTTGAGCCTGTGCAGACATCATAGTCTCAAGCTACTTAGCGATTTTATCTACTTTTATCTCCAAATGGTATTAGCCTCCACTTTGTACATCCCAACTTACTTTTTAATATGTCTATCATTTGAACTCCATTGACAACTATTAGTAGCTATTTCTTCCACCAAGGCATATACTTCTTCATATAAGGACTCTTGCTCAAATTGAATAAAGTTGGCGATGTCAGCTCGAAGTTTAGCAGACCTGGATGGAGGAAGGTAGTTTTTCAAAAAGCTTTTGGTTAGTTGATCTCAAGTGGTAATAGACCCAGCAGGTTGGGATGACAACCAGATTGAAGCCTTATCAGCCAAAGACCATGGAAATAGCCTTAATCTTATGGCATATGTAGAAACCCCATTATATTTTACGGTGTCTGCCATCGTTATGAACCTCTTTAGATGAACGTTGGGGTCTTCAGTTGGTAGTCCTCTGAAAAGAGTAAAGGTTTGGACCATAGATATCAAGCCTGGCTTAAGCTCGAAATTGTTTACCTCCACAAGTGGGTTAGCTATGTTGTCAGTAAAATCTACCGTTGGAGTGAAACAATGCTCCAGCGTTCTTGGTACTCTTTCACCCATTTCTCTCAATTGTCTTCTTCGCCTACAAGTAGTTCGTTCAATTTCTGGATCAAAAAGCAAAATAGACTCCTGGGAGCGAGCGAGCATGCACAAATAATTAAAAAAATCTAATAAAATTAATAACAACTAAATAAATAATATTTTTTCTTTTTTAATAAACTAAGGTGCAAAACAAAATTGAAATGATAATAATAAAAAAGAAAAAAGATACATTAAATATATTAATAATATTAACAATGAAAATATAAACAAACAAATATATTTTCTTTTTGTTTTTGAATAAAATAATTAAAATTAAACTAAATAAAAAAATGTCTAAAGTAATAAAAATCTTTTTCGCTTAATATTGTTAAATTAATCCCCGACAACGGCGACAAAAACTTGTTGCGCAAAATTTCGCAAGTGTACAGATTTGTCAAGTTGTAGTATGTAAGATTATTGTATCCACTGAGATTAATTTAACAACTACCAAATTAATCAAGATTTTAAATTATTTAGACTAATAAAAGTTATTGATGGTTCGGGATAACTAAATTGTAACGATAGCATAAAAGTTATAACGAGAGTATATAACAACAACACTTAGAATTAATGAAAAGTAAACCTAGGGTCATGGTTTCACTTGTAATATCAATACCTCAAGTCCTAGTTTTATATAAAATTCTTATTCATTTTCTCAATTATCAATCCCTCTTTAAAACTATTAACAAAGATTCGTCATTCAATGTAATATTCTTTTCCCTAAATTAATTCTTTGATTAATCATACAAAAAATATAATTAAGAAAAAAGCATAAAGAACCCAGAGGTTGAATGATTGAAAGATTAGTATCTATGTTTCATCATACAAGAATCATAATCTCAATTATCCTATATATCTACCAATTAATTCTTGTAACACCCTAAATTTTATAATAAACTATTTTAATAATGAAATATGATTTTAAATAATTAATTTGGTGTTAAGATTATTTTAGAATACATGTGATAAATTTTGTGATTCGTTTTTGTTATATGGGTGCTTTAGATGATGTGCTACTATTGTACATATTGGACTTCATGAGTAATCTAAATAACAAATATTATATTTTATATATTTTTCTAAATAGTATTTTAGTGTAATATTTAAAAAAAATAAGATTTTAGAAGATTTTACGTGTATATACTTGTACCAAATTAATGTAATATTTTAATGTGTGTTTGACTGATATTAAGTATGCACGTAGTTATATTTCTATTTTTAGTTATTTATTTTATAAATAATTATCTCGGAATAGTAGTGATATTGTGTTTGACTTCCTTTATTTTTATATACTTGTTATGACATGGTGATTTTATATATATTTATTATGATTAAGTAATTAATATAAAGTTTTGATATTATATATATTTATTTTATAATTTCGACTATTCTCAAATGATGGTAATATTTTAATTCGAGTATTTGAAAAAATAAGTATTATTATAGTGTTTATTTGGAATATGAGAATTTTGATTATTAATGTATTTTAAAGATTAATTTCATTATTTTATAAAATATTAATTTTGAAATATCAATAATATTTTAGTATTTAAATTGTGTTTAAAAAAAATAGTTTCGGTAATTGTTTATTTTATTTAAAAACAAATAAATAAATAAATAAATAAAAGAAGAAGTAAAGTGTGTTTTTATGGGTTAGCTTATATGGAAGGCTAAAACCTAATTGAATAATAATAAAAAAAATTAATTGAAAAGGGAAAAGAAAGAAAAGAATGAGAAAGTGAGGAGGAGAACAATACTATTGGCGGCAGCACATAGAAAAAGAAGAAAATCGGGAACTGTCCAGAAAAACTTCCTCAGTTTTCGTCCAAATTTCAATATGTTATTTAATTTATTGAGTTATTCAATTAAACAAAATTTTCTAGATTTTTAACAACCCCAATTTCTCTCTAAAATATCCGAGTTCTCCGCTTGTAGAATTCGTTATTTTGCACCGTTCTTCTTCACCGTAAGTCCGATTTGAGTGAAACCAACGCCAAAACGATCGTGTGAAAAGTGGATATATTATCCACTGATTGGTTTTCTGATTTATGGTAAGATTCCTTGACCGAATTTCGAAATTAATTTTAGAGTGCCTCCTCATAATTTATTTTTAACGTTGACCCATAAATTGTCGAGTTAGATCGATTGAAGGACAAAGAGTCAACGAACAAAGACTGTTTGCTCGTGGAATCGTATTCTTGTGGGAAAGCGTCGAAATAAGGTAAGGGGTGAAAGAGCGTTTGAGGGATAAATTAATTAATGTGCAAATATGGAAATTGTGAGATTAAAATATAGAATAGAAATATTTGTAAGATGTTGATTGATTTAATTTCTTTAAATGTGTGGTATTTGATATTAATGCGATATTGAGTGTCGGATGTGTTGTGATATTAAAAGACGGATGTGTTGTAATAATTTTATATGTATGATTTAATCTCTCTCTCTTTCTTTATATGTATGATTAGATGAGTTTATCTGATGTGATATTAAAAGACGGATGTGTTGTAATAATTTTATGTGATGATGATGTATGATTAATAATTGTGATGTTATAAATTTGTGATAAATTATGTGATGATGTATGATTGATGATAGTGATGCTATAAATTTTTGATGAGTTTATGTCATGATGATGATGTGTGATTAATGATAGTAATGTTATAAATTTGTGATGAAAATATTGAAGTAACCCCATAATTGATGAAATAATGGTGATTACAATTTGTGTTTAAGATGACGGTCTTAATGGAGTATTGTGACACCCTAAACCTAAAACAACATTTATAATAATTTATACTAAATTATTTGAAGAAAACTCGCGGCAGATGAAGAAAATCTGTTCAAGAAAATAAAAACTTTTATATCTATTTTAGGATATCACGTTTCTCTAAATACATATGTAACAATTCAACTTTGTTCCTCAATTAAAATTCAATGAACTTGATTTAACTAGAATTTCTTGATTTAATTCACAAGACTTACTCATACTAAAGTTTTCATATTAAAAGTCATTTGTGATTACATAAGTAAAATACACATTACAACTATTAATTCCCGGTATCACCTATCAGAGCAGGGTTCCTCCCAAACTTGAACTTCAAGACTCATTAACCTGTAATGCGATTTCGCAAACGCAGGACCAAGCCAGTCAAACACAAACAACGAAGGAGGTGAGTTTTGAAATCATGTTAATAGTATAATATAAGTAAGGAGAACACCCAATTAATTCTAAATAAACCGTATCATTAGACAAACATTCTCCAAAGAAAAACATAACATTATAAAGTCAAAACACTCAAGGAAAGTCAATACATTTCACTATAACATCAAATCATCTAAGAAGAATTATTATCGCACACGACACATATTAATCGCAACAAAACAGTCACAAGAAAATGCAATGCTATGCATGAGCTTAGACTCTACTTCACAATGTGGTACCATTCTAACTCTAAAGTACTTGGTTAGGAGGCCATGATACTATACCACCATTCTGGTGGACGGACAATTCAAATTGGCCCTGTCCTCATAGATCCCCTCAACTCAACCCGAGACACATATACGCGACAGTCGAGGTAAACGTGTGTTGGATGGTAGCTCCCGACATTTGGAATGCTACCTCAAAGTCACCTAGGAATTCCCCACCCGAATACCTCCAAGGTCTAACAATCTTGCCTTAAGGCTCAATAGTAGACCGCCACGATCAGGCTCAATTCAGTTGTACTTCCCCGGAATCGCTAGGTTTGTCAGGCCCTACCTATATGATGACAAAATAATCTCCACTTCACAAATTCTCAATATTTATTTTCTCCCCTCGTTGGCCTATGATACTCCATTAAGACCGTCATCTCAAACAAATTGGAATCACAATTATTTCATCAGAGGTTAGTTCAATCTTTTCATCACCAATTCATAACATCACTATTATAAATCACACATCATCATCATTACATAACTCATCACAAATTTAGAGCATCACTATCATCAATCGTAACTCATCACATAAATTTATCACAAATTTATGAAATCACAATTATTATTCATACATCATCATCATCACATAAAATTATCACAACACATCCATCTTTTATCATCATATCACATAAACTCATCTAATCAAACATATACATAAAATTAATTCGACACTCAATATCACAATAACATCGAATACCACACATTTAAAGAAACTAAATCAATCAACACCTTACAAATATTTCTATTCCATATTTTAATCTCACAATTTCCATATTTGCACATTAATTAATTTATCCCTCAAAGGGCTACTGCCGTACGTAGCAAGCCCCTGATGAATCGTTGAGAAATACGGTTTTCCCGTTCATCTCACAATATATTACATTCATGAATTCAAGCGCTATCTCACCCCTTACCTTATTTCGACGCTTTTACATACGAATAAGATTCCACGAGCAAACAATCTTTGTTCTTTGACTCTTTGTCCTTCAATCGATCTAACTCAAATATTTATGGGTAAACGTCAAAAATAAAATATGAGAAACTACTCTAAAAACTAAATTCGAAATTCGGTCAAGAAAAATTATCATAAATCAAAAAACAAATCAGTGGATAATATAGCCACTTTTCACACGGTCGTTTTGGCGTTGGTTTCACTCAAATCGGAGTTACGGTGAAGAAGAACGATACAAAATAAGGAATTTTATAAGCGGAGAAGTCGGGTATTTTAGAGAGAAATTGGAATGGTTAAAAATCTGAGGAAGTATGTTTATTTGACTAGCTAAATGAATAAAATAACATACTGAAATTTGGACGAGAACGGAGAAAATTTTTTATTTTATGTTTTACTACTATTATTTTTATTTTGCTAAAACAAAATTAATTGTTACTTAATCTCATTTTTAATACTCTTCCAAACATCATTAAATTTTTAAAACATTACTAATATTTCATAACTAATATATGACAAATTAAAGTAATTAAAATAATTAACCTTTTAAAAAAATACATATTATTAACAACCCAAACTCTCATATTCAAATTAATCACTATAATTATACTTATTTTTCAAAATACTCACGTTATAATAATACTATCATTAGAGAATAGTCAAAATTATAAAATAAATAAATATAACAACAATATTTTATGTTAATTACTAAATCATAATAAATATATATATAAAATC
>JBBPBQ010000001.1:30410371-30455265 GCA_037974755.1 Cicer yamashitae | reverse complement strand
TAAAAATAAAGAAAATGAAACATAACATTACTACTATCTCAAGATAATTATTTATAAAATAAATAATTAAAATAAGATATATTTAGAAATAATTAAATATAATTAAGTGCACATACATTTAATATTAGTTAAACACAGAAAATATCATATTAATTACCAACTCACATATAAACGTAAAATCTCCTAAATCTTATTCTTTAAAATATTTACACTAATATACTATTATTTTTTGAAAAATATATAAAATAATAAAATATAACATTTATTATTCATATAACATATTTGGTCAAATATGTACAAGATTAGCACATCATAGAAAACACACCTATAAAGAAAATTAATCATAAAGCTAATCAATATATATTCCAAAATAATTTTAACACCAAATAAATTATCTAAAATCCTATTTAATTAATAAAATAATTTATTATAAAATGCGGAGTGTTACAATTCTCCTCTCATTAAAGAAATTTCGCCTCGAAATTTTTGGTGAATAATAAGTGAACTAATATCTAACTAACTACCGTCAAAATTCAAACTTAGTCACAAATGATATAATAAACATATTTACGGTATTTACTACTCACTTAGACATAACATGTCAAGCATCCTAGCATGATAAGGTAATATGACACAACAAATCAATTAACACATATCAAATATGCTATCAAGTTCAACTAACAACTTAAACAATATTCTACTAGTTTTGGTCTCTTTAAAGAATGTCTAAATCCTAACAACAATTACTCTACAGGTTTCAAAAAATTAGACATCTAGAGAAACTTTTAAAATATTTCACACCTTCAAGAATAATAAACAAAAACGCATATAACAACTCAATGACATGCAGTCACTTAAGCGTATAATCATAGTGAAATAGGACAAATATTTTCACATATGGTTTCAAACACACTCAAAGTATAACTTAATTTTAAAGTCTTATAAACAAAATTCATTTATAGAACTCATACAATAGTTTTAGTCCTTATGAAATGAGAGGATATAGAACAAATAAGATACTAACACAATGTCCTTATTCATTTTAAGCAAATTACTTAGAAGATCAAACATACTTAATTGAATGTTTAATTTAAGTACACACCACCAACCTAATATTCGCGTCACATAATCAGTTATTAACATTCAACATTGATGCCACATAAGACTTATAATTACTCAAAGTTGTATAAGAGGTGAACATGGTTTCTAACTATTTCCAACAATTCCCAACAATTCCCAACAATTCTAACGCTATACACTAATTCCCAACAACTAGAACACTTAAAACACAAACAATTTAATATTTACATAATCACATACACATTCACATAGTTAATTCAAAAATTAGCACCATCATTTTACGTTCAACTCATAACTCAAACGATGATTCAAACACATGTAACATACTCTCATAGAAGGCTAACTGCTCCAAATTGATCATGCTCAAATTTTCTTTTGAATTAATCATCACTTCAAAGTTACATCAAACTAAAATATAGATTTCCAAGTAGCAAATAAGATAAATAATTATTTACTAGAAGACACAACACGCTACCAAACCAAATTGAATCAAGTAGTACATAAACCACTTTAAAGGTTACACATTTAGTACAAAAAAAATCCTTGGGAATTCAAACCATTTCCTTAAATCACTTTTCAATAAATCACGTCTAAATAATATTTCTAAATACAATTAAAAATAAAATAATTCACATGTATTTTTAAAATCTATAAGATTTCTAAAATCACTCGTACTTTAATCGTCAAAAACACATTTCTAAATAATTAATCATTATAAAAATTATTATTTTCAACTTATATTTTGAAAGAAGATTTATATTATATATATAGATATATAAAAGTTTTCCAATAAATTAACACTTCCAAAATAGTTCTAATTTATTTTCTCAAAATTTACAAAAAAACAAAATTATATATTTATATACATTAAAGTAGTGTACATGACACAATGCATAAGGCATACTTGTTTATGATAATGAATTACACTAATAGACAAATCTACAAAATAACAGTCTCCTCTAACACCGGCTACTCAACATGTCTATAGATACATCATCAGTTTCTATCAAGGCACAAAATTGGTCTAAAGCATAACACACCCTCAATTTTACAAAAAGCATGTACATTTCGACAATGATAACACAACAATCACAATCCTACAAAAAATAATAAATAAAAAAAAACATTCTACTAATAAAACACATCAAATATAGAATCCAAAATTTAGATAACTTTTCAAAACGAGTTTCATCATTGAGATAATTCTTTTAAAATCTTTTTTTTTTCCTTATGTTTCCTTCTCTTTCTCATTAGTAGACATTTTATCATTTGACCTTGTTTTTATTAGTACTATTATAAATCACTAATGAGTTCTTAAAATCTAAAACTCTAACATCAAATTAAACTCTAATGAGTTCATAAATCAATCATTTCAAACAAATATACCGACACCCTCACGATTCAATATTCATTCCAGCACCTCTAAACCAACATTACAACAACTCTTTTTTATTTTCTTAAAAACAAGACATAATAAAACATGCTGTAAATTTAAGCTATTTTAAACATTAAATAAAATCAGTAGTATAGAATTATTGTTATTATATAAATCAACAAAAATTCAACCCAATTTAATTTCTTTAAAATAATCAAGAGTAATTCAAATAAAAGTTATCTTCATCTTACAAAATAAGTAAATTTTAACTCCTTCAAAATGTCATTTAAAAAAAAATTCTAAGTTCTACTAACCTCTAATATTCAAGAATTACTATTGCTAATAATATGAATTTCATACTATTTAAAATCATGACGAACATTCTAAATTGTTTTCAAAATCAATATCAAAGCTCTACTCATCTAGATACAACCATCAACACTTTCAAGTGATTTAAAGTTAACGTTTACACTTTAAAATCAATTCTTTTTCTTCACACAAGCCAACAAAAATCAAAATAAGAATTTTTTAGTCAAGATTAAAACTGTAAACATAAGAGACATAATTCCTATCTAACTCAAAGTTTAGAACGAAACATTTTTTTCTTTCTCTAAATTGAGTTTCAACAAAAATAATAATAATTTGTACCTAGTAAAAGTCCATACTTGAAGTTTTAAACATATAATTCATATGGAAATCAATGTTTCAATCAATTAGTTATTAGATCAAACACTTTAAACAGGTTCATATCAAGACTAAATATTTTAAATTGATTAAGGGTGAAAATGGAACTTTCAAACAAATAACTGGTGAGGTATGACATTTGATAACTAGGTTACGTGAATGAGATTAATAACATGAAACATCCAGGTGGTTAATCAAAATTATTATTTCCAACTATTCACATAAAACAAAAGTGTCAAAATCATAGTACGGTAGACAAGAAACAAGCAATAAGATCATTCAACAAGTAACCAACAAAATCTTGTCAACAATTAAAATTAACTCAAATCTTAACAAGTAATATCATGGTTTATTTACTGACTTAGGTATGAACTTAGAATCCATAACACTCAGGATAAACAAATAATAAACAGTTAATTAGTAACTTCAAAAATATGTATAATTATACAAAAGCATATAACACTTAACACAATAACATAACAGGAAAAAAATGATAGTGAAAATAATTATCACACAATTGACACGACTGACATTCGACTAACACTGAATCGACATTCGACCCACTCGGCCTGATTGGATAGACCTGCTCTGATACCACTAATGTGACACCCTAAACCCAAAATAACATTTATAATAATTTATACTAAATTATTTGAAGAAAATTCGCGGCAGATGAAGAAAATTTGTTCAAGAAAATCAAAACTTTTATATCTATTGTAGGATATCACGTTTCTCTAAATACATATGTAACAATTCAACTTTTTTCCTCAATTAAAATTCAATGAACTTGATTCAACTAGAATTTCTTGATTTAATTCCCAAGACTTACTCATACTAAGGTTTTCATATAAAAAGTCATTTGTGATTACATAAGTAAAATACACATTACAACTATTAATTCCCGGTATCACCTATCAGAGCGGGGTTCCTCCCAAACTTGAACTTCAAGACTCATTAACCTGTAATGCGATTTCGCAAACGCAGGACCAAGCCAGTCAAACACAAACAACGAAGGAGGTGAGTTTTGAAATAATGTTAATAGTATAATATAAGTAAGGAGAACACGCAATTAATTCTAAATAAACCGTATCATTAGACAAACATTCTTCAAAGAAAAACATAACATTATAAAGTCAAAACCACTCAAGGAAAGTCAATACATTTCACTATAACATCAAATCATCTAAGAAGAATTATTATCGCACACGACACATATTAATCACAACAAAATAGTCACAAGAAAATGCAATGCTATGCATGAGCTTAGACTTTACTTCACAATGTGGTACCATTCTAACTCTGAAGTACTTGGTTAGGAGGCCATAATACTATGACACCATTCTAATGGACGGACAATTCAAATTGGCCCTGTCCTCATAGATCCCCTCAACTCAACCCGAGACACATATACGCGACAGTCGAGGTAAACGTGTGTTGCATGGTAGCTCCCGACATTTGGAGTGCTACCTCCAAGTCACCTAGGAATTCCCCACCCGAATACCTCCAAGGTCTAACAATCTTGCCTTAAGGCTCAACAGTAGACCGCCACGATCAGACTCAATTCAGTTGTACTTCGCCGAAATCCCTAGGCTTGTTAAGCCCTACCTATATGATGACAAAATAATCTCCATTTCACGAATTCTCAATATTTATTTTCTCCCCTCGTTGGCCTATGATACTCCATTAAGACCGTCATCTCAAACACAAATTAGAATCACAATTATTTCATCAGAGGTTACTTCAATCTTTTCATCACCAATTCATAACTCACACATCATCATCATTACATAACTCATCACAAATTTAGAGCATCACTATCATCAATCGTAACTCATCACATAAACTTATCACAAATTTATGAAATCACAATTATTATTCATGCATCATCATCATCACATAAAATTATCACAACACATCCATCTTTTATCATCATATCACATAAACTCATCTAATCAAACATATACATAAAATTAATTTGACACTCAATATCACAATAACATCGAATACCACACATTTAAAGAAACTAAATCAATCAACACCTTACAAATATTTCTATTCCATATTTTAATCTCACAATTTCCATATTTGCACATTAATTAATTTATCCCTCAAAGGGCTACTGCCGTACGTAGCAAGCCCCGGATGAATCGTTGAGAAATACGGTTTTCCCGTTCATCTCACGATATATTACACTCATGAATTCAAGCGCTCTCTCACCCCTTACCTTATTTCGACGCTTTTACATACGAATAAGATTCCACGAGCAAACAATCTTTTTTCTTTGACTCTTTGTCCTTCAATCGATCTAACTCAACAATTTATGGGTAAACGTCAAAAATAAATTATGAGAAACTACTCTAAAAACTAAATTCGAAATTCGGTCAAGAAAAATTACCATAAATCAAAAAACAAATCAGTGGATAATATAGCCACTTTTCACACGGTCGTTTTGGCGTTGGTTTCACTCAAATCGGAGTTACGGTGAAGAAGAACGATACAAAATAAGGAATTTTATAAGCGGAGAAGTCAGGTATTTTAGAGAGAAATTGGAATGGTTAAAAATCTGAGGAAGTATGTTTATTTGACTAGCTAAATGAATAAAATAACATACTGAAATTTGGACGAGAACGGAGAAAATTTTCTGCAACAGTTATCGATCACCGGTGCCAAATGATAGGGTGTTGTTGTAGCGGATGTTGAAGCTCCCTTTCTTATTTTTTTAGGGTTCACATGGGTCAAGCCCATTGGTCTCCTTATTTATTTTATGTTTTACTATTATTATTTTTATTTTGCTAAAACAAAATTAATTGTTAGTTAATCTCATTTTTAATACTCTTCCAAACATCATTAAATTTTCAAAACATTACTAATATTTCATAACTAATATATGACAAATTAGAGTAATTAAAATAATTAACCTTTTAAAAAAAACATATTATTAACAACCCAAACTCTCATATTCAAATTAATCACTATAATTATACTTATTTTTCAAAATACTCACTTTTTAATAATAATATCATTAGAGAATATTCAAAATTATAAAATAAATAAATATAACAACAATATTTTATGTTAATTACTAAATCATAATAAATATATATATAAAATAACAATTCCAAAATAAATATATAAAAATAAAGAAAATCAAACATAACATTACTACTATCTCAAGATAATTATTTATAAAATAAATAATTAAAAGAAGATATATTTAGAAATAATTAAATATAATTAAGTGCACGTACATTTAATATTAGTCAAACACACGAGAAAATATCATATTAATCACCAACTCACATATACACGTAAAATCTCCTAAATCTTATTCTTTAAAATATTTACACTAATATACTATTATTTTTTGAAAAATATATAAAATAATAAAATATACCATTTATTATTCATATAACATATTTGGTCAAATATGTACAAGATTACCACATCATAGGAAACACACCTATAGAGAAAATTAATCATAAAGCTAATCAACATATATTCCAAAATAAATTTAACACCAAATTAATTATCTAAAATCCTATTTAATTAATAAAATAGTTTATTATAAAATTTGGAGTGTTACAAGCATCATAGGCCAACGAGGGGAGAAAATAAATATTGAGAATTTGTGATGTGGAGATTATTTTGTCATCATATAGGTAGGGCCTGACAAGCCTAATGATTCCGGGGAAGTACAACTGAATGAGCCTGATCGTGGCGGTCTGCTGTTGAGCCTTAAGGGGAATTCCTAGGTGACTTGGAGGTAGCACTCCAAATGTCGGGAGCTACCAAGCAACACATGTTTACCTCGACTGTCGCATATTTGTGTCTCGGGTTGAGTTGAGGTTATCTATGAGGACAGGGCCAATTTGAATTGTCCGCCCACCGGGATGGTGGCATAGTATCAAGCCTCTTAACCAAGTACTTCAGAGTTAGAATGGTACCACATTGTGAAGTAGAGTCTAAGTTCATGCATAGGATTGCATTTTATTGTGATTGTTTTGTTGTGATTAATGTGTATCGCATGTGATTATAATTTCTCTTAGACGATTTGATGTTATAATGAACTGTATTGATTTTCCTTGATTTTGACTTTGACTTTATTATGTTATGTTATTCCTTGAATAATGTATGTTTAATGATACGGTTTATTTATGATCAAATGCGTGTTCTTCTTACTTATATTATACTATTAACATAATTTCAAAACTCACCTCCTTCGTTGTTTGTGTTTGACTGGCTTGGCCCTGCGTTTGCGACATCGCAGTTGTTACAGGTTAATGAATCTTGAAGTTCAAGTTGGGAGGAACCCCGTTCTGTATGAAAACCTTATAAGTACTAGTCAGTTTTTAGAATTAAATCAAGTAATTATACTTAAATCAAGCTTATTGAGATTGCACTATTTTATAGTAGTAAAGAAGTTTAAAGTGTTCCTTTTGATTTTTGAGAAACGCGATATCCTAAATTAATAATAAAAGTTATTATTTTCTTGGAAACAAATCTTTATTTATCTGCTGCAAATTTTATAGAAATACAATATAAATTATTATATATATTATTTTGGGGTTTAGGGTGTCACAATTCTAGTTTGTCACTAGTCAATTGATTGATTAAGAAATGCAAAGGTTGGTCATCCCAAACATGTAAATAAAACAATAGGATAATTTAATTGAGATAAATAACAAAAATCTAAAAAAAAAAACTAGAATTTAAAACTAAGACATAGTAAAAAGGTATCTTAATCACAAGATTCACCAAAGACCCTAGAAGAGAGCTTAGTTGTGACACCCTAACCCCAAATAAAATTCTTATTTTTAAAACAATGAAATCCTTCAAATAAATAATTATATAAAATTCCAAGCATTTTTTTTTTTGCAAGAACATCACGTAATCGTAGCAGTATTTAACAAGATCCCTTTGGAAGCACACATACACAAGTTTAAGGATAATTGTAAATGTAGTCTCAACCCGATGTCACTATCAGAGCGGGAATTCCCAAAATAAAATATATTCAAAAATGACGTTAACAAAAGGTAGAAAAAAGAAGTCTTCGAGATAATTCGGCTTCCTACACTTCACGAGCATTAATCTTCACCTGTAGCTTTCGGCTCGTCTGCGTCCATCGCAAACGCCAAACACAAACATCGAGGGGTGAGTTTCGAAATTATGTAACAATATAAAATACACGAGAAGAACACGCAATCAGTCAAACAGTACAATTAAGGAGAACATTCAATAATATAACATCTAAGGTTAATCCGATTCAATCACAATAAAGCAGTTACAAGGATAAAATGCTATGCATGTCCTATACTCTATACTTCATCATTTGGTACCATTCTACTCTGAAGTACTTGGTTAAGAGGCCTGATACTATGCCACTACAAGAGTGGACGGACAATCCATGAATGGCCAAGTCCTCATTGATCCCCTCAACTCAACCCGAGACACATATACGCGATGGTCGGGGTACTCTTGTGTTGCACGGTAGTTCCCGGCCTTAGGGAATAACCCACTAATCCACTTAGGAATTCCCCACTAGATGTACCCCCAAGGTCTATCAGTCTTACCTTACAGTTCGATTGTAGCCCTCCACGATCAGGCTCATTCAGTTGTACTTCCCCGAATCACTAGGTTTGTCAGACCCTCCCTATATGTTGACAAAATAATCCTAACTCCAAAATCTACAACATATATCTCAGACTTACTCAATCATCACAACTCAATAGATTTCAGTTTGACTTCACACTATTCATCATTATATGTATATCAGTCAATCACAATTCAATCCCAATATTTGGTTTACACTACTCACAATGCACAATCCAATCTTATCAATCGCAATAAAAATCAACAGGTAGCACATTCAAATAATTTTACGATTTCAATCAAATAGCAAGAACACTCTAATATAAATTATTCATACCGTAACAATCAGCATCACATTTCATAAAATCATTCAACGCGCAATCTTGCTATAAATAAATTCACAACAATTCTATAGGTTGCTAAATTATATTTTAGTCCTCACTGTTACCATTCATATGTTATTAATTAATTATTATTGCTCAATAGGACTCAACCATACGTAGTGAGCCCCGGATGAATATTTGGGAATTTCGGTATTCCCGTTCATCTCACGTTATTTTATACTCATAAAATCGAACCTCATCTCACCCCTTACCTTAGCCGAAGATTCCTCCCAACGAAGCCGATCCACTGATTTAATGTGCCACGTCTTCACCAACCACCGTCTCTAACGGTCCGCGAAAGAAAATAAATCAATGCAACAACCAATACGAATTAAGTACTTGCTCCAATAGATATATAAATTATTTATTAAAATTAATTAAATAAACTATTTCGTACTTATAATATAACTAAAATATTTTTAATATCATCAACTATCCATATTAGTATACCAACATAAAAACAAACGTCTAATTTTAATTAAAATAAAACAGACTCACATATTTAAATAAATATGGCATATATCTATAGTTTGGGCGTTAAACAATTTGGGACTATTTATTTATTCATATATAGATATATATAAAATAGAGAATACAATTACACATGTTCATGTAAGGGAGAATTTGAAGATAAAACAAATTTATTAAGAATGCTTAAACCAAAACTTCTCAAACAAAAGTTACAGATAAATGCAGCTTCAAACTAGACAAAGAAGCGTAACTCTAATCGATCTATTACTTTACTCATGCTACAGCCTACCACAGACCCAGTCAAATTAAATTAATTTTAATTTCATTTCATATTTTCTTACATCTAAAAATTCAAGCTGATACATGTCATTCAAATAATTTAGAAGGCCATTACAAAATAGCCCAGTTAAAAAAATAATGTAAAAAGATAATAACAATATATATTAACTATAGAAAATAAAGCAGAAATCAAACATAGTCCTAAATCAAATTCCTCACATCACAAAGATAAATGACAACCTGCACAGCAACATTTAGATGCCATGCCAGTTAATTCAATAACTTGACCTTTATGTATGATATTCAAAATGCTATATGAAATGTCCCAAGAATTAAGGCATGGTTCCCCTTATATGCAGATGAAGTATATTTTGTGACGAAATACAAACCTAACATTCTCTGGCAATCAAATAGTGTGTACAATTAGCAAGTATCGTTTGTTCCGTAATATGTGGAAATGGACAAGGCACGCTAATAAGTTTTGAAACTGTTAATACTAACGATTAACTAAAGAAAGGGAAGAAAAATAATCACATGTGATCAAAGATATGCATAGAGTAGAAGACAAGCGAAATGAAGTACAACCACATACCACATACCTGATTGTGATTTGGAATTGGGATTGGAATTTAGAATTGGAATTGAAATTTGGAATTGGAATTTTTGGTGCGCAATATATTATTATACTATTAAAATATAATAATAAGAAATTGAGGGTGTTACATTAGTTACTCATTTACATATAGAAAATTGATGACCCTAAAAGTGTTCATCAATTAAAGGAAAAAGAAATAAAACCCTCAAAGAATATGATCTTTTGCTCCAAAATTTGAGACACTTTACTCCAGCTTCAAGCACTCTTTAGCTTCCAAAATGTTGGTTATTTTCTCTCTCTAATTTTGTCTGCTTCTCTGATAATGTTTCTAGTGTGGGGCTCCTCTCCTCTGTTTTTGATTTCTTCTCCCTTATTATAGCAAGAAGATCCTCATTTATGCAACAACCTTCCCCCTTGTTTGGTAAAATTTTCCCCCTTTCTTTGGCAACATTTTGTTATCATAAAATTCAATCTTTGAAGGGTGCAACAAACTTCTTTGTACTCATAAATTGGAATATTAAACTTGATATTATTTTTTGCACTAAAAACTTAGTAGGATTGACCATTTTGAATTAATTTATCATCTCATGATCAATTCTGCAAATATCATAAATAAATGAATAAATAAGAAGAAGTTGAAATCAAAACAATAAAATAAGATAAAATAGAGGGTAAATACCCTTAAAATCCTATAAAAAAAACAGGTTTATCAGTAAACATTTAAAGTGTTTAATTTCTATGCTTGATAAATAAGACTTTGTTTGGGAAACAATAGATAAAAAATAAAGAAGTGATAATTCCAACTTGTGCTAAAGATGATACTCTTAATGGAGTAGTCTAGGCTAACAAGGGGAGAAAAAAGATGTTGGGAATATTTGAAGTTCATGCGAATTTTTGAAGTGGAGATTAATTTATCATCATATAGGTAGGGCTTGACAAGCCTAGTGATTTCGGGGAAGTACAACTGAATGAGCCTGATCGTGGCGGTTTGCTGTTGAGCCTTAAGGCAAGATTGTTAGACCTTGGAGGTATTCGGGTGGGGAATTCCTAGGTGACTTGGAGGTAGCACTCCAAATGTCGGGAGCTACCACGCAACACACGTTTACCTCGACTATCGCGTATATGTGTTTCGGGTTGAGTCGAGAGTATCTATGAGGACAAGGCCAATTTGAATTGTCCGTCCACCCAGGTGGTGGCATATTATCAAGCCTCCTAACCAAGTACTTCAGAGTTAGAATGGTACCACATTGTGAAGTAGAGTCTAAGCTCATGCATAGCATTGCATTTTTTTGTGATTGTTTTGTTGTAATTAATATGTATCGTGTGTGATAATTTCTCTTAGATGATCTGATGTTATAGTGAAATGTATTGATTTTTCTTTAGTGTTTTTTACTTTATAATGTGATGTTTTTCCTTGAAGAATGTTTGTGTAACGATACGGTTTATTTATGATTAATTGTGTGTTCTTCTTATTTATATTATACTATAACCATTATTTCAAAATTCACCTCCTTCGTTGTTTGTGTTTGACTGGCTTGGCCCTATGTTTACGAAATCATAGTTATTAGGAGTTAATGAATCTTGAAGTTCAAATTTGGGAGGAACCCCACTCTGATAGGTGATACCGGGAATTAGGAGTTTTACTTTGTATTTTACTTATTTAATTACCAACCACTTTTTATATGATAACCTTCGTATTAGTAAGTTTTTGGAAATAAATTAAGAAATTATAGTTAAATCAAGTTCATTTAGATTAAACTGTTTTAATTGAGGAATAAAATTTGAATTGTTCCATGTGTAATTTGAGAAACGTGATATCCTAAATTAGTTACAAAAATTTTTATTTGCTTGGAAACAAATTTTCTTTATCCGCTAGGAATTTTGCTCAAAAAATCTAGTACGAATTATTATATATGTTATTTTGGGGTTTAGGGTGTCACAGAGATAATATATAATACATATCATTCTAATATATATACTAACAGAATCGAACAATTTTAGATAAAACTAAACTCTTTTTATCTGCGAACTCCACCACTCTAACACCGAATCTTTTCTTCTTAATCTATCTCCCCATTTCCATCTCTCTCTCTCATTCACTCCCTCATAGGCACAAACACACACACTCCAATACTTTTGTTCAGATAGTGTTTAACTTGCAAACCTTTCACTAGCCATTTCTTCTAACTTTTCTTATTTGGATAGAGTTTTATGTCCCTTAAATTCACTATCAAATCTAAATTCAACTTGATTTTATCCTTTGAATTCAAAATCGACCCAAACACCACTGTTCGCTTGATTTAATTAAATAACCCATTACTCGTCATTGTTTATTTTTTTTATTCTATTTAATTTTCTTTTTTGTTTTGGTCTTTATTTAATAGGTGACCTACAATATGTGGGTTTCCACACCTGTGACACCCTAAACCCCCAAATTAATATTTTATAATTTTGACACTTAGTAATGAAATTCTTCAAGAAAAAAATAAACTTTCGAACTATTTTACAAGGTAAAGAGTATCACGTAATCACTTAGCACGTCACGTTAATCCAAAAATATCCATCAAATTTAACAGCTCGAAGTTATAATATTAGACAACAAAATTCCTTTGAAATACACGTAAATAAGTTTAGTAATAAATGTCAATATAGTCCCAACCCGATATCACTATCAGAGCGGGAATCCCCATAATAAAAAGACGTTAACAAAAGGCATATAATAAAAGTTTTCAAGATAAGACGACTTCTGACACTCTAAGAGTATTAATCATCACTTGTAGCTTGCAGCTTGTCTGCGACCATTGCAAACGTCAAACACAAACAATGAAGGGTGATTGTCAAAATCATGTAACAGTATAAGATAAACGAGGAGAACATGCAAGTAGTCAAATTAGCACAAGCATGAGAAATATTCAAGAACATAATATCAAAGGTTAATCCAAATCAATCACAATAAAACAATCACAAGGATGACATGTTATGCATGTCCTACACTCTATACTTTTTCATCATTTGGTACCATTCTACTCTGAAGTACTTGGTTAGGAGGCCTGATACTATGCTACTACAAGAGTGGGCAGACAATTCATGAATGGCCAAGTCCTCATAGATCCCCTCAACTCAACCCGATACACATATACGTGAGGATCGGGGTACTCTTGTGTTGCACAGTAGCTCCCGGCCTTTGGGAATAACCCACTAATCCACTTAGGAATTCCCCACCAAAGATACCCCCAAGGTCTATCAGTCTTACCTTACAGTTCGACTGTAGCACTCCACGATCAGGCTCATTCAGTTGTACTTCCCCGAAATCACTAGGCTTGCCAGACCCTCCCTATACGGTGACAAAATAATCTTCACTACACAAGTCTCTAACATCTAATTCATACTTATTCGATGATCACAACTCGAAAATTCTCAATTTGAATTCACAATATTAATCAAATTTACGTCTACGTAAATATCAATCATTCCACAATAATCATCAAAGTTTACATCATTATATATATCAGTCAATCTCAATCAAATCCCAACATTTGGACCACACCACTCACAATGAACAATCTAATTCTATCAATCATAAAATACGAAAACAAACAAGTGGTGCATTCAAGTAAAATCATAATTTAATTCAAGTAAACATGAGCAATCAAATACACATCATCCATACAATAACATGTAGCATAGGATTTCATAAAATCAAATATCATGCAATCTTGACATAAATTAATTCACATCAATTCTATAGGTTTCTAAATCATATTTTAGTCTTCACAGTTACCATTCATATGTTATTAATTATTATTACTCAATAGGGCTCGACTGTACGTAGTAAGCCTCAGATGAATCTTTGGGAATTTCGGCATACCCGTACATCCCACGTTATATTATACTCATGAAATCGAACCTTCTCTCACCCCTTACCTCAATTGATGCTTTCACTAGACATAACGATCTCTACGGCCACAACGAATCCAAACAGCTTAAACAGGTTCACATCTTCTTCTTTGTCCACACGACGACCAATAACAAATAAAAGCTAAATAAATATGCAATGACAAACCCATATAAATCAATTATTAACTATTTGTGATATATAATCTAAAAGGTATTTTATAATATATATATATATATATATATATATATATATTATATACACCTATATAAATCAAATTATATGATTAAAATCAATAATAGTTATAACATTTTAGTTTTAAAAAAATAATAACGATATAGCCTAAATAGAGTTAGAACTTTAAAACACAATTTAATGTTTCCATATTTAAAATTAGAGTACTATAATATTAAATAATTAGAATAGTATAAATTAAACATAAATAAGTGTATTATGATTAAAATAGAATTAACCTTATCAAACAAATAAACCCTTGGTTATAAAATTGAAGCATAGTTTATTTATAAATATAAAACTAAATTTTGCATTTAATTGAAAAACATTTTTACTTATAGAACAATTTTTATCTATTTATCCAAAGTAGAGATATAACTATATAGAACAATTGTATTAGTTAAATAAGATGAATATCTTTTATTAATCGGACTAAAATTTTTGGGATAAACCAAAATTTGCCAAATGGAAAACAACTATTAAACACAAAATTTAACAGACACAATTTGTAACTAGTTATATATATATTTTGTAACTAGTTATATATATATATATATATATATATATGTATATATATAAAAGTTGTAATTTATTAAATTTAACAGAGTTAAAAGAGGTAAAATCCATAATCGAAAAAACTCACCGATGTACTGGAGTATTGATAGGGTTCGACGTCAACTTTGTCAAAATACACGTATGAGTAGTATTTTCCAAAGATAACAACAAGAGGAAATCAAAACGATGTATGTTTTCCCCAAACGATAACTATGGTGGCTGGAAAATATCAAAACAGTCTGCTCCAAGGGAAAAAAGTGGTTGTTTTCGGAATAAAAACGGCACCGCGATTGGTAGAGTTGAGGCCATAATCGTACCCCACAGTTGATTATGTGTGAGTAGCCAAGATTTTGTGCCCCGCGGTGGCTTTTTGAGAAAGAACTCAAAATGGAAAAGGAGATAAAGACACTTAATTTTGGTTCCGCTAATAAGAAGCCAGGAAAGGTCACAAAAAGAGGAGGCAACTCTCGACTACAATATGATTTCTATTATGTATAAGAAATAATCAAAATGAGAAGATGATAATAAAAATATAGAATAACTTGGTTACGGTGTGTACAAGACAAATTGAATAATAGCTTTCATAAAACGCATCGATATTAAAATTTGAAGAGGTCGTGTATGTGTGGTTGCGCTGCTAGCATAGGAAGATGATAAAATAAGGATTTGGTTATCACTTAGGCTATTATTAGGTTACAAAATAGTATATCACGAATTCAAAATTTAGTTTACGTCAATTAATTCCGTTTTTGGTGGATTCAATTTATTAAATTAGGCTATTAATAGATATTATTAGGCTATTATATGGTTGTCTATGGCACGGCATCCTCATCATTATTATATTATATATATAAATAATACAGTTATTTTATATTTATACTTCATAAAAATAAATTTAAATAATAAAGGTCTAGATAACAACACTACTAAAAAATGAGGCCTAAGATAATAGCAATCCAAAACTAGTATATATTATTATTTTTTCAAATAAAATAAATAGATTTAATAACAATCATCACTTTAATTTAAATGACTATAAAAACAAACAAAACAAAAAGACAATCACAAAAAAAGTTATTACACCACAAGAAACACATGTATAAGAAAATATCATTAATTTATAATAACAATAAATTAGGGTGTTACAACACCTACATCCATAACCAAAACAATAGATATATCTAGCATGTCGACAATCACTTTTTATTTTTTTGTCTTCTTAAATAAGTTTTAGGGATCACTCTCCAAAGTTATCATTTTATTTCAACAACGGCGATTTCCTTGATTAATCAGTTTAAAAAAATTCTCGATATAAGTGTTAACAAATCAAAGAGAGGAATGGTTGGTGTTGCACCTGATAGCTTTCTTTTGAAAAGGGATGGCAGAAATTCCATTTATTGCAGCAGATGAGGAACATTGGGGCAAAAGAATTTGCCAATTACTAATGGGAATAATTGAATCCTTCCTATGTAGCCTCAAAATTAAAAACTTGATCGTTTCATCAAATCTTGAGACGGCTGAGATGTGTAAGGGCAAGTATAGCTTTGATGTGGTTAACAATAAAGCACTAAAGAAAAGAAATATTCTCAAGTAACAATTTGATGTCACATTAGGCTATAAGGTTATACAAGGACTTCTCAAAGAGAAGACAACTTGATATATGTAGAGTGATGTGATTGAAGTTAAGGATCAAATATTAGATAGTTACTACTTGTTATTTTAACACCCCAAATTTTATAATAAATTATTTTATTAATAAAATAGAATTTTAAATAATTAATTTTGCGTTAAAGTTATTTTAGATTATATATTGATTAATTTTCTTTATATGTGTATTTTCTATGACGTGTTAATCTTGTACACATTTGACTAAATGAATGATATAAATAATAAATACTATATTTTATTATCTTATATATTTCGCTAAAAATAATAGTATTTTATTGTACATATTTTAAAGAATAAGATTTTATGCGATTTTACGTGTATATGTACGTTCGTAAGTAATGTGATATTTCCTTGAATGTTTGACTAATGTTAAATATCCACATATTTATATTTTAATTAATTCTAAGTATCTCATATTTTAGTTATTTATATTTGGGATAGTAATAATATTGTGTTTGATTTCCTTTATTTTTATATACTTGTTGTGGCATTGCGATTTTATATATATTTATTATGATTTAGTAATTAATATAAAGTAGCAATGTTATATTTATTTATTTTGTGATTTTGACTATTCTCTAATGATGGTAGTATTTTAATAAGAGTATTTTGAAAAATAAGTATAATTATAGTGACTATTTTGAATATGAGAGTTTCAATTGTTAGTAATATGTATTTTTTTAAAAGGTTAATTATTTTAATTACTCTAATTTATCATATATTAGTTATGAAATATTAGTAATGATTTGAAAATTAAATGATGTTTGGAGGAGTATTAAAAATGAGATTAAGTAAGTATTAATTTTGTTTTATTAAAATAAAAATAATAATAGTAATAAAACAAAAAAATAAATAAAGAGACCAATGGGTTTGACCCATGTGTGATAACAAAAAAAAATTGTGATAGACTTCCTCTTCAAGAACGCAGCGCATCCATTCTTCCTCTTCTCTAAAATTCATTGCCACCAATTCCTTGCCTTTTGAATCGATCCCAACCTCTATCCCACACAAAATCGGCCACTGAATCCATTTTTGACATCAGTTTTATCAATCGTTGCTCCGTTTCTTCAGAAACAGCTCCGTTTCTTTCCTTGAGCGAACTGTTTTTGGCCGATTCCGATCACCACGTTTGTCGTTCCAAAAAATTGGCATCATTTTTGGATTCCTCTCGTCGAAACCTATAAGAAGCACTACTCATTTGCATTTTTCGATGAAGTTGACGTCGGAACCTTACAGCTCTCCAACAAGTCGGTGAGACTTTTTCTGCAGTTTTTCTATCGTCGTTTTGACTCAATTTCTATTCTAAAATTATTATTAATTATTTAACATTTATTTTTATGCTCTGCATAATTTATCAGTCATGTCTCGACGATTTTGTGAACACGCCGTTTATTCGGATTCGCTCGCTGTACGTTGAAGATATGCAGTCGCTATTGATTTTTGTGTTTGAGAAAGCGTCTAAATAAGGTAAGGGGTGAGAGAGCATTTGAATTCATGAGTATAATATATTTTGAGATGAACGGGAAAACCGTATTTCTCAACGATTCATCCGGGGCTCGCTACGTACGGCAGTAGCCCTTTGAGGGATAAATTAATTAATGTCCAAATATGGAAATTGTAAGATTAAATTATAGAATAGCAATATTTGTAAGGTATCAATTGATTTAATTTCTTTAAATGTGTGGTATTTGATGTTATTGTGATATTGAGTGTCGAATTAATTTTATGTATCTGTTTGATTAGATGAGTTTATGTGATATGATAATAAAAGATGGATGTGTTGTGATAATTTTATGTGATGATGATAATGTATGAATAATAATTGTGATTTTATAAATTGTGATAGGTTTATGTGATGAGGTACGATTGATGATAGTGATGCTCTAAATTTGTGATGAGTTTATGTAATGATGATGATGTGTGATTTATAATAGTGATGTTATGAGTTTGTGATGAAAATATTGAAGTAACCCCTGATGAAATAATTGTGATTCCAATTTGTGTTTGAGATGACGGTCTTAATGGAGTATCATAGGCCAACGAGGGGAGAAAATAAATATTGAGAATTTGTGAAGTGGAGATTATTTTGTCATCATATAGGTAAGGCTTGACAAGCCTAGTGATTCTGGGGAAGTACAACTGAATGAGTCTGATCGTGGCGATCTGCTGTTGAGCCTTAAGGCAAGATTATTAGACCTTGGAGGTATTCGGGTGGGGAATTCCTAGGTGACTTGGAGGTAGCACTCCAAATGTCGGGTGCTACCATGCAACACACGTTTACCTCGACTGTCGCGTATATGTGTCTCAGGTTGAGTTAATGGGATCTATGAGGACAGGGCCAATTTGAATTGTCCGTCCACCGGGATGGTGGCATAGTATCAAGCCTCCTAACCAAGTACTTTAGAGTTAGAATGGTACCACATTGTGAAGTAGAGTCTAAGCTCATGCATAGCATTGCATTTTATTGTGACTGTTTTGTTGTGATTAATTTGTATCGCATGTATTATAATTTCTCTTAGACGATTTGATGTTACAGTGAAATGTATTGATTTTTCTTGATTTTGACTTTGACTTTATTATGTGGTGTTATTCCTTGAATAATGTTTGTTTAATGATACGGTTTATTTATGATCAAATACATGTTCTTCTTACTTATATTATACTATTAACATGATTTCAAAACTCACCTCCTTCGTTGTTTGTGTTTGACTGGTTTGGCACTGCGTTTGCGAAATCGCAGTTGTTACAGGTTAATGAATCTTGAAGTTGAAGTTGGGAGGAACCCCGCTCTGATAGGTGATACCGGGAATAAGGGTGTAATTTGTATTTTACTTATTTAATTTGAAACGACTTTTTGTATGAAAAACTTATAAGTACTAATAAGTTTTTAGAATTAAATCAAGTAATTATACTTAAATCAATTTTATTGAGATTGCACTATTTTATAGGAGTAAATAAGTTTAAAGTGTTTCTTTTGAATTTTGAGAAATGTGATATCCTAAATTTGTTATAAAGTTTTATTTCCTTGAAAATAGATTTTCTATATCCGTTGCAAATTAAAGTTAAAAATTCTATTATAAATTATTATATATTATTTTGAGGTTTAGGGTGTCCCAGTTATTCATCTAGAGTAGCTTGATATTAAACCTTTTGATGTTGATGTATTAATTTCTATGATTGATAAATTAGACTTTGTATGGAAAAATAGATAAAAAAGAAGTGAACATTCTTGAATGATAAGGAGAAGATAGGTTCGCAAAGATATAGAAAATGAATTTCGTTTTTGTGTCATGACATTTATTCTGTATTGAATAAAGACAAGTAGACATCCTTGATTTCTTTCGTATCTCGACGGAAGTTTTTTATTTGTTATATAAGCCAAACTTGTTTTTTATTTGTTATATAAGCCAAACTTATATTTCATTTTTTATTCTATTCATCAGCATTTATAATAAATAACATAGAATGAATACTTCAATTAATATTAAATTAAGTGTAATACGATGTTAAGATCCTATATGTTAATTGAAAATAATTCGTAAAATACTTGAAGTCGACATTAATTGTCAGATAATTGCTTATTCCTCAATTTAAAATTAATAAAATAGTATTTTAATAAGACGTTTTAAATATTCTACTTTATGCAAGTAAAAGTTTTAAAGTGAAAATGATAAAGTTTAAAGTGTTTTGAGAAATTTATTATAATTTAGAAATCAGCAAGTCAAATTTTTTTTAAGAACCGAGAAATGTTATTTTAATTTAAAAGTGAGCATGTTATAGTTTGAAAGTTTTGATGTTTATTATTGTTAATATTCATGAATATGATTTAAAAACATTATGAGTTATTAATAATAGTGTTGCATATTTAGGTAGGCGATATTACGACTTCGAAGAGAAATCGAATGACTTATTTTGGGAAAATAAAGTAATTACTTATTTTGTTTTGTTATGTAACTAGTGAAGAATTGAATAAAAAATATATGTTGTTCGATACTATGGTATATATCTACATAACTCCTTTATATCATTACGAGTGAAGAATTAAATAGGGTAATTGAAAAAATATTATAGGGACTAAATTTGAAATATATAGTGGAACAAAAAGTTGAATAAATCAGTTGTTGGGACTAAAGTTGAAAATTTATAGAGAGTAAAAACATATTTTACTCTTTATAATAATATATTTATGGTAACTTTTATTTTTGAATTTTAAAAAAGTTTGAAAAAACAATTTATGCCACCGAAAATATTACTGGGTTGAGTCGCGGACTAGGTCGCTCTCTTTAAGACGTTTCGAGGCACTGCCCAAAAGGTGCAAGGCAGACTATCAACCACGAAGTCCCCAGGATAAAACAGCCCAAATCACTGTTACGGAGTTCTACTGCACCGTAGAAAACCGTTCGAATTACACCCTCAATATGGCAGTCTGACGACTACCACTCGTAATATGGCACGAAGGCCACTCAAGAAAAAGAAGAAGATGAAGAAGTAAGAACGGGGGAAGAAGAGTGAAAAGCCTCAGAAGCGGAGTGCTTTTGGTGTGTTTTTTCAACTGAGGGGAGCCCTCTATTTATAGAGGAATTCCGTAACTGGATCAGAGAAATTAGTGGATCCATCAGTGCGCTCCTGTTGACCGTTCCAAACCTTGACCTCAGGAAACGTGTGCTCCAAAACCGCTGCCCACCCAAAACGTGCGCCTTTGACTACCTGAAAGTGCGCTAGGGTTTTGACTTTGAATAATGACCGGGCAACAGCAGTTACGTGGCACCTAGGGTTAGGGTTTTGACCGGGCAAAAAGGAGAAGACTGGATCAAATCATTAGGTAGACTCGGTGGAGGGCAGTTACGTAATTAACGCAACAATCAAAGATAAAACGCTAGCAAGCATTTAATTTAAAAATTAATTAAATAATTTTTTTATTTATAAAAAATAATAATAATACACCACAAGACCAAGACCAAGACCAAGACCAAAGCCAAGGCCCGAGCCCGGCCGGGCCGGGCCGGACGGCAGCGGCGGCGGCGCGCGCGCGCGTGTGTGGTGGCCAACTTTGCTTGCGTTCTCCCTCCTTCACAAAATTGGGGTACCCCTTGGGGCACACCCCAAGGTACATACCTCCACCTTATATACCCTTCCAAAGTGTGGTATCCCTCCTATGTGGGACTTCTCATTTTTTCAATTCACAACCACACTAGCTCATTAATGTCACCATTAATACCAACAATTCTTCCATTAATTTTTCATCATTTCCAACAATCCCCCACTTGAATTTAAAAAAAAGGTTTCAGAAATAGCGTCAAACGCTTCTATAAGATTGTGCATAAACAAAGGTGTCGCTTGACTTGAACCTTTGCATAGTAAGTAAGATTTAGATTCAACAAGAGTGACTCGTAGTCTTGAACTCTATCTCTGACATCAAACCCACACACAACCTTTTCATAGGGTGTATTCTCAAAGCCTGTGCATTTAAGGCCATGCACGTATATCCCAGTATAGTGAACGCTCTAGGAATTCTGCCTCGAAATTCCATAGGAAGCGGCCCCCACTTCCACATTCACATAGGTGAGTCTATCAAGAGTACTCCTGTAGCTAGGTACTCCACTCCACATAGAGTATAGATCTCATTAAGAGTTCCAATTATCTCATCCTTATATCGCTTCAGGAATCATGATTCTCTCATATATAAAATAGCATGTTCATCTCATATCACTATGACTTGTTATTACCCATTGAACCTAATTCTTGGGATCTCCAGTCTTTTAGGTCGGGTTACCATCATAAGTGACTCATTGATCTATAGGCATTAGTCCCATCCTTTTGGATGTATTTAGGACTTTCTCTCTAGCTAATCCTTTCGTCAAAGGATCTGCTAAATTATCATCAGTGCGTACATGATCCACTATAACAGCTCCTTTAGAAAGTAATTCTCTAATTGTGTTGTGCTTACGACGTATTTGTCGTCTCTTACCGTTGTAATAACGGTTCTCAATTTTCGCAATAGCCGCGGTACTATCGCAGTGGATCAACACAACTGGTAAAGGTTTTTTCCATAAGGGGACCTCAGCTAGCAAGCATCTCAACCAGCTTGCTTCTTCACTAGCAGTAGCTAGTGCTATCATTTCAGACTCCATAATGGATTGAGCCTGTATCGTCTGTTTCTTCGATTTCCAAGATACAGCGCCACCGGCTATACTGAAAATATAGCCGCTGGTTGCTTTGGAATCATCTGATAAGGTGTTCCAATCAGCATCATTGTATCCTTCAAGGACAGCAGGAAATCTTTGATAATGTAATCCGAGACTCATGGTCCTTTTAAGGTATCTCATGACTCTTTCGATAGCGTGCCAATGCTCCATACTAGGTCTACTAGTAAACCTGCACAACAATCCCACGACATAGGCAATGTCGGGTCTAGTACAATCAGTGGCATACCTGAGGCTGCTAATGATGCTCGCATATTCAGTTTGTCTAACACTTTCACCAGTGTTCTTGAAAAGTTTCACACTTGGATCATATGGTGTGCAAGCAGGTTTACAGTCAAAGTAATTATATTTCTTTAGGATCTTTTCAACATAGTGAGATTGATCCAAAGAAATTCCCTTTTCTGACCTAGTAATCTTTATTCCAAGGATTACACTCGCTTCTCCAAGGTCTTTCATATCAAAGTTGTTACTCAACAGTGATTTCACATTGTTGACGGCATGAATGTTTGAACCAAATATGAGTAAGTCGTCTACATAGAGACATATGATAGTGCAAATGCCATTTTCAATCTTGTAATAAATACATTTGTCACTTTCATTCACTTTAAACTTATTCGACAAAATCAAGTTGTCAAATTTTTCATGCCATTGCTTAGGAGCTTGTTTAAGACCATAGAGAGACTTATCTAACTTACAGACCTTGTCTTCTTGCCCATGTATTACAAAACCTTCAGGTTGTTCCATATAGATTTCTTCTTCCAGGTCACCATTTAAAAAAGCTGTTTCTTTTTGTTCCATATAGATTTCTTCTTCCAGGTTGTTCCGACCCGGACGGATGGCGGCGGCGCGCGCGCGCGCGTGTGTGGTGGCCAACTTTGCTTGCGTTCTCCCTCTTTCACAAAATTGGGGTACCCCTTGGGGCGCACCCCAATGTACATACCTCCACCTTATATACCCTTCCAAAGTGTGGTATCCCTCCTATGTGGGACTTCTCATTTTTTCAATTCACAACCACACTAGCTCATTAATGTCACCATTAATACCAACAATTCTTCCATTAATTTTTCATCATTTCCAACAATTTTTCAATCATCGATAGAAGAAAACATGTTTGAGAACTAATTTTAAAATAGTTTTATTTTATCAATTTCAAAAACAAAGTTCATCAAATAAAATAAAAAAGATAAACTTGTTTGGATTATTAGTGTAAATCTATTTCAAAGGCTTAATTTGTTCATTTTAATGAGACAACTTTTTCAATATATAAATAATAAAAAAAGATTCATTAAAAATGGCACTATCAAGACTATTTTTAATTTCAAATTCAATAATAATATTTTAAAAAGAAAAGAACTAGACAAAATTATTAGTTATTAGTATTGTAATAATATATTAAATTAAAATAGAAAATTTATATAGAAAAATATCCTAATTTGAATAAAAATTTAAAAACAAAATCTAATAATAATTAATTTATTTGTTTGGTAAGATAATTAATATATTATATCAATTAGTAACTTATAAACTATTATTTTTTGAAGTTGACTGATATTTTTTTAGTAGGAAATATATATATATATATATATATATATATATATATATATATAAATATAATGCGAACAATAGATTATAAAAATTATTTAATTTGAAATAGAAAATAAGAGAAGAATTAATTTATATGGGTTTGATATTTGTAATTGGTTCAAAAATTTAGAAAATATTACTTTGTATAATTTAATAGATGAGAGATAATATATAACACATATCATTATAATATATATCCTAACAGAATGGAACAATTTTAGATAAAACTAAACTTTTTTTAGTTGCAGACTCAACCAGTCAAACACCAAACCTTTTCTTCTTAACCTATCGCCCCATCTCCATCTCTCTCTCTATCTCTCTCTCATTCACTCGCTCATAGGCACAAACACACCCACACTCCGATACTTTTGTTTAGATAGTGTTTAACTTGCAAACCGTTCACTAGCCATTTTTTCTAAATTTTGTTTTTTCATAGAGTTTTATGTCCCTTAAATACACTATCAAATTAAAATTCAACTTGATTTGATCCTTTGAATTCAAAATCAACCCAAACACCACCATTCGCTTGTTTATATTAAATAACCCATTACATGTCATTGTTTATTTTCTTATTCTGCTTAATTTTTTATTTTTTTTTGTCTTTATTTAATAGGTGGCCTACAATATGTGGGTTCCCACACCTACATCCATAACCAAAATAACGGATATATCTAGCATGTCAAGAATCACTTTATTAGTATTGTAATAATATATTAAATTAAAAAGGAAAATTTATATAGAAAAATGTCCTAATTTGAATAAAAATTTAAAAACAAAATCTAATAATAATTAATTTATTCTTTTGGTAGGATAATTAATATATTATATCAATTAGTAACTTATAAACTTTTGTTTTTTAAAGTTGACTGATATTTTTTTAGTAGGAAATATATATACAAATATAATGCAAACAATAGATTATTATTCATAAAAACTATTTAATTTGAAATAGAAAATCAGGGGAAAATCAGTTTATATGGATTTGATATTTGTAATTAGTTCAAAAATTTAGAAAATATTACATTGTACAATTTAATAGATAAGAGATAATATATAATACATATAATTATAATATATATACTAACCGAATGGAACAATTTTCGATAAAACTAATCTCTTTTTGACTGCGGACTCAACCACTCTAACACCAAACCTTTTCTTCTTAACCTATCTCCCCATCTCCATCTCTCTCTCTCTCTATCTCCCTGTCATTCACTCTCTAATAGGCACAAACACACACACTCCCATACTTTTATTTAGATAGTGTTTAACTTGCAAACCTTTCACTAGCCATTTCTTCTAAATTTTTTTTTTCGATAGATATTATGTCCCTTAAATACACTATCAAATCAAAATTCAACTTGATTTGATCCTTTGAATTCAAAATCAACCCAAACACAACCATTTGCTTGGTTTAATTAAATAACCCATTATTCGTCATTGTTTATTTTTTTATTCTACTTAATTTTTTTTGTCTTTATTTAATAGGTGACCTACAATATGTGGGTTTCCACACCTACATCCACAACAGATATATCTTTCATGTCAAAAATCACTTTTTTTTTTGTCTACTGAAATTAGTTTTATGGATCACTCCCTAAATATATCATTTTCTTTCAACAATGGTGATTTACTTTATTTATCAGCTTAGAAAATCTCTCCATATAGGTGTTAACAAAGCAAAGAGAGGAACGGTTGGTGCTGCACCTATTAGCTTTCTTTGAAAAAGGGATTGCAGAAATACCTTTTATTGCAGCGGATGAGGCTCATTGGGGAAACGGAATTTGCCTATTACTAATGGGGATAATTTAATCATTTCTATGTAGCCTCAAAGTTAAAAACTTGATAATTCCTTCAAATCTTGAGACGGCTGAATTGTGTAAGAGCAAGTATTGCTTTAATTTGGTTAACAATAAAGTGCTAAAGGAAACAATATTCTCATGTAACATGTTGATGTCACATAAGGCTATAAGGTTATACAAAGACTTATCGAAGAGAACACAGCTTGGTATATATATATATATAAAAAGAGTGATGTGGTTTAAGTTAAGGATCAAACATTGGATAGTTACTACTTGTTATTCGTCTCGAGTAGCTTGATACTAAACCTTTTGATGTTGGTGTATTGACCATATTTCACACATTTCTCTTTTTGTAATCATTTAAAGTGATTAATTTCTATGTTTGATAAATAAGACTTTATTTGGGAAAAAATCGATAAAAAAGAAGTGAATATTCTTGAATGATAAGGGGAGATAGGTTGGCAAAGAGATTGAAAATGAGTTTCGTTTTTGTGTCAATAACATTTGTTCTATATTGATTAAAGACGAGTAGACATGCTTAAATGTAAATGTAGACTTGTTTTCTTTGGCATCTCGACGTAAGATTTGTATTTGTTTTATAAATCAAACCGATATTTCATTTTTTATTCTATTCATCAAGTGTGATACGATATTAAATGGTTTTAAGACGTTTCAAACAATATATGTGTAATATATAATATATAAATTAAAGTTTAATTATTTTTATAGAATTGGTTCATTTTAATGAGACAACTTTTTCAATATATAAATAATAAAAAAGGGTCATTAAAAATGGCACTGTCAAGACTATTTTTAATTTCAATTTTAATAATATTATTTTAAAAAGAAAAGAAGTTGACAAAATTATAAGTTATTAGTATTGTAATAACATATTAAATTAAAAAGGAAAATTTAAATAGAAAAATATCCTAAATTGAATAAAAATTTAAAAACAAAATCTAATAATAATTAATTTATTCTTTTGGTAGGATAATTAATATATTATATCAATTAGTAACTTATAAACTTTTATTTTTTGAAGTTGACTGATATTTTTTTAGTAGAAAATATATATACAAATATAATGCAAACAATAGATTATTATTCATAAAAACTATTTAATTTGAAATAGAAAATCAGAGGAAAATCAATTTATATGGGTTTGATATTTGTAATTAGTTCAAAAATTTAGAAAATATTACTTTGTATAATTTAATAGCTAAGAGATAATATATAATACATATAATTGTAATATATATACTAACCGAATGGAACAATTTTCGATAAAACTTATCTCTTTTTAGCTGCGGACTCAACCACTCTAACACCAAACCTTTTCTTCTTAACCTATCTCTCCATCTCCATCTCTCTCTCTCTCTATCTCCCTGTCATTCACTCTCTAATAGGTACAAACACACACACTCCCATACTTTTATTTAGATAGTGTTTAACTCGCAAACCTTTCACTAGCCATTTCTTCTAAATTTTTTTTTCCGATAGATATTATGTCCCTTAAATACACTATCAAATCAAAATTCAACTTGATTTGATCCTTTGAATTCAAAATCAACCCAAACACAACCATTTGCTTGATTTAATTAAATAACCCATTATTTATCATTGTTTATTTTTTTTATTCTACTTAATTTTTTTTGTCTTTATTTAATAGGTGACCTACAATATGTGGATTTCCACACCTACATCCACAACGGATATATCTTGCATGTCAAGAATCACTTTCTTTTTTGTCTACTGAAATTAGTTTTATGGATCACTCCCTAAATATATCATTTTCTTTCAACAATGGTGATTTACTTGATTTATCAGCTTAAAAAATCTCTCCATATAGGTGTTAACAAAGCAAAGAGAGGAACGTTTGGTGCTGCACCTATTATCTTTCTTTGAAAAAGGGATTGCAAAAATACCTTTTATTGCAGCGGATGAGGCTCATTGGCTAAAAGGAATTTGCCGATTACTAATGGGGATAATTTAATCATTTCTATGTAGCCTCAAAGTTAAAAACTTGAGCAATCCTTCAAATCTTGAGACAGCTGAAATGTGTAAGGGCAAGTATTGCTTTGATGTGGTTAACAATAAAGTGCTAAAGAAAAAAATATTCTCATGTAACAAGTTGATGTCAAGGCTATAAGGTTATACAAGGACTTATCGAAGAGAACACGGCTTGATATATATCTATATATATATATATATATATATATATAAATATACTCATGTAACATGTTGATGTGACATAAGGCTATAAGGTTATACAAGGACTTGAGAACACAGCTTGATATATATATATATAAACAGTGATGTGGTTGAAGTTAAGGATCAAACATTGGATAGTTACTACTTGTTATTCGTCTAGAGTAGCTTGATATTAAACCTTTTGATGTTGATGTATTGACCATATTTCACACCTCTTTCTATAAACATTTAAAGTGATTAATTTCAATGCTTGATAAATAAGACTTTGTTTGGGAAAAAATAGATAAAAAAGAAGTGAATATTCTTGAATGATAAGGGGAGATAGGTTGGCAAAGAATTCGAAAATGAGTTTCGTTTTTGTGTCATGACATTTGTTCTATATTGAATAAAGACAAGTAGACATGCTTAATAAGTTTTGTATTTGTTATATAAACGAAATTGATATTTCAGTTTTTATTCTATTCATCAACATTCATAATAAATAACATAGAATGAATACTTCAATTAATATTAAATCAAGTGTGATACGATGTTAAGATCCTATATGTTAATTGATAATAATTCACAAAATAATTGAAGTCGACATTAATTGTCAGATAATTGTTTATTCCCCATTTTGAAATTAATATGCAAGTACTTTGAAAATACGTTTTAAATTTTCTACTTAATGCAAGTAAAAGTTTTAAAGTGAAAATGTTAAAGTTTAAAGTATTTTGAGAATTGTTATTATAGTTTAGAAATGAGCAAATCAAATTTTTTTTGAGAACCGAGAAATGTTATTTTAAATTAAAAGTGAGCATATTAAAGTTTAAGAGTTTTGATGTTTATTGTTGTTAATGTTCATGTCTTGAATATGATTTAAAATCATTTTGAGTTATTAATAATAGTGTTGCATATTTAGGTGATGATATTAGGACTTTGAAGATAAATCGACAGACTTATTTTGGGAAAATAAAGTAATTACAAATTTTGTTGTGTTATGTAACTGGTGATAAATTGAATAAAAAATATATATGTTTGGACGATACTATGGTATATATTTATACAACTCTTTTTTATCATTAAAAATGGAGATTTAAATAGGGTCAAATGAAAAAATATTATAGGGACTAAATTTGAAAATATAGTGGAACAAAACGTTAATATAAATCAATTGTAGGACTAAATACTATGTTTGAAATTTTATTGCGAGTAAAAACATATTTTACTCTTTATTATAATATATTTATGTAACTTTTATGTTTAATCATCAATAAAAGAATTAAAATAGTTTAATATTATCAATTTCAAAAACAATGTTCATAAAATAAAAAATAAAAATGATAAATTTGTTTGGATTATTAGTGTAAATCTATTTCAAGGCTTAATTTGTTATATTTATTAAATGGTTTTAAGACGTTTCAAACAATATATGTGTAATATATAAATTAAAGTTTAATTATTTTTATAGAATTGGTTCATAATATATAAATAATAAAAAAAGATTCATTAAAAATGGCACTATCAAGACTATTTTTAATTTCAATTTCAATAATATTATTTTAAAAAGAAAAGAAGTTGACAAAATTATTAGTTATTAGTATTATAATAATATATTAAATTAAAAAGGAAAATTTATATAGAAAAATATCCTAATTTGAATAAAAATTTAAAAACAAAATCTAATAATAATTAATTTATTCTTTTGGTAGGATAATTAATATATTTTATCAATTAGTAAATTATAAACTTTTATTTTTTGAAGTTGACGGACATTTTTTTAGTAGGAAATATATACACAAATATAATGCAAACAATAGATTATTATTAATAAAAACTATTTAATTTGAAATAGAAAATAAGAGGAGAATTAATTTATATGGGTTTGATATTTGTAATTAGTTCAAAAATTTAGAAAATATTACTTTGTATAATTTAATAGATAGGAGATAATATATAATACATATAATTATAATATATATACTAACCGATTGGAACAATTTTAGATATAACTAAACTCTTTTTAGCTGCGGACTCAACCACTCTAACACCAAACCTTTTCTTCTTAACCTATCTCCCCATCTCCATCTCTCTCTCTCTATCTCTCTCTCATTCACTCGCTAATAGGCACAAACACACACACACTCGCATACTTTTGTTTAGATAGTGTTGAACTCGCAAACCTTTCACTAGCCATTTCTTCTAAATTTTGTTTTTTCGATAGAGTTTATGTCCTTTAAATACACTATCAAATCAAAATTCAACTTGATTTGATCCTTTGAATTCAAAATCAACCCAAACACCACCATTCGCTTGATTTAATTAAATAACCCATTACTCGTCATTGTTTATTTTGTTATTCTACTTATTTTTTTTATTTTTTTATGTCTTGATTTAATAGGTGACCTACAGTATGTGGCTTTTTACAGCTACATCCATAACCAAAACAACGGATATATCTAGCATGTCAAGAATCACTTTATTTTTATTTTTTGTCTACTGAAATAAGTTTTATGGATCACTCTCTAAATATATCATTTTTTTTCAACAACGGTGATTTCCTTCATTAATCAACTTAGAAAATCTCTCCATATAGGTGTTAACAAAGTAATGAGAGGAATGGTTTTTGCTGCACCTATTAGCTTTCTTTGGAAAAGGAATTGTAGAAATACCTTTTATTGCAGCAGATGAGGCACATTGGGGCAAAAGAAATTGCCGATTACTAATGGGGATAATTGAATCCTTTCTATGTAGCCTCAAAGTTAACAACTTGATCATTCCTTCTAATCTTGAGACGGCTAAAATGTGTAATGGCAAGTATTGCTTTGATGTGGTTAACAATAAAGTGCTAAAGGAAAAAATATTCTCATGTAACATGTTGATGTCACATAAGGCTATAAGGTTATACAAGGACTTATCGAAGAGAACACAGATTGATATATATATATATATAAACAGTGATGTGGTTGAAGTTAAGGATCAAATGTAACACTCCAAATTTTATAATAAACTATTTTATTAATTAAATAGGATTTTAGATAATTAATTTGGTGTTAAAATTATTTTAGAATATATGTTGATTAGTTTTATGATTAATTTTCTTTATAGGTGTGTTTTCTATGATGTGCTAATCTTGTACATATTTGACCAAATATGTTATATGAATAATAAATGTTATATTTTATTATTTTATATATTTTTCTAAAAATAATAGTATATTAGTGTAAATATTTTAAAGAATAAGATTTAGGAGATTTTACGTGTATATGTGAGTTGGTAATTAATATGATATTTTCTCGTGTGTTTGACTAATATTAAATGTATGTGCACTTAATTATATTTAATTATTTCTAAATATATCTTATTTTAATTATTTATTTTATAAATAATTATCCTGAGATAGTAGTAATATTATGTTTGATTTCTTTATTTTTATATACTTATTTTGGAATTGTGATTTTATATATATATTTATTATGATTTAATAATTAACATAAAATATTGTTATATTTATTTATTTTACAACTTTGACTATTCTCTAATGATAGTATTATTATAACGTGAGTATTTTGAAAAATAAGTATAATTATAGTGATTAATTTGAATATGAGAGTTTGGGTTGTTAATAATATGTATTTTTTTAAAAGGTTAATTATTTTAATTACTCTAATTTATCATATATTCGTTATGAAATATTAGTAATGTTTTGAAAATTTAATGATGTTTGGAAGAGTATTAAAAATGAGATTAAGTAATAATTAATTTTGTTTTAGCAAAATAAAAATAATAGCAGTAAGACATAAAATAAATAAGGAGACCAATTGGCTTGACCCATGTGAACCCTAAGGAGCTTCAACATCCGCCACAACAACAACCTATCATTTGGCACCGGTGATCGATAACTGTTCCTGAAAATTTTCTCCGTTCTCGTCCAAATTTCAGTATGTTGTTTTATTCATTTAGCTAGTCAAATAAACATACTTCCTCAGATTTTTAATCATCCCAATTTCTCTCTAAAATACCCGACTCCTCCGTTTATAAAATTCCTTATTTTGTATCGTTCTTCTTCACCGTAACTCCGATTTGAGTGAAACCAACGCCAAAACGACCGTGCAAAAAGTGGCTATATTATCCACTGATTGGTTTTTTGATTTATGGTAATTTTCTTGACCGAATTTCGAATTTAGTTTTTAGAGTAGTTTCTCATAATTTATTTTTGACTTTTACCCATAAACTGTCGAGTTAGATCGATTGAAGGACAAAGAGTCAAAGAACAAAAACTGTTTGCTCGTGGAATCTTATTCTTGTGTAAAAACGTCAAAATAAGGTAAGGGGTGAGAGAGCGTTTGAATTCATGAGTATAATATATTGTGAGATGAACGGAAAAACCGTATTTCCCAACGATTCATCCGGGGCTTGCTACATACGGCAGTAGCCCTTTGAGGGATAAATTAATTAATATGAAAATATGCAAATTGTGAGATTAAAATATAGAATAGAAATATTTGTAAGGTGTTGATTGATTTAATTTCTTCAAATGTATGGTATTTGATGTTATTGTGATATTGAGTGTCGAATTAATTTTATGTATATGTTTGATTAGACGAGTTTATGTGATATGATAATAAAAGATGGATGTGTTGTGATAATTCTATGTGATGATGATGATGTATGAATAATAATTGTGATTTTATAAATTTGTGATAAGTTTATGTGATGAGGTACGATTGATGATAGTGATGCTCTAAATTTGTGATGAATTATGTAATGATGATGATGTGTGATTTATAATAGTGATGTTATGAATTGGTGATGAAAATATTAAAGTAACCTGTGATGAAATAATTGGGATTCCAATTTGTGTTTGAGATGACGGTCTTAATGGAGTATCATAGGCCAACGAGGGGAGAAAATAAATATTGAGAATTTGTGAAGTGGAGATTATTTTGTCATCATATAGGTAGGGCCTGACAAGCCTAGCGATTCCGGGGAAGAACAACTGAATTGAGCCTGATCGCGGCGATCTACTGTTGAGCCTTAAGGCAAGATTGTTAGACCTTGGAGGTATTCGGGTGGGGAATTCCTAGGTGACTTGGAGGTAGCACTCCAAATGTCGGGAGCTACCATGCAACACACGTTTACCTCGACTGTCGCGTATATGTGTCTCGGGTTGAGTTGAGGGGATCTATGAGGACATGGCCAATTTGAATTGTCCGTCCACCGGGATGGTGGCATACTAACAGGCCTCCTAACCAAGTACTTCAGAGTTAGAATGGTACCACATTGTGAAGTAGAGTCTAAGCTCATGCATAGCATTGCATTTTCTTGTGATTGTTTTGTTGTGATTAATATATGTCGTGTGCAATAATAATTCTTCTTAGATGATTTGATGTTATAGTGAAATGTGTTGACTTTCCTTGACTGGTTTTGACTTTATAATGTTATGTTTTTCTTTGAAGAATGTTTGTCTAATGATACGGTTTATTTAGAATTAATTGCGTGTTCTCCTTACTTATATTATACTATTAACATGATTTCAAAACTCACCTCCTTCGTTGTTTGTGTTTGACTGGCTTGGCCCTGTGTTTGCGAAATCGCATTACAGGTTAATGAGTCTTGAAGTTCAAGTTTTGGAGGAACCCTGCTCTGATAGGTGATACCGGGAATTAAGAGTTGTAATGTGTATTTTACTTATGTAATTACAAATGACTTTTTATATGAAAACCTTCGTACGAATAAGTCTTTGTTATTAAATCAAGAAATTCTAGTTAAATCAAGTTCATTGAATTTTAATTGAGAAACAAAGTTGAATTGTTACATCTGTATTTAGAGAAACGTGATATCCTAAAATAGATATAAAAGTTTTTATTTTGTTGAACAGATTTTCTTCATCCGCCATGAGTTTTCTTCAAATAATTTAATATAAATTATTATAAATGTTATTTTGAGGTTTAGGGTATCACATCAAACATTGGATAGTTACTACTTGTTATTCGTCTAGAGTAGCTTGATATTAAACCTTTTGATGTTGATGTATTGACCATATTTCACACCTCTTTCTATAAACATTTAAAGTGATTAATTTCAATGCTTGATAAATAAGACTTTGTTTGGGAAAAAATAGATAAAAAAGAAGTGAATATTCTTGAATGATAAGGGGAGATAGGTTGGCAAAGAATTCGAAAATGAGTTTCGTTTTTGTGTCATGACTTTTGTTCTGTATTGAATAAAGACAAGTAGACATGCTTAAATGTAAATGTAGACTTGTTTTCTTTCGTATCTCGACGTAAGTTTTGTATTTGTTATATAAACGAAACCGATATTTCATTTTTATTCTATTCATCAACATTCATAATAAATAGCATAGAATGAATACTTCAATTAATATTAAATCAAATGCGTTACGATGTAAAGATCCTATATGTTAATTGAAAATAATTCACAAAATACTTGACGTCGACATTAATTGTCAGATAATTGTTTATTCCCCATTTTGAAATTAATATGCAAGTACTTTAAAAATACGTTTTAAATTTTCTACTTAATGCAAGTAAAAGTTTTAAAGTGAAAATGTTAAAGTTTAAAGTGTTTTGACAAATGTTATTATAATTTAGAAATGAGCAAGTCAAATTGTTTTTTGAGAACCGAGAAATGTTATTTTAAATTAAAAAGTGGGCATATTAAAGTTTAAAAGTTTTGATGTTTACTGTTGTTAATGTTCATGTCTTGAATATGATTTAAAATCATTATGATTTATTAATAATAGTGTTGCATAATAGTGTTGCATATTTAGATAAATCGACAGACTTATTTTGGGAAAATAAGGTAATTACATATTTTGTTTTGTAATGTAACTGGTGATAAATTGAATAAAATAATATATATGTTTGGATGATACTATGTAACTTTTATGTTTGAATCATCGACAGAAGAATTAAAATAGTTTAATTTTATCAATTTCAAAAACAATGTTCATCAAATAAAAAATAAAAAAGATAAATTTGTTTGGATTATTAGTGAAAATCTAATTTTATCAATTTCAAAAACAATGTTCAACTTACACATGAAACAAAAATTTGCTATTTTCTTTTATAGTACTAACTATTTTTTTTATCAAACAATTAGATCACTTAAATGTATTTTTGAGTGACAAACATGTTTTAGACTAATCAAATTAAAATTAGAAAGCGTTCATAACAACAAGTTGTTATTGTTCTTTCATCGACAATAAGTCACTATAGGATGATCAATCCCTCTTACTTATGTAGTCGGTTATTCAGAAAAATAACAATTGTAATCATTAAATTCTATAGCAATTATTAAAAGACTTTTAACGCAATCAAAAAGTGTGAAGGCGTCATCACGTCTTCCACTCCATCACACGTTAGAATTATTTTAGTTATTACTCACGTATAATAATTAATTGAGAATAGCAATAATAAAAACCTATAAAATAAAAGGAATGACCATTAAAAACACAGAACACACCTTTATCAAATAGAAATCATTACTTTCGATTACTCTCATACAAATAAACAATGATATTTTCTCATTTAACCAACCATATACAAAGTTATTATATTATAGTATATATATATATATATTTGCACAAATACATGGGTACTTGTAAGAAAAAAAATGCACACCGAAACAAAAGATGTATTCATATGTGACCAATAATTTTAACGAACTAAGATCCATAATGAAATAACGACACAATAATAAATTTAAAGATCAAAAGCAATAAACCCCTCTTTCTAACTTTTCAAAACAAAAATGCTACTTAAAGAACTTGGCACGTTGAAAATAGTCTCCTAATTTTTTTTTTCACCTAATTGAAAACGCAAAATGCCTTGAAATGTTGCTTTGACTTAAGACAATGCATCCCTCCAATTCAAAATTCATCATTTGAAGACTCGCTGTGAACTCTGTCTTAAAACTAGTTATACTCTTTGTTCTGAAGACCTACTCTAATGGTAGTAGTAGTATTCTCATGACACTCTAAACCACAATAAATCATGAAAACTTAAAAAAAAAAAATCTGCAACACCTTTCTTTTTAACTTAACAATCAGTAAAGTCTCTTAGCAACAATCAACCAAAACAATTATCTACACAACATTCGTTAAATTACTAGCCTATGAGTTCTTGGTTATGTTCTCTTATATAACAACTAGACTCAAACCTAGTATCTATACCTTAACTTCAATTACCTCCTTAAACTCATGAATATGTTTTACTTCCTAAGAAGTTCTTACAAAATGTCAACTAGAAAGTCTAGCACCTAAAACGTAGAAATTAAGAGTCTGAGAAGATTCTAAAGTACAGAAAAATTAAACATCATTAGGCATATAAATGAACAACTATTTTTATGCAATTGTTTTAAACAAGTTAGAATTATCTGTAGCTGAGTTTGTATACTTATCTTAACCATTTCAAGTTTGATTAAATCCCACCAACACAAAATTTGAAAACACATCAAATATTAAATAATGTACAATGCAATGAAAGTCATAGCACTCAACGTATCTTCACGTTAATTTCACAATATTTTCGCATAGTACACAACAAAAGCACCATAGACATCTAATCAATAATAGTAAAAAAAAAATACACAATTAACAAGGACACAAACCATCTCAATAGACACACTGCACACACGGTCTGATTGGACAGACCAGCTCTGATACCACTAATGTAGCTGAATTTTATTAAACAAATATTACTGACATAAAAACATGTTCAAAACTTAGGGACAATTAATTTTTATATTCCAATAAAAGATCGAATATAACACAATTGATCAATATAGTTTACAAAAAAAAATTAGTTCGTAACTCGATAAGACACAACGAATTACTCCCACCCAGTATCACCTATCAAAGCATGGATCATCAATCGATAACCTGAAATAACTACGCTCTCGCAAGCGTCAAACACAAGCAATGAGGGGTGAGTTTCGAAATTATGTAACAGTATAAAATACACGAGGAGAACACGCAATTAGTCAAAACAACACATATAAAGAGAACATTCAAGAACATAATATCAAAGGTTATTCTAATTCAATCACAATAAAATAGTTACAAGGATGAATGCTATGCATGTCCTATACTCTATACTTCATAATTTGGTACCATTCTATTATGAAGTACTTGGTTAGGAGGCCTGATACTATGCCACTACAAGAGTGGACGGACAATTCAAGAATGGCCAAGTCCTCATAGATTCCCTCAACTCAACCCGAGACACATATACGCGACGGTCGGGGTACTCTTGTGTTGCATGGTAGCTCCCGGCCTTAGGGAATTACCCACTAATCTACTTAGGAATTCCCCACTAGATGTACCCCCAAGGTCTATCAGTCTTACCTTAAAGTTCGACTGTAGCCCTCCACAATCAGGCTCATTTAGTTGTACTTCCCCGAATCACTAGGTTTGTCAGACCCTCCCTATATGATGACAAAATAATCCAAACTCCAAAATCTACAAAACATATCTTAGACTTACTCGATCATCACAACTCAATAAGTTTCAATTTGACTTCACAATATTCATCATTATATATGTATATCAGTCAATCACAATACAATCCCAATATTTGGTTCACACTACTCACAATGCACAATCCTATCTTATAAATCGCAATAGAAAAATCAAACAGGTAGCACATTCAAATAATTTCACGATTTCAATCAAGTAGCAAGAACACTCCAATATATATCATTCATACAGTAACAATCAGCATCACATTTCATAAACTCAGGCAGCATGCAATCTTGATATAATTAGATTCACGACAATTCTATAGGTTGCTAAATTATATTTTAGTCCTCACTATTACCGTTCATATTTTATTAATTAATTATTAATACTCAATAGGGATCAATCGTACGTAGTAAGCCCCAGATGAATATCTGGGAACTACGGTATTCCCGTTCATCTCACGTTATTTTATACTCATAAAATCGAACCTCATCTTACCCCTTACCTCAATTGAAGATGTCGCCCAAGGAATCTGATCTACTAACTTGTCGCGTCTTCGTCGACCCTCGTCTCTAGTAATCCAGGAAAAATAAATAAATCAACACAACACAATAACCAAATACAGATTAATTACTTGCTCCAATAGATAAATAAATTATTTACTATTTGCAATATCATCCAAAAATATTTAATACTACGCATGCTTATGATTATATTAATATATCTTATTTAAAATAAATGAAAAATAACAGAATTATATATTACTAAGTAAATATAGTGTGTGTGTGTGTATGATTTTGATATTGCAATATTCTAACAATATATGGTACATATCGAAAGGAAAGTAACAAAGCTATTGGCTGCAAAAATAGAATTAGACTCTTTAAGATATAAACTTTAAACTGTAGGCACGTATATATAAATGCAGTATATGCTATCTTAAAAACTTACAATGCAATGAACACTGTAACAATTTTAAATTATAATTAGAATAACTAAGTCTTTGGATGTTAAACAAATTTAAATTATTTATTTATTTAAACTCAACGTAGTATGCTAAAACCAGTATGCTAATAATAATAGTGTATGTAGTATTAAGGAATACTAATAACATGAACTATGAAATAACAAAATAAAACATCTCAAAAAAATAAATTAGTTAAATTAAATAAAGTGATATGTGCAAGTTCTTTGTTTTTGAAATCAGCAAGATTTATTTATTTAGACCATATTGTGCTATGATACCTTTGCAAACCAATTTTACTGATTATATTGAAAACACTATTTTTATTAACAAAATTTATTCTATAAATAATTGGTATTCAAACAGAAAATAATTAATAAATAAAGTATAGTCAGTATTTTATTTTAATCGTGAACCTAAATTATCAAATAAAATATGGAAAGGACGGTAACTAAATCATCGGAAGAAAACTCAACTAATAGTGACACAAACGGTAGGTTTTGACAATAATTTAAAAATAATGAGAGACTAACTAGACGAAATCAAAGATCCTGTAAACAGTAATATATGCTTAACTCTTTAATCCGATAGTAATAGCCGGCAAAATCACGATCGAGAACAACGATCCGTGTGTAATAGACTTAAAATATAATTCTGTGATTGTGGCTGATTTGTTAATATGTAGGGAGGGATTGAAATTAAAATTAAAAAAGATTAGATATGGGGGCTTACGGTACTTGTGATCCAGGGAGATATTGGCTAACTATGGGTAGAAAGCAAAATCCTTGTTTGAATGGCGGCGGCGAGGGTTTAGATAGAGACAGACCACATTCGCCTTAGTATTTATATACATATGATGTAGTTTATCAATCTTTAAGGCATCGGCTAAGTATTTCTTAGAATTGTAGGCTTCTAGCACATATGTAGTAGTGTGGCTCTAGTTTATTTTGTTTTTTTTTTTTATCTTTTTTTTTTTGTGGTTTGCCCAAAATCAATTTAAATAAATATATTTAATATAATTAAATAAATAAATTATGAAGAAAAAAAAATGTGTAGGAAATTATCACACCACAACAATTACACATATGCTATGATTTATTATAATATTACCATTATATATTAATTAGAAATTTGGGGTGTTACAATTCCATCCCCTAAAAAGAATTTCGTCCCCGAAATTCATGACACGAAAGAGTGTAAATTTATTTACAATTAATCTTCTTAAAGGTTCATAAGATTTGAATTTCATTGAACTACTAGTACAATTGCTTAAGAACTCTTACTAGGATCTTTTTATTCCATTTTTTTTTCTTTTCTAAGTTGTCGGATTCTATAACATTATTCTACTCCAATGTCCTTAATTTGTCATAATCGCTAAGTTTTTTTTTTCTACACATTAAAAATTAAAACACCTGCAATGTCACTTCATAAGTTCAAATATCTAAGTCATATAATTAAACTAGAAAAATTTGACCTATTCCTCACATCAAGTATAAACAAAACTCTCACCTAGATATCTAAATTTAGCTGACTCCTTTACAACTTACTTCAACTCATATTGTCTATTTGTAAAAAGGAAGAATTAGTTGACTTCAATTAAAATCATCTAAACTTTTCTGATTATTACAAAAATTATGAAATTTCATGGTTACTGATCATTATATATCAAGTTGGGTTATATATAAAACCCATATTTCTAAAATTTTCAACAAAAGTTATTATCTCACTATTTCTAACAAGTCTTAACTTATTATATAATTTATCCTCTCCTACATTTCACAACCATTCAATTTCAATCTCAACACAAGACACCTCACAAGTTTCACTAGAACTAAAAGTGACTAAAGATTGCCTTTTATTATGAAAAAAAATTTTAAAAAAAAAAGATCAGAATCACACATAAGAATCTATATGGCACGTAATAGAAACAAACAACGAACATGCATAACCATAATACAATAAGAAAATATCTTTACATAGCATCTCATAATTAAATTAATATTTAAAATCACTTAAAAATAGTGTATGAAACTTAATGACTCAAAATAGTAGCTAATGTTGTCTAATAAAGTAAATAGATATATGAATAAGCATTGGCGCGTCATCTTTAATCAATTCATTTTAAAAGAATTTACCATGTTTCCCAAAAATAAAAGAAATCACATAAATTGTTCATATTCTAAGAACGACTCATAGAAAACAAATACAAGAATTCAATTACGCTTACTCATTTAAAATTAAAATTCAACGTTTGTTATTCTTGTAAAAGAAGAAGTATTTTAACACATCCACGTCAAAATAAATAAATAACTCATGCTTAGCAAAACATAACATACACAACCCACCGACCTATGCATGATAACTAATGCAATATGATAAACAACACGCTAACACATAAGCATCATATCCAAATCTTATATTAAAATGAAAGCAATTAACAGACATGTTGGTTTGTGAAATAAAACATAATACCAATTCTACAAGTATCAAATACCTGTATTATATATCATATGTAATCAATATTTAAATCTAGCACACACTCTGTAGTTCTACCCACAAGATTGGTTCTTTGGAACTTTATAGAACAACTTAATGTCTTATTAAAACAATTCGGCCCAATACATCTATATAATACATTTATTTAGTTTAATCAAATAACTTAGGAACTAACCACTATTAATAAAATACTTATGCCATTACAGGTGTGCGTATCATGATGTACGTCTTACACATGAAACAAAAATTTGCTATTTTCTTTTATAGTACTAACTATTTTTTTTTATCAAACAATTAGATCACTTAAATGTATCTTTGAGTGACAAACATGTTTTAGACTAATCAAACTAAAATTAGAAACCATTCATAACAACGAGTTGTTATTGTTCTTTCATCGACAATAAGTCACTATAGGATGATCAATCCCTCTTACTTATGTAGTCGGTTACTCAAAAAAATAACAATTGTAATCATTAAATTCTATAGCAATTATTAAAAGACTTTTAACGCAATCAAAAAGTGTGAAGGCGTCATCACGTCTTCCACTCCATCACACGTTAGAATTATTTTAGTTATTACTCACGTATAATAATTAATTGAGAATAGCAATAATAGAAACCTATAAAATAAAAGGAATGACCATTAAAAACACACAACACACCTTTATCAAATAGAAATCATTACTTTCGATTACTCTCATACAAATAAACAAAGATATTTTCTCATTCAACCAACCATATACAAAGTGCTATTATATTATAATATATATATATATATATATATATATATATATATATATATATTTGCACAAATACATGAGTACTTGTATTAAAAAAAGTGCCCACCGAAACAAAAGATGTATCCATATGTGACCAATAATTTTAACGAACTAAGATCCATAATGAAATAAAAACACAATAATAAATTTAAAGATCAAAAGCAATAAACCCCTCTTTCTAACTTTTCAAAACAATAATGCTACTTAAAGAACTTGGCACGTTGAAAATAGTCCCCAAATTTTTTTTTTCACCTAATTGAAAACGCAAAATGCCTTGAAATGTTGCTTTGACTTAAGACAATGCATCCCTCCAATTCAAGATTCATCGTTTGAAGACTCATTGTGAACTCTGTTTTAAAACTAGTTATACTCTTTGTTCTCAAGACCTACTCTATTGGTAGTAGTAGTATTCTCATGACACTCTAAACCAAAATAAATCATGAAGACTTAAAAAAAAAATCTGCAACACCTTTCTTTTTAACTTAACAATGAGTAAAGTCTCTTAGCAACAATCAATCAAAATAATTATCTACACAACATTCGTTAAATTACTAGCCTATGAATTCTTGGTTACGTTCTCTTTTATAACAACTAGACTCAAACCTAGTATCTATACCTTAACTTCAATTACCTCCTTAAACTCATGAATATGTTTTACTTCCTAAGAAGTTCTTACAAAATGTCAACTAGAAAGTCTAGCACCTAAAACGTAGAAATTAAGAGTTTAACAAGATTCTAAAGTACAGAAAAATTAAACATCATTAGGCATATAAATGAACAACTATTTTTATGCAATTGTTTTAAACAAGTTAGAATTATCTGTAACTGAGTTTGTATAATTATCTTAACCATTTCAAGTTTGATTAAATCCCACCAACACAAAATTTGAAAACACATCAAATATTAAATAATGTACAATGCAATTAAAGTCATAGCACTCAACGTATCTTCACGTTAATTTCACAACATTTTCACATAGCACACAACAAAAGCTCCATAGACATCTAATCAATAATAGTAAAAAAAAAAATTACACAATTAACAAGGACACAAACCATCTCAATAGACACATCGCCCACACGGTCTGATTGAACAGACCAGCTCTGATGCAACTAATGTGACACCCTAAACCCAAATTGATATAAAAAGTAAAATGCACTAGTTTTGAAAGAGATTCGCAGCGGTCCAAAAGTAGAGTATAAAAAAATTCTTTTCAAATATAAGGATTAAGACATCACACTCACACTTACACAAGACCTTTGCATAAAATTTCTTAATAAAAAATCATTTAACATCAAATATAGCTGAGTTTTATTAAACAAATATTACTGACATAAAAACATGTTCAAAACTTAGGGACAATAAATTTTTATCTTCGAATAAAAGATCGAATATAACACAATTGATCAATATAGTTTACAAAACAAAAATTAGTTTGTAACTCGATAAGACACAACGAATTACTCCCACCCAGTATCACCTATCAGAGCATGGATCATCAATCGATAACTGAAATAACTGCGCTCTCGCAAGCGCCAAACACAAGCAACGAGGGGTGAGTTTCAAAATTATGTAACAGTATAAAATACACGAGGAGAACACGCAATTAGTCAAAACAACACAAATAAAGAGAACATTCAAGAACATAATATCAAAGGTTATTCTAATTCAATCACAATAAAATAGTTACAAGGATGAATGCTATGCATGTCCTATACTCTATACTTCATCATTTGGTACCATTCTACTCTTAAGTACTTGGTTAGGAGGTCTGATACTATGCCACTAGAAGAGTGGACGAACAATTCATGAATGGCCAAGTCCTCATAGATCCCCTCAACTCAACCCGAGACACATATACGCGACGGTTGGGGTACTCTTGTGTTCCATGGTAGCTCCCGGCCTTAGGGAATTACCCACTAATCCACTTAGGAATTCCCCACTACATGTACCCCCAAGGTCTATCAGTCTTACCTTACAGTTCGATTGTAGCCCTCCACAATCAGGCTCATTAAGTTGTACTTCCCCGAATCACTAGGTTTGTCAGACCCTCCCTATATGATGACAAAATAATCCAAACTCCAAAATCTACAAAACATATCTCAGACTTACTCGATCATCAAAACTCAATAAGTTTCAATTTGATAATATAGTGGAACAAAACGTCGAATAAAGCAATTGTAGGGACTAAATACTAAGTTTGAAATTTTATTGAGAGTAAAAACATATTTTACTCTTTATAATAATATATTTATGTAACTTTTATGTTTGAATCATCGATAGAAGATTTAAAATAGTTTAATTTTATCAATTTCAAAAACAATGTTCATAAAATAAAAAATAAAAAAGACAAATTTGTTTGGATTATTAGTGTAAATCTATTTCAAGGCTTAATTTGTTATATTTATTAAATGGTTTTAAGACGTTTCAAACAATATATGTGTAATATATAAATTAAAGTTTAATTATTTGTTCATAGAATTGGATCATTTTAATGAGACAACTTTTTCAATATATAAATAATAAAAAAAGATTCATTAAAAATGGCACTATCAAGACTATTTTTAATTTCAATTTCAATAATA
>JBBPBQ010000001.1:30390928-30406214 GCA_037974755.1 Cicer yamashitae | reverse complement strand
TATTATTTTAAAAAGAAAAGAAGTTGACAAAATTATTAGTTATTAGTATTATAATTATATATTAAATTAAAAAGGAAAATTTATATAGAAAAATATGCTAATTTGAATAAAAATTTAAAAACTAAATCTAATAATAATTAATTTATTCTTTTGGTAGGATAATTAATATATTTTATCAATTAGTAACTTATAAACTTTTATTTTTTGAAGTTGACTGATATTTTTTTAGTAGGAAATATATATACAAATATAATGCAAACAATAGATTATTATTGATAAAAACTATTTAATTTGAAATAGAAAATCAGAGGAGAATTAATTTATATGGGTTTGATATTTGTAATTAATTCAAAAATTTAGAAAATATTACTTTGTATAATTTAATAGATAAGAGATAATATATATATAATACATATAATTATAATATATATACTAACCGATTGGAACAATTTTAGATAAAATTAAACTCTTGTTAGCTGCGGACTCAACCACTCTAACACCAAACCTTTTCTTCTTAACCTATCTCCCCATCTCCATCTCTCTCTCTATCTCTCTCTCATTCACTCGCTAATAGGCACAAACACACACACACTCCCATACTTTTGTTTAGATAGTGTTTAATTTGCAAACCTTTCACTAGCCATTTCTTCTAATTTTTTTTCTTTTCCGATAGAGTTTATGTCTCTTAAATACACTATCAAATCAAAATTCAACTTGATTTGATCCTTTGAATTCAAAATCAACCCAAACACCGCCATTCGCTTGATTTAATTAAATAACCCATTACTCGTCATTGTTTATTTTTTTATTCTACTTATTATTATTTTTATTATTTTGTCTTTATTTAATAGGTGACCTACAGTATGTGGGTTTCCACACCTACATCCATTACCAAAACAACGGAAATATCTAGCATGTCAAGAATCACTTTTTATTTTATTTGTCTATTGAATTAAGTTTTGTGGATCACTCTATAAATATATCATTTTCTTTCAACAACGGTGATTTCCTTGATTAATCAGGTTAGAAAATCTCTCTATATAGGTGTTAACAAAGAAAAGAGAAGAATGGTTGGTGCTGCACCTATTAGCTTTCTTTGGATAAAGGATTGCAGAAATACCTTTTATTGCAATAGATGAGGCACATTGGGGCAAAAGAATTTGCCGATTACTAATGGGGATAATTGAATCCTTTCTATGTAGCCTCAAAGTTAAAAACTTGATCATTCCTTCAAATTGAGACGGCTGAAATGTGTAAGGGCAAGTATTGCTTTGATGTGGTTAACAATAAAGTTCTAAAGAAAAAAATATTCTCATATAACATGTGGATGTCACATAAGACTATAAGGTTATACAAGGACTTCTCGTAGAGAACACAACTTCATATATATGTGTGTGTGTAGAGTGATGTGGTTGAAGTTAATGATCAAATATTGGATAGTTACTAGTTATTTGTCTAGAATAGCTTGATATTTATTGACCATATTTCACACATTTTGCTTTTTGTAGACATTTAAAGTGTTTAACTTCTATGGTTGATAAATTAGACTTTGTTTGAGAAAAAATAGATAAAAAAGAAGTGAATATTCTTGAATGATAAGGGAGAGATAGGTTTCCAAAGAGATAGAAAATGAGTTTCATTTTTGTGTCATAACATTTGTTTTGTATTGATTAATGACAAGTAGATATCCTTAAATGTAAATGTTGATTTGATTGCTTTCGTATCTCGACATAAGTTTTGTATTTGTTATATAAATCGAACCTATATTTTATTTTTTATTCTATTCATCAACATTCATAATAAATAACATAGAATGAATACTTCAATTAAAATTAAAATTAAGATCCTATATGTTGATGGAAAAAATTCGTAATATACTTGAAGTCGACATTAATTATTAGATAATTGATAATTCCCCTTTTGAAATTAATATATTAGTATTTTAAGAAGACGTTTTAAATATTCTCTTTTATGCAAGTAAAAGTTTTAAAGTGAATGTTAAAAGTTTAAAGTGTTTTGAAAAATATTATAATTTAGAAATGAGCAAGTCAATTTTTTTATGGGAACCGAGAAATGTTATTTTATTTTAAAAGTGCATGAGCATCTTAAAGTTTAAAAGTGTTGATGTTTATTGTTTTTAATGTTCATGTAATAGCGTTGCATATTTAGGTAGGTGTTATTAGGACTTTGAAGATAAGTCCACTGACTTATTTTTGGAAAATAAGGTAATTATTTATTTTATTTTGTAATGTAGTGGTGAAGGATTTAATAAAAAAAAATATATGTTTCATTGATATTATGGCATATATCTATACAACTCATTTTATCATTATGAGTGAAGATTTAAATAGGGTCAAATGGAAAAATATTAAAGGAACTAAATTTGAAAAATAGTGGGACAAAAAGTCGAATAAATAAATTGTAGGGACTAAATACTAAGTTTGAAATTTTATGGAGAGTAAAAACATATTTTACTCTTTATAATATATATATATATATATATATATATATATATAGATATGGTAACTTTTAATTTTCAATCATTGATAGAAGAAAACATGTTTTTGAGGATTATTGTGATGCATCCTTGAAAGGCATAGATGGTGTACTAATGCAGAATTAACAAGTAGTTGCTTATGCTTCAAGAAAATTGAAACTACATGAAGAAAACTACCCAACCCATGATTTAGAACTTATTGCCATAGTGTTTGCCCTTAAGATATGGAGACATTATTTATCTGGAGTACACTTTGATGTTTCAGTTATCATAAGAGTTTGAGTAATCTCTTTGATCAAAGGGAACTTAACATGAGACAACTTAGGTGGGTAGAATTCTTACAAGATTATGATTTTGAGTTGAGGTACCATCCAAGCAAGGCCAATGTGGTAGCAGATGCCTTGAGTAGGAAGTCACTCCATATATCCCATTTAATGATTGAGATATTGGATCTAATAGATAAATTTAGAGACCTTAACTAGAAAATGACTCTTCTTTAGAGTAGAGTCCTTCTAAATCAAATGGAAATTTCTTGTGATCTCCGAACCCAAATTAGACAATCCTAAGAATCAGAGAAGAATTGTAAATTATGAAAGATCACTCAATTTTTCAAGGGCAATAGATGGAACTATCCTTTTTCAAAACATAATTTGCATCCCTAATGATCAAGATTTGAAGACGATAGTATTAGAGGATGACCACAAGAATCACTTAACCATTCACCCTGGATCCACAAAGATGTATTAAGACCTTAAGAAAAACTATTGGTGGTCAGGGATGAAAAATGATGTGGCCACCTTTGTGGCTCAATACCTAACCAGTCAAAAGGTGAAGATAGAACATCATAGGGCAGCAGGCCTATTACAACCAACATACCTGAATGGAAGTAAGACTCTATTTCCATGGACTTTGTGGTAGGACTACCTTGTACACTATCAAGGTCTGATTTCATTTGTGTGATTGTGGATAGATTGTCCAAGTCAGCACACTTCTTACCTGTTAGGGACAATTACAATACCCAAAAACTGGTCAAGCTGTTTATAAAAGAAGTAGTGAGATTGCATGGAGTCCCTTACAATATAGTATCATATAGGGACCCTAAATTCACTTCTATATTTTAGAAATCCTTCCAAAAATCTTTAGGAACCAGTTTGAACCTTAGCACTTCCTACCATCCATAAACTGATGGTCAAACTGAAAGGACCATTCAGACTTTGGAAGACATTTTGAGGGCTTGTGTCTTAGAGGATGGTGGAAGTTGGGATATACACTTGCCTCTGATAGAATTTTCTTATAACAATAGTTGTCACACTAATATAGGTATGGCTCCATATGAGGCATTGTATGGACGCAAGTGTAGAACTACTTTATGTTGGTCATAGGTAGGGGACAAGGGAATTCTAGGACATGAACTTATTCAAGAAACCACTGAAAAGATCAAAGTCATTCGTGACAAATTTAGAATAGCTTAGAGTAAACAAAAGAGTTATGTTGATCATAGAAAAAGATCCTTAGAATTTGATGAAGGTGCCCATGTATTCCTTAGAGTTACCCCCATTGTTGGCAATGGAAGGGTATTAAAAGTCAAGAAACTCAGCCCTCGTTTTGTTGGACCCTTTCAAATCATATAGAGAACAGGTCCCTCAGCCTATAAATTAGCCTTATCGCCCTATTTGTAAGGGTTACGTGATGTTTTTCATGTCTCTCAACTCAAGAAATATAACCCAGACCCTTATCAGATTTTGAGTCCTGAATATCTACAATTGAAACCCAACCTTACTTACAATCCAATACCAACTCAGATTATTGATAGAAGCATGAAGACCTTAAAAAACAAGAGCATTCCCTTAGTAAATGTTGTTTGGGGAGGATCATCACCAGAGGAAGCAACCAGGGAAACATAATCTAATATGATGAGGGAGTATCCATATCCCTTCTAATAGGTAAGTTCCAAAATTTTGAGGACAAAATTTTCCAAGGGGGAGAGAATGTAACAACCATCTAACTATTTTAGAAAATATTTCTAAACTTAAATTAATAAAATAATTTATAGAAAAATTATTTATTTGTAATACTTTCCTTTAGCAATAGTTGACTTAAGTTTAAAGTAGAAATGGGAAAGTGGTATTATTAAAATTGTCCAACTATCAAGAAAAAGACACGTCATATTTCTCTGTCTCATTCTTCCTCACTCACGGGTATTAACTCGTTCTCGAATACATTTCTTTCATTTTTCCAACTACCATCTTCTCTCAAAACACTCCAACACACAACCACTCAGTTATTGTTCCCTATACTGATCTGACCCTTTGCATGTAAGTTTCCAGCCCGTAATCTTCAGTAATCAGCCAAATCGTACTCAGGTGAAGTCCAAGGCAACAAGAAAAAATTCCAAAGAAATTGGAGCAAGGAGCAAAGACTACAAAAATTGATAGTTGAAATCATAGATAACTTTCCCAAATCACCTCAAATCAAATAGGAATTTCCTTAGAAAATTGTGACTTCTTTTGTATAACTGATTTCACATTTTGCATGTGGGTTTTGGATTTGTTTATGGTTTTACCTTACTGATACGAATTGATTTATGGGTTTGAAAAGATGGGATTCTTAGAAAGCTGAGGGTGAGGGGAAAACAGTGAGGTTATTTTTGATTTACTGCGACATTGATTATGCTCGAGATAAAATTGAATGAAAAAGCACAAGTGGAGCATGTCAGTTTCTTGGAGAAGCACTAATAAGTTGGTCGTGCAGAAAACAAAACACGATTGCTCTCTCAACAACCGAAGTTGAATATGTCTCAGTTGCAAACTGTTGTTCTCAAGTTCTCTGGATAAAAAATCAACTTGAAGACTACTCTGTAAGTTATTCAAGTATTCCAATTTACTGTGATAATACAAGCGCTATAAATTTGTCAAAAAATTCCATTCAACATTCAAGATCCAAGCACATGGAAATAAAACATCATTTTATTCGTGATCATGTAAATTAAAAAGAAGTTGAATTAATCTTTGTTGATACTCTAAAACAACTTATTGATATTTTTACCAAACCCCTTAAAGAGGAAAGTTTTAATTTTATCAAGGAAAAACTGAGAATTATCAAAAATCCAATCAGCTTGCATTAAAATTTTTTTTTTCAGCAAAACGGAGAACTTTAATCAGTCTGTGTTTTTTACTCATCATTCTTCGTTTCTACGCACATCATTCTCCGTTTTTCCTCACAAAATTAGCAAAAGAGCTTTTTGCGTGGCATTAATGAGACGTGTTCCCTTGTCTGCAAAAGCAACTGCCACGCTGTTAATTCTCCTCTTTTCAAACACCCATCAGTCACCTCACCTTCCTTCCACAAACTGAAAAACTGCAACTTCATCATCACGATTTTTCATCTTCCATAAAACTGATTCTCATCTTCCAAAACTACAACTTCATCTTCTCAAAACCTCCAAACCACTTCTTTGAAAAATTCAAAAATGGCTCAAACAAAACTGACCGCCAGGAAAAACGCTTGCCCTAACACGTCGTAATCTTCATCATCTCCACCATCCTCTCCATTTCAAATTCGTTCACCCTCACCACTACCTAGACCAACCTCTCCTCATGAATCTTCTAAAAAAACATTTTCGGACTACTTGTCCTCTTCCCCAGAATCAAACCCTGATCACAATTCTATCCCTAATCCTATTTCCCTCAACCCATTGTCAACCATACTCCCTCCTCTCTTCCAATGCCTCGATCCTAATCTGTGCGAAGTCCCTCCACACCTTCGCAAATCTTTCTCTAAACCTACTAAGGCAAAGAGACGTTCCATGAAAGTCTCGGCTAGAATCGGAACCTCAAAGGAAACACCTTCCAAACCCACCTTCGTTGTCATCTCCGACAGTGAAGATTCCGAACCTTCTACCCCAAACCCTACAAAATCTTCCACACCTTTCAAACCCTCTAAACCATCAACATTTTCATTTCAAACTGAACCCTCTTTTTCAACACCCCCTAATCAAAAGAGGAAGTCAATGATTGAGATTTTTTCATCTACCAAACCCTCTCCAACCAAACCCTCCTCTAAACAACAAAATCTAAAGGTCAAAACAACCATAACTTTATCTTAGTTTTTGGCCAAGAACAAATTAAAAAAACCCCAACGAGGCAAGACAACTGCTCCAAAGCAAAAGCCTCAAGAACGTTCTCCACCATCTCTAGAACGTTCTCCTTCTCCTTCACCAGAACGTTCTGCACCTACCACTGAACATCAAGAACGTTCTCCTTCACCTCACCACCCTCCCAAATCTGGCCCTAAACTTCGCTTCCCTCCACTCATTTCATCCAACCTACAAAAAATTTATGCTAAAAAATGGGTTGAGCGACCTGTTGGAATTGGTAGAGTATTCATGCTTGAAAATCTGATCGTAGACGGCAACTCTATTCAACACCATACAAACGCACTTGGTTGGACCCCATTTTTGTAGATTTCTTATTGCTTCTACCAGGATGTGGTGCGGGCTTTTTACTGTAAAGCTTAAACCTTTCCTGAGAAGTCACTTCTAGTGACTAGTCTCAAGGGTATTGAAATCAGGTTAACTCCTGACATTCTCGCCTCCATTCTCAATCTACCCAATGATGGACCTTCCGTGTTTGGAAAGAACTGGTACTCAGTTCTTAATCTGAACAGAAAGGAAGTTCTTGATGAACTATTTCAAAAGGGTTGTAAAAACTATATGTCTACATCCTTAAAGTCCATCTGCAAAGTCTTTAATAGTATTAGCCAGCGCTTCATCTTGCCTCACTGTGGGAGTCATGAGTATGTCTCTGACAATGATGTCTTGATCATCCATCTCCTCAAGTGCAAGAGAGTCAATATGCCCTACATCATACTTCAAAACATGATAGCTGCCACGATGAAGGACTGTAAGAAAATACAATCCTTTATGGCAAGCTTCTTTCAAAGATTTTTAGGTATTTTGAAATCGCTCTCTCTTCTGAATCATCCACCATCAAAATCTCTAAATTTTCTTCCAAGAATGTTTCTCATATGAAGAAACAGTCTTCCGCCAAACACATTTCCAAAACTTCTCTTCCCTCCACCTCTCACAAAAGAAAACGTTCAGCGCGTAAATCTGGTGCACCCTCTATTGTCCCAAGAGAACAGTCTCAGCCCACCGCACCAGATTATTCTCCACAAAATTCTTAACAACCAACTACTCAAGAACGTTCTCCACCTACTGCTCGAGAACGTTCTCCACCTACTACTCGAGAACGTTCTCCACCCTGCGCCACTCAAATAGCAGCTCAAGAACATTCTCCACCCTGCACCCCTCCAACTGCAGCTCAAGAACATTCTTCACCAAACATTCTCCCTTTCTCCTCCAATCCACCTAGCCTTCCTTCCTCCTTTCAACACACATCAACTGAGGTACCTATCGTCCCCCCTCACTACAATCCACTAAGTAACATGTGTTCTCAACTTCCATTTCACTCTACATCAATCATGTCACCGGCCTTTGTCTCTTCCCAAAAGACTAGCTCATCCATCTTTGGGATTAGTCAGTTTCTTAACTTCCCTGATACCCCTGGTCCGTCCATTCATCCCCCAACATCACCAGCCACTGCCCTTCCCACCATTGCAACCTCCTTTGCAACTCTTTCATCCTTCTGCACTACTGCTGCTCCCTCTCACAGTACTCTCCCTTCTACCCCCAAGGACAGCTCCAAACGCCATGCTAAACGTCAAAAACTCTAGCAAGAATCAACCAGCCAATCCATCCTGGCTGCACTGTAGATAATTATGGCGCGGCAACAACATCAGGATAAGGAGTATGCTACTCTAAGGGATTGGATGGCCACCTAGCTTGCTCCAAAGTTAGGGATTGATTCTCCTCCATAGAATCCTCCTTCTTCCTTCCAGGCTGTTCCAGAACCTTCCAGATATTCGTTGTTTGAAGGATCTTCCCCCTCTCTTTCTAAATAGGATTTAATTTTCATTTTTTCTCCTATTCCTTTTTGCTATGACAAAGGGGGAGAATTAGTTTAGATTTATTATCTGATATGTACGAAGAAGTCATTTTGTAAATTGAACTTCTGTATATTTTAATCTGCTTGAAACATGTACCTGAATTCTTGTATTCATCATGCATAAATGAAATTATATTTTGGTTCAAAATATGAAGCATATTCTGAGGGGGAGCTGGTAAGCTCTCTATGATTAAAATTAGAATCAAAATTAAAATCTAAATTAACATGTTTGTCACCATCAAAAAGGGGGGAGATTGTTGAGGCAAAATCCCAAATTAATGTTTTGATGTAAACAAATAAATGTTAATTAAAGACTCTAAATATGATTCTAAATGAAGTGTTAATTTAACATGTGCTTTTGAGTGTAAATATCCAAGATAGGTACTAAGCAATGCAAGCAAAATCAGTTTAAAGAAAAAGCAAAAAATGAACAAAACAGAACCAAGAACGTTCTTAACAAACTCTAGAAAACCAAGAACGTTCTCCACATTTTTTCATTTTCATCAAGCAAGTTCAAATCATCTGTTAATGCAAGAAAAGCTCCTGCAAATTACGAATGCATTTCCAGTACATCTACAAGGAATATACATCTTTCATATCAGCAAAAGAAACACTCCAAAAGATCAAAGATTAAAGGCACGACTCAAAGCAAAAGTAACAAATGATCATTCTCCAACATAGTAACATCAGTCTCCAGAATGATAAACATTCTCCAGCATGTTACAATTAATCTCCAGCATACGAACATCATTCTCCAACATGTTAACAACAGTCTCCAGAATGTTAACATCATTCTCCAGCAAGTTGACATCAGTCCCCATAATGATAACAACATTCTCCAGCCTATTTTGCATGAATCAAAAGGCAGTCTTAATCTGAATACATTAAGCACATCTCTGAGATGTTTGTGTTCATAAACAAAGGATCATCACAATCAATAATGAGAAGCAACATGTCAGACATTATTATCACAAAAGCAAAAACGCAGAATGTTCAAGTCAAGAACATTCATGGTTTAAAAAGTTTGGTCTTTGGTCAAGTCTGACACATGACAATTGGGCACCTTTTCAACGGTCAAAATAGTTGTCATCAACCTCCTTGAAGCCTATAAAAGGAACCCCAAGCTCAAGGAAAAATAAGAACTTCAAGTGCTAAGAAAATCCATCACTTACATACTTGAAAGCTTCTTAATCGCAACCAAAAGATTCAGTTTTGTTTTATTCTTCAAATATTAGAATCTATTCTCAAACACGAGTTGAGCATACTCAAATTCTACCAATCTCTTTAAATCATTATCGTGTAAACTCCAGACTATAAGGGTTGTTTATAGTTTGAGTAGTTTGTAGAAAATCCTTTTATGGTTAAAAGGTGAATTGTAAAATCCTCTCTAAAGATTGATAGGTGACTTGATTGAATCCCTTTCTAGATGGAAAGGAATTGTTGTAACAGATCAAGGTTGATCTAACTGTGTAAAATGGAGAACATTGTAAAACCAAGAACGTTCTCCATTTGAACACTTAGTGGAAAATCTCACAGTTGTGAGGACTGGACGTAGCCCGAGTTGGGTGAACTAGGATCAGTGAGTGATATCTCTTCCCTTATCTCTATTTACTTTCAGTCTTTTTGATTATCAAGTTAAATAGATAAGCTAAATTGTTGATTTTAACTAACCAAGAACGTTCTCCGTTTTCTATTTTCAAAACCAAGAATGTAAGACCCTTAATTTTAATTTGTAAATTATGAATTTTAGTGCATTTTTATGTGGAATTCTGAGGCTTTTTAGCCAATTTTATTGGTATTTTGTGTGTTAAATGCTAAAAATATCTTTTTGAGACCGTTTAAAATTATTTGTCGAAAAATAGTTTATTTATGTACGAAGAATTTATTACCGGACAGTTTTGTTAAAAATATCTCTGGTTGCTGAAAATTTTACCTGCAATTGAGCTACAACGATAGTAGATATTTTTATCAAAATAATTTAAAGCAAAAACACGTTTCTTCCCTGCTCGTGTTACGTTCCTCTTCCTCTGTTACCAAAACAAACAAAATTTTGGTTTTTTTTCAAAAAGAAAACCTCATTTTTCACCTAGATCTAAGCACCATCTCGCGAAGTGACAGAAGGGAAAGTTGCTCCTTGCCACGCTACAGTGTTAGTGAGCCAACTTTGGAAGCGACGACGCAAACGGAGTTTTTACCAGAATTAATCGCGATGCCGTAATCGATCGTTTGAGCTACCGTCGAGGTAAGGGCTCCTTCCAAATTTTTAGCTTGCATATAAGATTTTATATGTGTATTTATGGAGTTGGAATTTTGTGAAATTGATGTGTGATTTTGTAGAAATTGAATTTAATTGATTTGTGTGTGTTTTGAGGAAATTAAATTTAAGGTGTTTTGAGGAAATTAGCATATACGCATTGCATTAGGGTGTTTGGCACGCGAGTCATGTTTGATATACCATGATGATTGTATATACATACTCAATTGTTGTGATTGTTTGATTTTGTGTGTAAGTGTTGAATGATTTCGAAACGTTTGCGAAACTAAAATCTGCAATTTTTAGCAGTTGTATTCGAATACGTGGTGCTTGTATTCGAATACATTTATGTGGATTTTGCTACTGACTAGTGTTTTAGCTCTGTATTTGAATACAGTGATGCTGTATTCGAATACGACAGTGTAGTTTTGTTAAAAGCTTCATTTTTCAACTTGTTTATGCATTGTTGGCATATGAAAACCCTTTAAAGGTGTATGTTAAGTTGAAAGGTTATTTTGTGCATTTAAAACTTAAATGCTATGTGTTGTTTGTTAATTTCGGATTGGTGACCCTTTACAATTATTGTGCAAATCTGGGCTTTGCCCTCAGATGAGGATCAGGACCGTCCTTCTGGGTAGTACCCCGTAGATGGGAAGGTAGTGGTTATATCTGACCGAGGCTGTGTCAGAAGGTTTTGCAAGGCGCGTGGAGTTTATCCGGGTTGTATAGCTTTTTGTGGTATGATCAGATTAGGTGGATGTATACGGGCAGGGTGTCTTCCTCTTGTGGTTGTATTTATTTTATTTTGGAAGACTATATCCCTATATTTTAACTATTTGTTGACTTTTATTATTATGGGTCCATGTGTCACTTTTTGATGTGACGTGGGGGAGTAGAGATTCTTGGGGCAGTGCATTTTTGCAGGTGACTGCCAAGAATACCCCAGGGGTATGAACTTTGTTTGATAGGTCTCATAGCCCCGGTGTATTTTTCTGTTGAAAATACTTTGGACTTTTAATTCTGAAAACTATTTCCGCTGCTTGCAATTATTGTTGACTTTTGTCGTTGTGATACGACTTAAATGTTTTATCCAAAAGTATTTTGTTGATTTTTTGAACTTGAATTTATTTTTAAAAAAAAACGGACTGTTACAATTTTGGTATCAGAGCTTTGGTTTGGATTTCTTTTGGGATGTGGAGTTTTGGTTGTAGATTGTAGGTCAACCTGTAGGTTGGGAGTCGTTATCTGATCATGCGTTGGGTTAAGTTGTCAAGTCTGGTGGAGTTGTTATGTCTTGAAGTAGACTGAAGTTATTTTTGGAATTATTCTAAGTGGTGTTAAGATTTCTTCTTGATGTTGGGTTGAGGAACCAATGCCTCCAAGAAGGAGCGACACTGCAAGAGTCAACGTCAATGGGGATGATCAAATGGTTGAAGTTATGAATAACATGACTGCTTTGTTGCTGCACAGACTACTGCAAAGACTCTGCGGGGTCAGGAAAAGAGGGAAGGAGAGATCCATGCTGTTGAGTCAAGGGGATTGGAAGATTTTCGTCGTTACAATCCTCCAAATTTCAAGGGTGATGAGAGCCCAGGAAAAGCTGATCAGTGGATTCAATAAGTGGAGAACTTTTTAAGAAGGGTATTAGTTGTTCACCAGGTAGATTTCAGGATGAGACTGGATGAAGTTTGATAATTGTCAAAGAGGTGTGAACACCATGAAATAATTAGAAGACAGGGATTCAATTTGGAATAAAATTTGATGCTTAAGTGTCAACGAAAAAGACTTGGATTGAAGTTAAGAGGAACTGTACGTTAGGGGTAAATACTACCTTGGTTAGATAAGAGACGCTTTGAGGAATAGTCGATACCTTGAGGGATAAGGTCGAGCATTCGAGTTAAACTAGATTTGCAAACTTAGATTGTTAAGTATGAATCTCATGACGAGTATAGGAATGAAACTATATATTTCATTGGTAAGTGACAAATCTCTGTGTAGTTTAGGAGACGGTAAGTATGGATAGTAACTTCGGATGAAACTATAGACGTGTAAGTATGAATTTTGAGTGATGTTTGGAAAAACATAAGGAGTTAAGACTTGATGTATTGACCCGTATGTTACTATTAAGTGGAATTGGAAATACCGAGTACGAGAATACTTAGAGATATTAGCAATGTAAGCTTTGAGAGTCTATTAAAGGATGGTAATTACTAGGAGAATGTTAATATTTTGATAGGTCAGAGGGATTATTCGAGATTTGATTTGGGACCCTAAGATGGTTCATCTTTAAGTCGACGATTCAAAATCCACAAGGTTGGATGGAGGAGCAAGTGACACCTTAAACTTGTATGATCGAGGGAGTTGAGGTAGGCACGTGATAAATAATTCATGTTATGGATGGAAGTGTTTGAAGATTTACTAAAAATATTGTGTTATGAGTAGAAGAGTTTTAATTAGTGAGATTACTAAGACGATTAGAGTCGATGATGAATAAGACCTTGAATTGTATCTTAAGATGAAATGGATGAATTTAGACGGTGTAACTAGTATTTGGAGATTTCGAGGATCAGATTTTAGAATTTTATTCAATGATAGAAAGTGAAAAAGAAGAAATATAACAAATGAGTGTTTCAATGCCTAGATGGATGATGAAAGGTATGTGGGACTTTGAGATATTTTACTGCAAGGTTATGAGGATGAGGTTTATAGATAATTATTCGTAGGAAATGCTTATTGGGAACATTTGTGAAATAGTTTTTTTGGACATTCGATTGTTAGGATTCTTTCAGTTTGTATCTTAGTGGAGGTTGAAAAGGAATAAGAATTCAACGAGTGAACCAAATTTTGGAAAAATGTGCCAAGAAAGCTTGTTGGAGCAGCACATGGAGATGTAGCTTATGTCAATTAAAGATTCATGAAAGGTATTATCTCACCTGTAATTCAAACAATGTTATTTTAAAGGCATTACTTGAGTACATGGCATGGGGGTTGCTTTTGTGTTTGCCAATCAACAAAGTTAAATGTTTGTTTGGTAGGGAAGAATTACGTATGAAATGGAAAAGTTTGGTGGGAACTAGTAAGGCTTGATTTATTGAAATCACCATAATGAAGATATATCAAGGTTCGAGGTAGAAATTTAAGGGTTGTATAAATGGAAAAGGGATGGAGTGAAAATAGTGTGTTTGACCTGTCAGAATGAAAAGATAATTATCAAGCTGCAAATAAAGGACGCGGCGAAATTGAGAAGTATCAGAATGAATGATGGCAGTAGATGTCGAAATATTATTTTCAGGTTTGTTCAGAATGGTGAAGTATGTAAGAATTGACTAGTGAAGCGTTAAATTGAGGGGTCAGGCATGAGACAAATGTAGGTCTTAATCAGTGAATGAAACTCAAGTTGGGTTTTGTTGAAGACGTTACTCTTGAAATGAAGTACTAAACTTGAAGGAAGTTTGTGTATCATGAGTAGTATAGTTTTGGCATGTTATGAAAAATATTTGAGGAAGCTTGGATCACCAAGCAGATGTGGGGATGAAATTCTTAGAGTTATAATTAGAACAACATACTGATAAGAACACTACGGTTTGGCGTAGTTGTGCGACTAAAGAAAAATCGAGGATTTGTAGTCAATGGAGACATTCAGGAGTTCTCGACGATAATGATTGTTGGTGTTAGGTGTGTTGGTGTCATACTCAGTGTTTCGGTTTGGGTACCAAATGGATGTTTCGTACCAAGTGGATGTATATGAGGCTATGTGACATAGCTATGGGCGATTGAAATTCGTCGATAGGATCAAAGTTATAGGAAAATAAGGGAAACTCAATGGACTTTGAGAAGATTGTTTGCAAGTCGCAGGGAGCGCTATTACAGTTCGGTAAAGATAGTCCAAACCACCATCATCGTTTTTGGCTATTTATTAACAAATTGAGGAACTGATCATCCTTAATCTATTGTTGATAGTAGACAAAATCACGTTGAGTGAAACGGGCGAGTCTTGCCGACAATGGTAATGTATGGAGTTATTGAGCACCCTATGAAAAGGGGTAGGCAACACTTTCTTCGAGTAGGTCGGGTAAAACAAGTTTTAACTTGTATGTTGAATTTGAGTACAAACCTAGTGTGGATTCACACTCGTACTTTAAGTTTCGAGCACGAAACTTCTATTAGGGGAGTAGTAATGTAAGACCCTTAATTTTAATTTGTAAATTATGAATTTTAGTGCATTTTTATGTGGAATTCTGAGGCTTTTTAGCCAATTTTATTGGTATTTTGTGTGTTAAATGCTAAAAATATCTTTTTAAGACCGTTTAAAATTATTTGTCGAAAAATAATTTATTTATGTACGAAGAATTTATTACCGGACAGTTTTGTTAAAAATATCTCTGGTTGCTGAAAATTTTACCTGTCAATTGAGCTACAACGAGAGTAGATATTTTTATCAAAATAATTTAAAATGTGTGTGAGAGTTTTATATATTTGTTTGTTTGGTTTAATATATATATATATATATATATATATATATATATATAT
>JBBPBQ010000001.1:30309096-30390663 GCA_037974755.1 Cicer yamashitae | reverse complement strand
GAGTTAGTTATGAATATATATATATATATATATATATATATATATATATATATATATATTATTAAGTTAATATATATATAGGTTAAGTTAAGGCAAGGAGTTGGTGAAACAGAAAAAGCAAAAACACATTTCCTCCATGTTCGCGTTACGCTCCTCATCCTCTGTTACCAAAACAAACAAAGTTTTGGTTTTTTTTTCAAAAACAAAACCTCATTTTTCACCTAGATCTAAGCTCCATCTCGCGAAGTGACAGAAGGGAAAGTTGCTCTTTGCCACGCTACGGTGCTAGTGAGCTAACTTTGGAAGCGACGTCGCAAACGGAGTTTTTACCGGAATTAATCGCGGTGCCGTAATCGATCGTTAGAGCTACCGTCGAGGTAAGGGCTCCTTCCAAATTTTTAGCTTGCATATAAGATTTTATATGTGTATTTATGGAGTTGGAATTTGGTGAAATTGATGTGTGATTTTGTAGAAATTGAATTTAATTGATTTGTGTGTGTTTTGATGAAATTAAATTTAAGGCGTTTGAGGTAAGTTTGTGGGAAATAAATTTGGCAAGATTTATGTTTGAAAATGTGGAAATTAATGGGTGATTTATGATTGAACTTGGTGTGGATTTTTTGGAATTCGAATTAATTGAATTCAATGTGGTTTGTGGATTAAATTTGGTGTGTTTGATGTGTGGATTTGTAGAAAATGAATTTAAGGTGTTTTATGTGGAGTTGAGGAAATTAATTTGATGAGTTTGAGGGATATTTGTGGAAATTAATTTGGTGTAAATTTATGTTTGCAATTAAGGAAATTAATGGGTGTATTGTGGTTGAAAATTTTGGAGATTGAATTTGGTGATTTATGGTTGAAAATTTTGGAGATTTAATATTTGGAGATTTAATATAGGTGGTTTATGTTTGGAAATTTGGAGTTTTGAATTTGGTGATTTATGGTTGAAAATTTTGGAGATTTAATATTTGGAGATTTAATATAGGTGGTTTATGTTTGGAAATGTGGAGTTTTGAATTAATGTGATTTATGTGTGGTTTTGTGGAAAATGAATGGATGAAATTTGGTATGTATGGTGAATTAAATTTAATTTGGATTCTGGATTAAATTTGATGTGGGTTTGAGGAAAATATGTTTTTAGTGTACTCTGTGAAATGTTTGAAAAACCATTATTGTTAAATGAATATTAAAAATGGGGAATCTTTTAATAGCTGCATTTACGTAATGGTTGTGGTGATTCATGTTTGGTGTGATTGATGTGTTCATAATTAATATTATGAATTTTTGAGATGTGTTTTATGTGTGGATTTTGTGGAAAAATGAATTGATATGAATTGGTGTGAATTGTGGGATTATGAGTTATATATGTTTGAGTATGCTCTGTGTTGAATTTGAAAAATCATTAGTGTTAAATGAGTATTAAAAATGGGGAATCTTTTAATAGCTGCATTTACGTAATGATTGTGGTGAAAGAGTTTAATTATGACCATCATCTGCATTTACGTACTCCTAAACTCTAAAGCTCATGCATTCATAGTACATGGTGACCGCGATGGTGCCATGGTGATAATGGTAACCGTGATGGGCCACGAGATGATGCCATGTGAATATTGAAGTAGCAATGTCGATTTACAAGGAAGGGGGGTTTGAATTGTAAATATTCCTATTTAAAAATTCCTAAAAAAACTTAAGAAAATAACTCAAGATTGATCTTGGTTGTGAAAACAGAAAACGGAGAACGTTCTTGGTTTTAACCAGAAAAACGGAGAACGTTCTTGGTTAGTTAAAATCAGTAATTCAGTTTATGTATTTAACTTGATAATCAATTAGACTGAAAGTAAATAGATAAGGGAAGAGATACCACACAAGGATATATCCTGGTTCACCTAACTCGGGCTACGTCCAGTCCTCACAACTGTTAGATTTTCCACTAAGTGTTCAAAACAAAGAACCTTCTTGGTTTTACAGCACCTAGCTCAGATCAACCTTGATCTATTACAACGTTAAAACCTTTCCACCCAGAAAGGAGTTCAATCAGGTCACCTATCAACCTTGATAGGATTTCTTACAAACTACCCAAACTATACTAAACTCTTATAGTTTGAGTTTTACAATAATGATGAGATTGTTTTGTTAGAATCTGAGATGTCTCAACACTTGTTTGAGATCTGATTCTTTGGAAGAGAAATACACGAAAATGATTCTAAGAATTGAATGGGAAAAATTAGAATTGATTCAATGTTTGTGAGTGAGAGAATTCAAGTATGTAAGTGTATGTGATTGATGAATTTTCTTAGTACTTGAAGCTCTTATTTTTCCTTGAGCTTGGCCTTCCTTTTATAGGTGTTTAGAGCATTTAATTCTGGTCAGAAAGAGCTGTTGGTAGTGCTCTGTTTTCCTCTGACACAAGCAACCTTTCTGTTGAAAAAATAATCCATTGATGTGAATGTTTTGGGCCTTGCTTGACTGGGCTGTTTTGCTCAATTTCAAACAGATTTTTTGCGCTTTTAATGACAGTCTGCTGGAGAATGATGTTGAAAATTCTGGAGACTGATCTGAACATTCTGGAGACTGATCTGATCATTCTGGAGACTGATCTGAACATTATGGAGATTGATCTGAACATTCTGGAGACTGATGATGATTCTGCAGATTGATGTTATCATTCTAGAGAACGATGTTAGCATGCTGGAGATTAATGTTAACATGCTGGAGAAAGATGTTAGCATGCTGGAGAATGATGTTAGCATGCTGGAGATTAATGTTAACATGCTGGAAAATGATCAGAATGCTGTCAAGAACGTTGACAGTCAAGTTCAAATCTGTTTGGTCTTGCTAGTTTGTGATCTTCTCTCTTTGCGATTCGAATGCCTTCTTTGACTATAATGATTTCTACTTGTTCCTTGTCATGTACTGATGAACTAGTATAAAATTTAGAGGCAAAAGCTTCGTTGATATAATGGAGATTGATTGGTCAAGAGGCTGTGACGATCATTCTTGAAACTGGAGAACATTCTCCGTTTTCCAGATTTTGTTGTTTCTTTATATGTTCAGTTTTAAACTTTTTTCCGATGATACAGTCTCTCCAAACAACAAAAGTTTTGTCATAATCAAAAAGGGGGAGAATGTAAAATACATGTTTTTGATGAAGACAAAAGACCAACGATGATGATGATCAAGACAACAAGCTCAAAAAGAAGAAGTCCAAAATATCTTATTGATAAACTTTAATTCAAACATACTAGATGTTTAAATGTAAAGGTAAATGATACAACCCATAGCTCAGATACAATGAGAACCTCACATCTTTACATATGCATAAAAAGTATTTTCAAAAAGTCAAAAGTACATTTACAAAGTGTTAAAATTAATATTTTTGACAAAATACAAAGGTGTATTCGAATACAACATAAGTGTATTCGAATACAGATGAAAATTGCTAAGTCAGTAGCAAAAGCCTCTCATCTGCATTCGACTACATCCTGATGTATTCGAATACAACCAACAAGTCAGTGGCAAAATTGATCAATCTGTATTCGACTACATACAAGTGTATTCGACTACATAGTGTTAAATTTGAATAAATTTGAACGTTACAAAGAGGTGTATTCGAATACATACATCCTGTATTCGAATACAACTGGAAGCAATGCAATGTTTCAGATCTGAAATGGTTCTAGATCATTGCAATTGTTCCTCAAACCTCTTGGATCAATGGCCACGAATCTGAAGAGATGTTTATGGACTATAACTACACCATAACTTCAGATTCATTATCGGACAATCCCACGGCAAAACCTTGAACGATTTTGAACAACTTTTCTATTTTTTTCTCAAAGTCATTTTTCATAATTCAAGTACTTGCATTTCATTTTCATATCCTTGACAAAGGTTCTCAAAGTACTTGAAGCAATATTGGATTGTTATCATTATACCTCTCTTTCTTATTCTTATATCCTTACCAAATTACAGTGTTTGTATAAAGAAAGTAGTACTTTCTTTGAGTAGTCTTATCTAAGATAGTGGGGTGCTATCTTAGAGGTTTTGTTAGAAGTTTGTAGCAGAGGTCCTAGGGTGGGACTTGTACATTTTCTAACAATAGTGGAGAAATCTCTTGTGGTGTGCAAGAGGACTAGATGTACCCTTGGGTATAAGGGGAACCAGGATAATTCTGCTGTGTTCTTTACATTACTGCCATTTACTTTATATTTTACTATTTGTAAGCGCAAAAATCGATTGCTAATTCGCTGAAAACAAGAAATACTCCTAAACACCTAATTCACCCCCCCCCCCTCTTAGGTGCACATCTGTATTTACAATTGGTATCAGAGCAGGTCAAGGTAACTTACTCCTCGATCAATAACTCATGGCTTCCGCACAATCGGTTTTCAGAGACGGTGGCAGCAGTAACAAACCACCATGTTTCGTCGGTGAGCATTATGATTTTTGGAAGATACGTATGCAAGCGTATCTTGAAGCGCAGGGAGACGATATATGGGATGCTGTTGAAAATGGTCCTTACATCCCAACAACAGTTATCAATGACAAAGAAGAAATTAAGATAAAGAATTCCTGGACCGATGACGATAAAAGAAAAGTGTTGTTTGATAAAAAGGCTGAAAACATTCTACAATCAGCACTAGGTATGGATGAATTTTTCCGCGTATCTCACTGTAAAACAGCCAAAGAGATATGGGATACATTGGAAGTAACCCACGAAGGCACCGTAGAGGTAAAAAGATCCAAACTTAATACACTCTCTCAAGAGTAATTGAACGATATGAAAAAGGACATATAGGATTGGAGAATGTTCTAAACATGCAAAGATATTCAAACGATAAAAGTGGTCTTGGATTTTCTAAATTTGACAAACCAAGCTCAAATAAGACCATTTTTGTCAAATCAAGTACTCAATCCAATCAAGGAAATATTACAATTTTACAAAAAGGTCATTCTTATAAGGAGAAAATTACTAAAAATAAATTTCATACATATGCTATTAAAAATAAATTTATTCCTACTTGTTCCTATTGTGGTCTTCATGGACACACACCTAATGCCTGTCATGTAAGAAACATTAGCATTCCTAAAGAGCATTATGTGTGGGTAAAGAAAGGTACTTTGTCATCACTCTTCAAAATTTAAAAAATTTCTTCTTGATAAATTTTTAGAATTAAGTCATTAATGTTTCTTTGTTCTTAAATGTGGTTATTTGTTCTTAAATATGTGAATATATGCATTACTTGGTGTATTCTTCGTGAAAAATTCGTTTCTGTTGCAAAAATTCAAAACTGTAGCCGGATACACAGAAGATGTAATCGAATACACATTCCCAGAAACACTTGTATTCGAATACAACACAAGTGTAGTCGAATACAAGTTCGAGTTTTCGTCCATATATAAAGCTTTTTCAATTGATAAGTTGCTAAGATAAATTCCTTGATATATATCATTTTTTAATATATGAATATGTGCCTTACATGTATTTTCTGAAGGAGAACATTCATTTTTAAACAAAAACTTGAAAATGAAGTTCGTATACTAGGAATAGTTTTTGATGAAGCTTGTTTAACAGTTCTTATGATGCTTTAGTTAATTTTCCTTTTCAATATGTTTTCGTTATAATCCTTAAACATGATTTTGGGTATTATTTGATATTCGAATATTCTCTTTTATATCTTAAAATTACTTGGCTTCTACTTTATATATTGTCGATATTTTCCTTCTTTTTGATCATGTCAAAAGGGGGAGAAAAGTTTGGTATTTTGTTGTTTTTAAAACTGTTTGTCTTTCATCTTTTTCCAAAATGATCACAAACATTCAAGTTCAACGAAGGATTACGCATAAATTACGGGGGAGTAATTTTCCGATGATACAGTCTCTCCAAACAACAAAAGTTTTGTCATAATCAAAAAGGGGGAGAATGTAAAATACATGTTTTTGATGAAGACAAAAGACCAACGATGATGATGATCAAGACAACAAGCTCAAAAAGAAGAAGTCCAAAATATCTTATTGATAAACTTTAATTCAAACATACTAGATGTTTAAATGTAAAGGTAAATGATACAACCCATAGCTCAAATACAATGAGAACCTCACATCTTTACATATGCATAAAAAGTATTTTCAAAAAGTCAAAAGTACATTTACAAAGTGTTAAAATTAATATTTTTGACAAAATACAAAGGTGTATTCGAATACAACATAAGTGTATTCGAATACAGATGAAAATTGCTAAGTCAGTAGCAAAAGCCTCTCATCTGTATTCGACTACATCCTGATGTATTCGAATACAACCAACAAGTCAGTGGCAAAATTGATCAATCTGTATTCGACTACATACAAGTGTATTCGACTACACAGTGTTAAATTTGAATAAATTTGAACGTTACAAAGAGGTGTATTCGAATACATACATCCTGTATTCGAATACAACTGGAAGCAATGCAATGTTTCAGATCTGAAATGGTTCTAGATCATTGCAATTGTTCCTCAAACCTCTTGGATCAATGGCCACGAATCTGAAGAGATGTTTATGGACTATAAATACACCATAACTTCATATTCATTATCGAACAATCCCACGGCAAAACCTTGAACGATTTTGAACAACTTTTCTATTTTTTTCTCAAAGTCATTTTTCATAATTCAAGTACTTGCATTTCATTTTCATATCCTTGACAAAGGTTCTCAAAGTACTTGAAGCAATATTGGATTGTTATCATTATACCTCTCTTTCTTATTCTTATATCCTTACCAAATTACAGTGTTTGTAAAAAGAAAGTAGTACTTTCTTTGAGTAGTCTTATCTAAGATAGTGGGGTGCTATCTTAGAGGTTTTGTTAGAAGTTTGTAGCAGAGGTCCTAGGGTGGGACTTGTACATTTTCTAACAATAGTGGAGAAATCTCTTGTGGTGTGCAAGAGGACTGGATGTACCCTTGGGTATAAGGGGAACCAGGATAATTCTGTTGTGTTCTTTACATTACTGCCATTTACTTTATATTTTACTATTTGTTAGCGCAAAAATCGATTGCTAATTCGCTGAAAACAAGAAATACTCCTAAACACCTAATTCACCCCCCTCTTAGGTGCACATCTGTATTTACAGATGATGACAAACATGTTAATTTAGATTTTAATTTTGATTCTAATTTTAATCATAGAGAGCTTAAAAGCTCCCCCTCAGAATATGCTTTAGATTTTTGAACCATCATAAAATGTAAACATAAAATCTAAAATTAATTCTCCCCCTTTGTCAACACAAAAAGGTTGGGGAATACAAAGGAAATGTATACTACACATTGAAAACAATGAGTAGACTTCAGTTTTAAGAAAAATAACATTTTCTAAAAACTACCCCTAAATATTTTGAAATTGATATCCTTCAAAATTCCAAAACACAAGTAAGATAAGATGAATGTGAACATGAGAGAGTGAGCTTATATAGGGAAGCAAAAATAAGATGAATGTGACAACATGTCAAATATAATTTCTCTCTTTACAAAACATTCTTATGCTAAAAGTGTGTTTTTCAAAACTAATTTTTTGAAACGATCAAAGAGAATTGTTCACATAAAAAAATGTTTTGTCACAACATTTTTCCAACCACACAAATTGACAATAAGGCACATGTTCAAACTTGCTTTTATTTAGTAAGTATGTATGAGGCTTTTTGATTGTTGCTATCATGCTTAAAATAAATTTAAACATTTGAGATCAAATTTTCACAAAAGAAGTGAGCAACAAAAGACTCATTTGCAAAGACATATATTAATATGCCTTAAAATGCTCAAATATCAATTTTTGACTTCATGCCATAGTCTTTTTGGATTAGTTTTGAGTTTTAAAGAAATAAGAGGCACAAATCATTTTCATGAAGACCAAAATAAATTCTCTTGTTGAACTCCTTCAAAAAATAAATCCTAAACAAGGATATATATTTAAAATATGTTGAAGAATGATAGAAATTAGACATATTCATGTATAAGTAATGACAAAGAGTGATGTAATCAATTTAAACATTAAAGTCATACTTGCATAAAAAAATAGTATGCATTCTTAATTTAAAGAGCACTCAATCAATCACATAATATCATTAAAAAATATTCATTCTTATCATGATGCAAATATCATAAGAATTGGGATTAAGTGTACCTCCTTTAGTGATCTTGTTCAAAGATGAGTTCTTTAAATGTTGTTAGTTCTTCCAGGTTCATCAAGATGTAGATGCACATTAATTAGACTGGGCATAACAACAGCCTCATCATAGTCAAGCACTTGTTGCACATAATTACCTTTTTTTTTGCCATATCCTCAACAATAAACACAATTCTTGGATGATTGTTCAGAGGCATGTCAACTACTGTAGTTATACCTCCAGCAGCAGTTTTGGTATCAGTAATAAATCCCTCCCGATTTGTTCTTCCAATAATTTGATCATGAGGTGATGTTTTGGAGGAAGGGTAAGAAGTGAGGTAGGTGTAGGAGTGCCAAAAGCAAATGGTTCAAACTTATTAAGAAGTTTTTGATGTTTTTTCAACCATATTATCATAATAGGAAACATTAGATTTGATTGGATGTTGCATATAAACTGTCAAGAACGTTATGGAGAAAGTTCTGCACTTCTGGAGAATGTTCTGCTTTTCTGCAGAATGTTCTGTTTTTCTGGAGAATGTTCTGCTCTTCTGCAGAATGTTTTGCTCTTTTGCAGAATGTTCTGGTACTGCTTCCAGAATGAACCTTGTTGCTGCTGTCCAGAATGTTCTTCTTCTTCATCATCCATTGCTTTAATATTTCCAAAGGTTATAGATACTCCAAATTTTTGTAATAAGAAGAGGCATCATACTTTTCAATTCTTGTGTATTGAACATGCCTTGTCCATGTATCAATGTTCTTTCTTGATTGTTGGATGGTGTTCCTGCATCACAAGTTAGTAATGATTTTGGTACCCATATTTGTTTGGGTCCTTGATGGTTAGTATATCTTCTTTTAGAAGATTTTTTAAAACTTGATCTCTTTTTAAAATAGCAAGTTGATTCTTAATGACCAATTTTGAGACAGTAGGAGCATTTAATTGTTGATCTTGGAATTGATTTCGAAATCTGGGTTTTAAAGGATTTTAATCTTGATTTTGAAGAAATCCTAGATCGTTCTCCTTTTTTCAAACTTTCTGGAGAAAGTTCTGCTTTTGTTCCAAAACGTTCTCTATTTTGAGAACAACCTGGAGAACATTCTCCTTTCTGCAGATTTTTCAAAACTGGTTCAGCTTTATTTGCAGAGCGATCTTCCCTTTTAAAAAACCTTTTGCTTTTAATTTTTTCATCTCTTTTCTTAAAGTAGCAAGCAGATTCCAAATGTCCAAGTTTCTTACAATATGAGCATTTGGTTTTGCATTTATCCTCTTTTCTTTCCGGAACAAAAAAGTTTTCATATATTTTTGTTTTTTTAGTTTTATCAAAACCAAGACCAGCTTTATCAAATATTCCCACTTGAGATCCCATGATTTTTTTGAAAGGTTTCAGTAGCTTAAATAAAATTTGAAAAGTCATTTATAAGAAGTTCATTTTCAGTTTTAAGGAGAACGTTCTCCGTTTTCGTTGCAAAACGTTCTTGATTTTCAAATTCATTATTTTCCTTAAAATGAGATTCCTGCATGTTCTGAATGATTATTTTTAGTTCATCAATCATAACCTGAGCTTTCTCTTTTTCCCTTTTCTCTTTTAAAACTTGATCTTTTAAAAGGCTACATTTTTGAACAAGCAGATTTGAATCATCAAGTAAGCTATCAAAATCTTTTTCAATTTGTTCACATAAAAGACATGGTTCAGAATTTATTACCTCCTTGTCTTCAGTATCTGCCATTAAACATAAGTTGGCTTCTTCAGGTTCCTCTGTTTCTGATTCATCAGAATCATTCCAGGTCACCATCATGGATTTTTTCTTAAAAGGGAACTTCTTTGGTGCTCTTTTGTTCAAGGGACATTCAGTTTTATAATGTCCTTGTTTGTTGCATCCAAAACATGTGATTTGACTTTTGTCTACCTCTATTTTGAAGTTTTCCTTTTGATTTGAAAATCCCTTTTTGATATGATCCCTTCTTCTCAACATTCTCTGTATCTCTTTTGTAACACGAACTATTTCTTCATCAACATCTTCTTGTTCGATTTCTTTTGAGTCCTCATCTGGACTTTCTTGAGATGTTTTCAAAGCTATTACTTTGCCCTTTTTGATTGGTCTGTCTTCTTGTAGCAGCACTTCATGTGCTCGTAATGTTCCAATCAGTTCCTCCAGTCCGAGTACGTCCAGATTCTTGGCCTGGCTTATGGCTGTCACCATTGGTCTCCATAATATTAGAAGACATCTCATGATCTTTCTGACTCTATCTTGTACTGAGTATGCTTTCCCTAAGGAGCATATTTCATTTACAATGGTTGTAAATCTTGAGTACATCTCATCAATTGTTTCCTCTTCTTGCATTTCGAACAGTTTGAACTTTCTTATGCCAATGTCTATTCTTGTTTCTTTGACATGGCTTGTTCCTTCGTGATGAGTTTGTAGTGTATCCCATACTTCTTTAGCAATTGTGCATTCATCAACTCTTTCACTTTCTTCCCTACTCAAAGCACACGATAAGAATAATTGAGCTTTAGAGTTTAGGAGTACCTTGGTTTTATCTTCAACTGTCCAGTCTGCTTCTTTCTTCGCAGCAGAGTTTGAATCATTTTGATCAACTCTTGGTATGAAATCTCCATCTGTAATGATGCGCCACATTCTTGTATCTTGAGATTTCAAGAACAGCTGCATTTTGCTTTTCCAGAAGTAGTAGTCTGTGCCATCAAAGTAAGATGGTCTATATGATGACCCTCCTTCAATAATGTATTTTGCTTTTGACATTTTTCCTTCTAGATCTTTTTCTCTTACACTTGGTTAAAGTGTTTCTTTAGAGACCTTGCTCTGATGCCAATTGAAGTAGCAATGTCGATTTACAAGGAAGGGGGTTTGAATTGTAAATGTTCCTATTTAAAAATTCCTGAAAAAACTTAAGAAAATAACTCAAGATTGATCTTGGTTGTGAAAACAGAAAACGGAGAACGTTCTTGGTTTTAACCAGAAAAACGGAGAACGTTCTTGGTTAGTTAAAATCAGTAATTCAGTTTATGTATTTAACTTGATAATCAATCAAACTGAAAGTAAATAGATAAGGGAAGAGATACCACACAAGGATATATCATGGTTCACCCAACTCGGGCTACGTCCAGTCCTCACAACTGTGAGATTTTCCACTAAGTGTTCAAAATAAAGAACCTTCTTGGTTTTACAGCACCTAGCTCAGATCAACCTTGATTTATTACAACGTTAAAACCTTTCCACCCAGAAAGGAGTTCAATCAAGTCACCTATCAACCTTGATAGGATTTCTTACAATCTACCCAAACTATACTAAACTCTTATAGTTTGAGTTTTACAATAATGATGAGATTGTTTTGTTAGAATCTGAGATGTCTCAACTCTTATTTGAGATCTGATTCTTTGGAAGAGAAATACACGAAAATGATTCTAAGAATCGAATGGGAAAAATCAGAATTGATTCAATGTGTGTGAGTAAGAGAATTCAAGTATGTAAGTGTATGTGATTGATGAATTTTCTTAGTACTTGAAGCTCTGATTTTTCCTTGAGCTTGGCCTTCCTTTTATAGGTGTTTAGAGCATTTAATTCTGGTCAGAAAGAGCTGTTGGTAGTGCTCTGTTTTCCTCTAACACAAGCAACCTTTCTGTTGAAAAAATAATCCATTGATGTGAAAGTTTTGGGCCTTGCTTGACTGGGCTGTTTTGCTCAATTTCAAACAGATTTTCTGCGCTTTTAATGACCCATTAAGCTTCGAAAATACTTGATGATAAATGGGCTTTGATCTAGACACTTGATTTGATCCAAAACAGTTTGGAAAGTAATGAACAACTTCTGCAGAAATAAGAGAATCGATTCTGCAGAAACGAAGATTGATCTTTGAAGCTTCATTTGTAATTATTGATGTTACAGCTTTGATCTGGAGTTTTGATTATGTCCAAAACAATTTGGTGAATGATTATAAACCTCTGCAGAAGTAAGGAGATCAATGCTGAAATTTTGCAGAAAATGGAGATTGATTCTGCCAAAACAGCTTGGAGAATGATGACAGTCTGTTGGAGAATGATGTTGAAAATTCTGGAGACTGATCTGAACATTCTGGAGACTGATCTGATCATTCTGGAGACTGATCTGAACATTATGGAGACTGATCTGAACATTCTGGAGACTGATGATCATTCTGCAGGTTGATGTTATCATTCTAGAGAATGATGTTAGCATGCTGGAGATTAATGTTAACATGCTGGAGAAAGATGTTAGCATGCTGGAGAATGATGTTAGCATGCTGGAGATTAATGTTAACATGCTGGAGAATGATGTTAGCATGCTGGAGATTAATGTTAACATGCTGGAGAATGATCAGAATGCTGTCAAGAATGTTGACAATCAAGTTCAAATCTGTTTGGTCTTGCTAGTTTGTGATCTTCTCTCTTTCCGATTCGAATGCCTTCTTTGACTATAATGATTTCTACTTGTTCCTTGCCATGTACTGATGAACTAGTATAAAATTTAGAGGCAAAAGCTTCGTTGAAATAATGGAGATTGATTGGTCAAGAGGTTGTGACGATCATTCTTGAAACTGGAGAACATTCTCTGTTTTCCAGATTTTGTTGTTTCTTTATATGTTCAGTTTTAAACTTTTTTCTTTGCTTTGCTTGATTCCTATCTTTGATTAATACACTCAAACACACATGTTAAAAACCAAAGCACTTAGAATCATAATTAACATTCTTAATTAACTTTTTGTTTGTTTTCATCAAAACATTAAATTGAGATTTTGTCTCAACAAATAGTTGGTTCATCTTATCCTTGTGGGGATTTTCGCGTCGTACTAATCTGTGAGAGATTGCACTCTTGTAAGTCGTGCTGATCTGTGAGCGATTGCACGCATAGAAAATTGTGCTGGTCTGTGAGAAGCTGTACGATAGTAAATTGTGCTGATCTGTGAGAGATTGCACTCTTGTAAGTCGTGCTGATCTGTGAGCGATTGCACGCATAGAAAATCGTGTTGGTCTGTGAAAGGTTGTACAATTATGATTTACCCCCCTTCGAGGAGGGTTTTGGTTTGGAATTCCAGAATCATATGCATTGCATTAGGGTGTTTGGCACGCGAGTCATGTTTGATATACCATGATGATTGTATATACATACTTGGTTGTTGTGATTGTGCCGTAATTGATGAGTTTGATTGTTTGATTTTTAGTGTAAGTGTTGAATGATTTCGAAACGTTTGCGAAACTGAAATCTGCAATTTTTAGCAGTTGTATTCGAATACGTGGTGCTTGTATTCGAATACATTTAAGTGGATTTTGCTACTGACTTGTGTTTTAGCTCTGTATTCGAATACAGTGATGTTGTATTCGAATACGACAGTGTAGTTTTGTTAAAAACTTCATTTTTCAACTTGTTTATGCATTGTTGGCATATAAAACCCTTTCAAGGTGTATGTTAAGTTGAAAGGTTATTTTGTGCATTTAAAACTTAAATGCTATGTGTTGTTTGTTAATTTCGGATTGGTGACCCTTTACAATTATTGTGGAAATCTAGGATTTTCCCTCAGATGAGGATCAGGACCGTCTTTCTGGTTAGTACCCCATAGATGGGAAGGTAGTGGTTATATCTGACCGAGGTTGTGTCAGAAGGTTTTGCTGGGCGCGTAGAGTTTATCCGGGTTGTATAGCTTTTTGTGGTATGATCAGATTAGGTGGTTGTATACGGGCAGGGTGTCTTCCTCTTGTGGTTGTATTTATTTTTTTTGGAAGACTGTATCCCTATATTTTAACTGCTTGTTGACTTTTATTCTTGTGGGTCCATGTGTCACTTTTTGATGTGACATGGGGTAGTAGAGATTCTTGGGGCAGTGCATTTGTGCAGGTGACTACCGAGAATACCCCAGGGGTACGAACTATGTTTGATAGGTCTCATATCCCCGATGTATTTTTCTGTTGAAAATACTTTGGACTTTTAATTCCGAAAATTATTTCCGCTACTTGCAATTATTGTTGACTTTTGTCGTTGTGATACGACTTAAATGTTTTATCCAAAAGTATTTTCTTGATTTTATGAACTTGAATTTATTTATAAAAAAAAAAAGGGTTGTTACAAATAACGTTATTTGTTTTTGGTTTTCACAACCAAGATCAATCTTGAGTTATTTTCTTAAGTTTTAACAGGAAATTTTAAATAGGTGAATTTATAATTCAAACCCACTTCTTTGTTAATTGACATTGCTACTTCACATTTATCTTTTTTGTAGATATTTAAAAATTTTAGCTTCTATGGTTGATAAATTAGACTTTGTTTGGGAACAAATAGATAAAAAAAAGAAGTATATATTCTTGAATCATAAAGGCGAGATAGGTTGGCAAAGAGATAGAAAATGGGTTTCGCTTTTATGTCATGACATTTGTTTTGTATTGATTAAAGACAAGCAGACATCCTTAAATGTATATGGAAAGTAATTTTAAAACCATTTTTTTTAAAGAAAACAATTTTCATCAAATAAAAAAACAAATAGATTTGTTTGCATTGTCAATGTAAATGTATTTTAAAGACATAACTTGTTATATTTATTAAATGCTATTAGAACGCTTCAAAGAATATATGTATAACATATAATTTTTAAATTAAAGTTTAATTAATTTTACATAAGTCGTTGATTTTAATTAGACAACTTTTTCAACATATAAATAATAAAAAAGATTCAATAAAAATGGCATTACTAAGACTACTTGTAATTCCAATTTCAATAATATTATTTTAAAAAGAAATGAATACATTTTACTGTATGCAACTAAGTGATATAAATAAATCAACAATTTTCAAAGTTAAGATGTCCACTTTATCTAGACATCTAAAATATCAGAGTCAAACATACTCATGATTTCTAAATTGTAAGATCTCTGATTTATGAGCATAAACTATATTGTTCTCTTTAACATTCCTTATGGTTGTGTTTTTCATCAATTCAAACATGAATTGCTCAAGTATATGCTAAATGATCTTATTATACAAGCTATTTTCGAATGCGTATAAATAAGATCATTCATAAGACTCCTCACAAATAAAGCATAGAGAAATACTTAATTTTTTTGTTTTGTTTTTGAAACTCCATAAATTCTATAGGGCAAGAATATAGACTAAAATAGTCTCCCTTTAGTGATTGAGGGTATCCCTTAATTTGTTATCTTTCATGTCAAATTTAGTAATAACTTTATTGATATAGCTCTTTTGTGATATTCCAACGATGCCATGAGAATGATCTCTAAGTATCACAATACCTAATAGAAAAGAGACATCTCCAAGATATTTCATTGCCAAACATCCGTTAAAGATATCTTAGTTTTGCACAACAATCATATATCACTTCTAACTAAATAAAGTAAATTTGACACATTACAATATGAATAAAAACTCACTCCCACTGACCTTTTAATACCCAAAATAGTCATCTCAAAATCTAATAAAATAATTACATTATGAGACTTTATGATATCACCAATGAGACTTACTCGTTAACTCATAGATGGATTACATCAGTTTGCAAATCATTTACTTTGTGACTATTGATATAAAATTTCCTTTGGTTGTACCATATTCTTTCATAAATGTTGTCATTTAGAAACACCGTATTGACGTTCATCTTAAGCAGCTCCAAAAATCTTAATGAACGAGTGTCATGATTGTCCTAATAAAGTCTTTCAAGAATACCAAATATAACTTCTCTTTATGGTCAATCCTTTGTGACATGTGATGCTCTAGTTCTTGAGGGTGTGGAGTTTGATTTTCATAACCATAATAATATTATTAACTTGATTGAGAGGAATAACAATAATATCCTCACGAGGATCTTAATTTACTACATCAATAGCAACTATATGAATTGGTTTATAATTGATTATTCCTCACTCATTTTTGTTTTTTTGACTATATCTCTTCCCCAAACTCAATATCCTTAAAGAAATTTGTCTTCATTGTCTCAACAAATTCTTTAAATTGAGACTAGGATCTATATTTCTCAAATCTTTCAGCAATTATAGATTGTCACAAGTCATAACTGAATTGACTCTAACCATAAACAAATTTAAAAGATAAAATGAATCAATTATTTCAAAATAAAATTCAAAAAAATAATTTTGATTTGTTCGGGAAAAAAAAAACTAAAACTTTTTATTAAAATAATGATTCAAGCAAATATCTTTTAAATTTAAGCAAATAACGACAATTAAAGTTAAGCAAAGCCTTCACCTTTATTGACTTTGTTCTTTCTAAATTGAGGTATCTTTCATCAACACCAATAGGCATTTGTCAAATCATATTTTATTTCTTTAATTTTCTTTATTTGTCCTTATCTTTTAGAGGTATTTTCCAAATGAGCATTATTTTATTTTCTCTTGCCCTTATCTTTTTTACATGCATTAGAAAATAATCTTATTTAAATTATTATTTCTAACTTTAAGATCTACAACTTAATTGTGCAAGAAGAATATCAAATGCTAAAATTTTGATCAAGTTACCTACGTCAAAATTTAGCTTATTTGCAAGATCAAAATTTGTCGTCGGTCCAAACCGACCCTTAAATGGACTTTCGACGGTTACAGAAATGGCACTGAAAATGGCAGTATTATATATTTTAGCGACGGTTTCGCTGAACCGCCGGATAACCGTCAGTATTCTCAATAGTGTCGGTAGAACCGTCGCAAAGTTTTGTGTAATGACTTGTTATGTAGATCATTGCCAGCAGTTCAAACCGTCTGTTAGATATTTATTTTTGCCTGCGGTTGGAACTGCCGCTAAAGCTATTTTGTTTATATATATATATATATATATATATATATATATATATATATATATATATATATATATATATATATATTATACACCTTACAGGGACTTTGAAGGCAATTATTAAAAGCTATATTAACCATGTAGTTTGTACATATTGTGTGTGCATAATCCTCTATTCTTCATCAAAATAGACTCTATTTCCAACCAAGTGTATACTCAAACCACAATTACATAGAATATGCCATAAGAGGAATTCAAAAATATAATTCAAATGACTCATTATACCCTTACAAAATTAAAAGAGAAAGTATCAAAATACCAATTATGTAGGGTCATTGTCTTGAAACACATTCATTGACTTCTAAGAACAACATTACTAGTTCTAATTCAAAATGTCATTGCTATTAAATATCACTACTAATTCAAAATATACTAAGTCTCAAAGTACCATTTCTAATACGTAGCACTACTAATTCAAAATACTAAGCACTAATAATACTTCGTAGTCTTGTTAAGGAGGACTAATGCCAACAGGTGATGTGGAGGGATCAGTTGGAGGATTAATGCCAACAGGTGATGAGGATGGACAAGTAGGAGGACTTTATTGTTGCTGCAAGAACATAACAACGAAAATGATTTATTTATTCAATAAACACATTAAATGATTACGAGTAAATTATAATAATTAAAAAACTTACAACAATAGCAAGAAGTTCAGGAGGTACAAGCATTGATGAATTTGTTAGAATTTGAGCAGGAACCAATGCCATGGTCTCCATGTTTTCATCCTTTGTCTTGCCTTCATTTTTCAATCATGGATTTCATTTTTAAGTTCATGAATAACACTTTGTTCATCAATACAATTCACACCAGAAAATGTTTAGTGATGTTCACTGATAGAATCAAAGATAAGATATCCAGTTGCAAAAACCACCGCAAATCAAACCTAAAAACATAAAATATCTATTTAACCAAAAGGTATGCGGTTTATTTAATCAAAACATAAAATGTTTATTTAACCACACATCCTTGTTCTCTCATCCGAATCCTAAAGGTACGTCATTTTCATTTATTCTTGATAATAAATATATGCTATAATTTGTATATATTAATACTTGTTAAATTCCAACAACTTTATGTTATCTAACCCACTAATGAAAGGTTTTAATTATAAGATCTTTCATATGATTGTTGTCATTAAAAATGCCTTAGATTAGTGGGAGTTTGTCCTCCTTTTTGATCTATACTTTGATTTTGAAATTGATACAAATTTTAATTTATGATTTTCTGCATAAATAAGTTTTATGAGGTTATTATTATTATAATTGTTTTTGTGTCGTATATGCAAATATTAAATTCACACTTAAGGAACTTCAGTTTGATCTCACAAAACACTTCATGTTGGACTTGTTGGAAATAGGCATGCTTCAGAGATCACATTGCATGAAATTTTTATGTCACTCATCCATGTCGATCTATGTCATCAAATGCATTGATGCATGTAGTAGTTGTCGAGGTTCCATTACATTTTACGTCAGTGACGACCGGCGCAAAGTTTGCATTATTGATGTATGAGGTGGACTTGATTGTAAAGGGGAATAGAAAGATAGAGATCATTCATATGCATTATTGATGGATGCTGATATAATTATTAACATATGTTGCCCAAGTGAGAGATTGTTGAAATATTTTATTATTTAATTATACTCCAATAATATTATGTGGCCAAATATCTTTGTATTAATTATATTAGCTATTGATAATGAACTAAATAATTAATTAATTCATATAGGCTCAAATATGAACGGATGTTAATGAAGACCCATTTGAGAATAATAAGAATTCTAATTGTCCATCTCGCTATATATAGACTATGGTTCCCAATTTATTAAACACACCGCATATTACTCTTCTCTCAATCTTAAGAGTGACTAAGGCATAAAGAGTTTAGTTTGAAGAAGAACCACAACACAACGAGTGTTTGTCATTTATCCTTTTTTTCCATGTGTTTTAGGTTTACTACTAAAACTACAATCAAAGAATTCATCAATCCAAACACTCCTAATATCTTTGATAAATCACAATATCGTAAATCCTAATTTAGATAGATGCTCAAATGTATTTGGCTTCGATACTAAAGCATGATTATAATTATCTTTCTATTGAACATGACTTGAATGACTAATTAAGAAATTAATTCCTACAATTTGGCGACATTTAAAAAATCTATCTCTAAATTACTCACAAACTCATTTAGTGACCAATTACCAAATTTGGTTGCTAAGTCGGTCTCTATGGAAACCAAAATAATTTTGTCATCAAACCGGTCATTAATTATCAAATTTTTGGTTACATATATATATGTATATATATAGAATTATTATTGATAATTTTTTATTTTATTTTAAAAAGTAAACTGGAGAAGAAATTAAATTTATAAGCGATTAAAATGTGTAATTATTAGTTAAAAAATAAATAGAAAATATTACTTTGTATTGCTAACAGAGTGAAATGGTACTAGGTAAACTAAACTTGATCCCTTGATTCCATTGTGAAATTTAAATTCAACTTGATCTTTTGAATTCAATATCAAGCTAAACATCACCCTTATTTTGGTCTAACTTAACAAGTCACTTCACATAATTGTTTATTTTTTTGCATCTACTTGATTTTTTTATTTGAAATGTGACCTACAAAATTTGGGTTCCCACAACTATATCTATGACCCAAAGACCAACTCTATCTAGCAAGTCGAGAAATATTTTTATTTTTTTGTCATCTTCAATAAGCTTTTTAGTTCACTCATCAAATATATCATTTTATTTCGACAAAGGTAATTTCCTTAATTAATCACCTTAGAAAAAGTCTCCATCTAAATGTGAACATAACAAAGAGAGATGATTATTGTTGCAACTCCTATTAGATTTCTATGGAAAAGAGATTGCAAAAATTCCTTTTATTGCAAGAAATAAGACACACAAGGGCAAATGAAGTTTCCGGCTACTAATGCGAGTAGTTGAATCCATGCTATGTAACCTTAAAGTTAAAAACATGAACATTTCATTACATCCAGAGATAGCTGAAACATGGAAGTCCAAGTATAGCTTCGAAGTGGTTAACAAGAGAAAATTAAAAAAAACAATATCCTCATGGAACATGTTGATGTTTCTTCGGACTATAAAATTATACAAAGACTTGTCGAAGAGATCACAACTTCCAAACTTGAGACCATTTTTCTACACACATTAACTTAGGTTTTTCACAAAGTTTATTCTTTCTAAATGTGCAAAAAATTAACACTCTAATAGATTGAAAAAATTTCTTTGTACGTTCGTAGCAATAAAATTTTGTTATTTTTATAAAATTTTATTTTGTTGATTGTGTGCATAATTTTATTAGATTATATTCATAAATTGAATTGCATTGCTTAGTTCTTAGTGGTTTGGTTATTGTAAAATTGGTTTGTGATAGTTCTAACTTCTATTGATTTGCTAAAATATAATTATTTGTAAAAAAAAAAACACAAGTAAATATTATTGGTAAAAAAATGTAAATAATTACTTAATTGAATTAAGTTTCAATTAGCACATTAAGTATTTTGTTGATTCATTTTGTAAGTATTTGTGTTTTGAATTAATATTGTAACTTCTGCTCAATTGAATCCAATAGCATTTTAAAAAGTTTTGTAAATTTAAAACCGTGCTTTCCGCTTACGTATCAAATAATCTATTCACCCTTCTAGATTATAGAAAAACCATATAACCTAACAATATATTATTTGTTGGTTTTTAATTTTTTTCTTAATAATATTTATTAGTTTAATTTAATTTATTTTTTTGTTATTTCATATATTTCAAATATAACTATCATTGCTATTTCATAATGTTAAATTTTAGTATATTTTATGATATATTTTGCATCAAATCAAATATATTATTTTACTTTATTTTTATATTATTAATTTTTTTAAGTTAAATAAGTTTTTATTTCATATAAAATTTCAAAATTTTATTTTTAGTCCTTATAAAAAAATTCTTCAATTTTAGTCACCAAAAAATTTTCAACTTCATTTTTGATATTTACTGTTAGGTCAACTCATATTTATCATTCATATATTTGAATGATCTTTTCAGATACGTTTAGAATATTATAAAAGTTTTCATAACTAAAATTTAGATTTTTTTTAAGAAGAGATGAATTAAATATAAAATTTTAAGTGTCAAAACCTTAAAAATTTATATTTAATTGATTATTTGTAAAAAATTCTAAATTTTTGTAAGAAATATGCTTATAATTTCCTAAATATAATTACAAAAGATAATTCAAAAATGCACACGACTAAATTTATAAGTAGCTACCAAAAACAAAATTGAAAAATTTTCGAATACTAAAGTTGGAGAATTATTTTAGAAGGACTAAAAAAAAATCTTAAAATTTTATAAGAACTAAAAACATATTTAATTTATTTTTTTAATTATTATATTTTAGATATTCAAAAAATTGATTCGATTTAAACAGCTTGCAATTGAATTAGATTACATTTAATTTTTTTTAAACTGGATAATTTTATCTTTGTATTTTTTGTTTCAAAACTGAATCAAAGTGCACCGTTTCCGAGATGATAGGAGAACTTTTGTGTTCTGATTTTGAAGGCACGCTTTGATTTCTTTGGCATATGGATGCATCTTTTTAATTTAGGAAGATCTCAGCCCTTAATTTGGGAAAACCCTAATCCCTTGCCTTGTGTCTGCGCTGTCCACACTCACAAATTCACACTCATTTCAATTTTAATTAATTCCTGACGAGCCGCCACATCCTCATTCTCAGTCTCTGTCGTCTCTGCTCCATCTCGCCGCCGGAATCCTGTTTCCGGCCAATGTCTGGCCGTGAAGGAAGTCAAAGAAATAGTTTTTGAGACTTCCCTCGCCATCCTCTTTCTTCAGCTTTGAGTAAAATCTCCCTTGCTCATCGTAGCCGTTCATTTTTCTGACCACCGTTGTGCTCCCTTGTGCACGCTGTCCGCCGGGTTTTGGACCTACTCCGCCGTGTCTGCATATTTCCGGATTGTCTCCGCCACCTCTCTTCTTTCCCCTTGTTTGGTGAGTTATACTTCCTTTCTTCTTTTTCAATTTTACTAAACCCCCAAATTTGTTTCAAACCCTTATTTGAGCTCCCAAATTAATTTTAATTATAATTTTATTGAGCTTAAAATTATTGGAGGAGTATCTTCAACATTAAATAAAGAAAATAAAAATTGGGATACTTGTCGGGAAGTATCCAAGGAGAATCGTTGTCGATACGGTTATGACATGGATATTGTCCATAACTGGAGTATTCGGGTTTCATAGGTTGTGATTTCATCTTGTATGCTTTGGGAGGAGCAAGATTTTGCAGGAAAATACTTGGTTGTTCACAATCATTTGAAAAAATACATATCATTTAATTATTTTAAAAATATACATTATTTAATAATTTTTTCTACGTTTTTTTAAGTGTGTGCCTAAATAGTGTGCCCAAATGGTTGTGACCATCCAAGACTTCCTCGGTTTTACAGTACGGTGTTGTCCCTGTGTGTAAATTGTTTGTGAGTACCAGTTTCTAGAGGACTCCACCTTGATGGTTGTGACCATCCAAGACTTCCTCGGTTTTACAGTACCGTGCTGTCCCTGTGTGTAAATTGTTTGTGAGTACCAGTTTCTAGAGGACTCCACCTTGCGTGTTGTCCCTGTGTGTAAATTGTTTGTGAGTACCAGTTTCTAGAGGACTCCACCTTGATCAAGCACGAAAATCTTGGTGGGGACTGATGAAGGTATTAATGGGGACTGGGTATTTAATGCATTTGGGTAGAATTGCTTGCAATACTTGTGTTAATTAACTGATAGGGTAGTTAGGATTTATTTAATATATGATACGTGTTATTTCAATATAAGGATTTTATTGTTTTTATATATCTATCTGATCGCGATGTTATGTTGACTATGTACATGTAAATTGGCATTGATTGATTTGTAATATTATATGAATGATTTATTATTATGAATGTGTAGATTATTTGATCTGATTTGAGTACTAGGTCATTTGCAGACCCAAGCTATATTTTGGGTAAGGTTTGATCACAAGAACCTTACCAATGACATTATCCACAATCTTTGGATGTTAGTCGTCCTTCTGTTTGTTTTTTTATGTAGTTAGGCTCAAAATATAGCCCAGTTAAAGTAGTCTAAGTCGTTTTAGACTTTCTTGCAAACATGCAATTGTTTTTCGAACTTAGATTGTGAAGGGTTGGAATTAGATTTTAAAGTCGCCATCAATTAACTTCTAGTGATCCGAGAAATTTGCAACATCAGGATTAATCATTTATTTAAATTGATTTGTAACTTAGGTGTTGTGTTGTATAAGTGACATAATTAAGTCCTATATTTTTAATGAAAACAATTAAGTCCTATATTTAAGACCAACTCCATTGCAATTTAGCTAAGTTCAAGGCTTTATCATAGTAATTTTAGTTACATGTATGATTATGTCTTAGATGAATAATTTGGTAGTGAATGGTGAGCTACTTGAAATATTTTACATAAGCTAATTAAATGAAGAGCCAGTAAGAGAATTTAATTTAGAGAATTTAATCATAATAAAATATATGGAGGCCTATACTTGTTTTTGTATTGTGAAATGACAATTGCTATTAGGTATAATCTTCTGGGACATACAAAAGTACGAGTTTTTAAAGAGGATATTTCAAAAAAAATGTGGAAATTATATTTATTTATTTAATTTCAGCTGCAATAGTGGCCTTATGTTGCAATGCAGCGGCCATGCGCTATGCAATAAGGCGTCACGTCGCGTTTTAGGGTTGCGACCGTAGTGCTTCGCGGCGGCACAATCGCATATCTCATAAACCAGAAATGCGAGAAGAAAAGAGATCGCTACAGTAATTTAATTGCAAAATGTCGAAAATGTCCTCGTTTTTTAACCATTCAGGGTTTTTTCAACAGTTTCTTTTTTTAATTTTACTACTGGTAATATTTTAAGTATCATCATCGTGACCTTTCTTCTTATATGAATGACAATATGAACGCTCTTTTTTTTCATTGAAAAGGGGGATTCTTCATGACAGCCTTCCCCTCTTCTCTGCGCCAACTTTCCCCTCTTCTCTGCAACTATTCTTCTCCTCCCAGTTCCATTCTTCTCTGCACCAACCTGTTCTCTCCTGCCGTTATATGTTTATGGTAAAAAAAACTTCCACCCTCCCCAATTTTTCTTGTAAAAAAAAATGTGTATGGTATAAAGTGCTTCTATGGTTTCCTACCCGCTATACCGCTATAGCGTTCTGGGGGTCGGCCGCTACGCTATCTGCTATTGACTACATAGTTTGTTTTATTAAAATGAGGTGTTATAAGCACTATGTCAAAGAGGACAGGAGGGTTCAAAACTGGGTAGAACAAAACATGGGAGGAAGACACAAAGCTGGGTTGAGGAAAAAACACATCTAACGGTGAGACTTGAGAGCGCTGACCAATCTAGTTCTATGTTCTTCATCTCAAATTGATTTTTTGGAGGGAAGCACTTAGGCAGTTTCCCTCGCATTTAAAAATGCAAAATAGAACCCAAAAGACCCAATTGGAGGAACGGGTTGTGCAAACTAACCCAATTGTTCTCAAGTACAATTCACACAATTCTGAGTCGAAACTGATTCTTAGTCCAATTTGTATCAACATCTCTTTATTTGGCATGAATTGTGATTCAAATTGTACATTCATGCAATGTGATTCTAATTATAGATGTGTATTGTGCTTTTGTAACTAATGCACTAGCCTCAAATTTCACCCCAGATGCTCTAACTTTAGCTTTCTTCCTTGATGCATTGGGTTTCTAGTATTATTGGTTTGAAGCTTCCAAATGCGGTTTTTAGGCTGATGATCATTCCAGCTATCTTTATAGCAATTCTCTCTGACTACACCATCATCCCTGAGTTGCTTTTCCATCCTTTATTTATTTATTTGCGGAGCAGTTCATTGTCTTCTTGTACAAGCTAAAGCTTAGTAATGCTTTAGCTTGAGGGGGAGTGTTAGAATATAAAATAATATCTTGGTTTATCTTTTAGGATTAGTTTCAATCTTATCATATTGTATCTTATAAATAGGGATAGAATATTGGTAATTATCTGATTGCTTTAAAGCCTGTATAAAAGATCTCCGTTGTGTAGTTTAAACACGGTTTCACCACATTCCTTTCTATTTTCCTCTCATTCAGCGGTATCATTGTGTATTATGTGGATTTTCAGGGATGCATCCAAAAATATACAACACTCGTAGCTCTAATGCTATAGACCGAGGGAAATACATAATATGGACAACTGAAATGGACAATTGCCTCACCGACGTGCTTGTGGAGCAGGTGGAGAAGGGGAATAAGGTGGATAACATCTTGAAGCCTGCAGTATTTGCAGCTGCACTGAAAGCATTGAATGAAAAGTTTGGTATGCATTTGACAAAAGGACACATAAAAAATCGGCTGAAGACATGGAGGAAGCAGTTTGCAGTTCTGAAGGAACTCCTTGCCCATAGGGGATTTGTTTGGAATAAGACACAAAAGATGGTTGTTGCTAATGATTCAGTTTGGAATGACTACATCAGGGTAATATTGTTGCCAGTGATACACAATGCACCCTGTCAATTTACAGTTTTGGGTTGGTTGTCTGATAAGTGATATTCTTATGTTACCTGCAGGAGCATCCAGATGCCAAGATTTTCCGAGCAAAGTCCATTGAAAACTATGATAAATTATGTTTTGTTCTTGGAAATGATCAATCAATTGCAAGACTTTCTGACAATGTTACAGAAATTGATGTAAACTTCACAGTTGATAATGGGGATCCAGATCTTGTGATTTTGTCTGAAACACAAACTGATGGAAACCTGACTAAGAACCTCAGGTGGACCGAGGAAATGGATCACTGGCTTGGAAAGATTCTCGTTGATCAAGTGAGGAAAGGGCTTAAAATCGATAATGTTTTTCAGACAGAAGCATATGACAAAGCTGTTTCAGCCATGAATGCAAAATTTGGGCTTCATCTAACAAAATTTAACATTAAAAATCGTCTTAAAACATGGAAGAAACAATATGAAATAGCAAAGGAAATTCTGTGTCATGCTGGATTTAGATGGGATGAAACGAAGAAAATGATCATTGCTAATGATTCTACATGGATTGAGTACATCCGGGTACGTTTTCACCTATCGGACCGTTAGAACTGTTAGATAGCAAAGGTTTACAAAGTATATCGCTCCTGACCAAACAAAGAGTATATTGTATGCTTTATTCCTTTCTCTTTTGTTTTGGTAGTGAGAGAAACCGTTATACAGTAGCAAAAACTGAAAATTTCTTTTTATTCTTTTCAAAAGTCATCATCCATTGTTCTTGTAAATGAAATTAATTTTGATTGCTAAGAAGGTGTTTTACAGCATCAAATATTTGCACAGACATTTGAAACTTTCTTATTTTTAAGGCTTTACTACAATTGAGTTATGAGATTTTCAAAATGGATAGGGTTATGTTCTACACCTTTTTTTGGTACGTTCTGTTATGTTTTCTCTGACTACACGTTCCAAAACATGCTACTTCTTTTTTATTGGATAATTATTTTCGGGGAAAATAATTGGATAGCTGGTTGATTGCATATTGCTTCAATTTTGTAATTAGAATACCACTTTTTATTAAACATCCCCCCTCTGCACCAGTTTATCGTTTATTACAACCTTTTTTTAGTGCCTGAAAAAAATGATATGTAGCAAATAGTCCAAATGAACTATAGTAGCAAATATCAATAATTTACAGCAATCTAGCTCTTTTTTTGAGTTTAAATAATGAGGTCTTTTAAGTTCAAAATCAATGTATGCTGGCAAGTGGCCATCATGTCAGTAAACGGTATGTAAAAACATTTAAATTAAATTAGAAAGTTTTTTATTAGATAATTAAGTCATGAATGGAAAAAAAAATACAAGAACAATTGTTAAGGTATCACAACAAATAACTTATTTTTGTCACACATTTAACTTCTGTCATAGTAATTAATAATGTTTATCTACATAGACCTTTTTCAAGGGTGATTTCTTTCCTAGAGGAGACATTTGGTGAGGCTTTGGTATGTCATAAAGTACTGTTGAAACTCATACGGCAGAAAATAGGAAACATAATAATGACTTTGAAATTCAAAGATTTTAGGTATATGTACACTTTTTCAGCTTTTGAAAGTTAAATGTGCACTGATAGTTAATTTATCAGGCTATTTTGTCAGAGCTACATAATAGATTAGTAGTGTAGCAGTTGTAATCATCTTCCGAGTAAGTCAAACACATATTTTTCCTTGGAATTCCACTTGAATACCAGCTTTACAATTTTGCCATAGTCCTTAGTGAGTTTTCAGTAATATCTGGTTAGACCCAAAAAACCTCGCATGCCTTTTACATTTTTGGCACCGGCCATTGCAGCGCCCTACTAATTTTGTTGGGATCCATTGCCACACCTTCTTTAGAGATGTTGTGCCTCAAATACTCCACAGTTTTGCTAGACGCAACTGCTTCCCCTATTTTACTATAACTCTTGATTCCATTGCTTGATTCAAATTCATTAGGATTGACCAAGGCAGTGGTTCCACAGTTGGCATTTGCAACCTTCCTCCCATTCCCTGCTTCAAACCATGGACAAAATACCCAAAATATTGATCATCTGATAATTGCTTACCTGAGCCCTCAGTTGTTTGAATTCCAGAATGTACTCCTCTGTACTACCCTCCACGTGTTTATCTTCTCCAGACGTGATTCTTTTCATCAACCAATGGAGCTGAATCCATCAATTCCGGAGACAAAATTGAGCCAACATTAGTTCAACCCTTGACTCTCCCCTCAGCCCGTTCAAAAGAAGGTATTGATGAGCTGATCTTGTTCTCTAATGTTCAATGGTTTCAAACTCCTTTCTGTATTGTCACACACTTCCTCTCTCAGCCAAAGGAGCACTTGCACGGGTTCTGCATTAGGGTGATTTGAAAATGCCCGACCGCATTTTTGGGACGTAAGTCTCCCACCATCAATACCATGATAAAGCTTCACCTACTAATGCCACTATGACCACTGTAATATGTCCTGGTTCTGGTACACCTCTAAGGAAGAAACAAGCTATTCAGCCCCCCACGTGTTTTTTCCCCGAAAAAGACATTTTGGGTTTTCTCTAATGTTATTCTTTTGTGTAGCCTCAGTTTTTATTGTTTGTAAAGACCAGCAATGTATATTTCGGGTTTTCTCTAATGTTATTCTTTTGCATAGCCTCAGTTTTTATTGTTTGTAAAGACCAGCAATGCTCTTTCACTGCTTTAGTGTCAACCATGGTTTGCAGTCTCCCCCACCCATTTCATCTTGTGTGAGTGCTGGAATCCCACCTCTTGTTGCTGTATCTCTGCTAAGTAACCCAAAATTTTCTTGCACTGGGTCTTCGGTGTTGTGTACTTGGGCATCAACTATCACCTTCTGTTTGGTTGGTTTCAACTTTTGCTCATGTGAAATTTCTGAGTGCCTAGTTCCAACTCCTAAATTTGACTCAATTTTTCTCCTCACCATGTATCTTGTTCTCCCACTTTCAAAATCATATCAGGTAACAGTTGATAATCAACCGCTACCCTATATTTACTACAAGTACTATCCTGTTTTCATTATTTGTAACATCCTCATTTCAGTCAACTGTGTTAGCCGACAGTTTTATTTTTGACTTATTTAGACACATTTAAACTAGTTATATTACAACAATCCAGAATAATTTATCTTAATTCTACTGTGGCGTGCCTGTCCCAATAGTTCTGACTTCTAATTCATATAAGAATCTATTAGATTTAAATGGTATCTCATTTTGGAGCTTTATGGTGTCTCAATAATGTAATTTATGCCATTCACAACATTTAGAATTCATTTCGTGTGTTGAAGTATCATATTTGACCTCCATAATTTTGGTTCATTTTTTATTCAGATAAGTCAAATTATTAATTCTTTTATTTTGGAATACCATTAATTATGCAAAGCGGTTGGATCACACTATTTGACACTTCGAATTTGGTTGTAGATTTTGCATATTAAACACTTATGTTAGATCACATTTGAGAAATAAGGGAAAGGGAAAAAGTATAATTGTTTGGGGAAGTCTGTTAGGAATAAAAGTGTGTAATAGATTGAACAGTGGAAGATAGACATTAGAGAGGATGAGATGGGGTCATCATATCTTTCATTTTTTTTTAATTTCAGCATTTTTCATTTGTACACTTTTTTATTTTTCAGCATTTTTCATTTGTACATTTTTCATATCAGTTCCTAACATCATAAACTCTTGTTCCTCATTTTTTCTATCATGTCAGACTCATCCAGATGCAAGGACTTACCGTGCTAGGGTCCTAGAGAACTATGAGCAGTTCTGCTCTATCTTTGGCCATTATAATGAGCCGTTGCATCCTAGTGACTCCATTCCTTGTGATGAGCCTTCGGAGTTTGAAAGTATCTGTCCAGTTAACTATGATAGCAATCTTAAAGATGTAGTGAAGCAAATGAGGTGGACAAGTGATATGGACAGCTGTCTAAGTGAAATTCTCGTGCAGCAAATTAAACTTGGTAACAGAAGCAGATTTGACCACAAACTGAAACCTGCTGCATTGGAAGCTGCTGTGCTGGCCATTAACGATAAGTTTAAGCTTTATATGTTGAAAGATCATATTAAAAATCGTCTTAAAACATGGAAGAAACAATATGATACTCTGAAAGAACTTCTGCGACAGAGCGGCTTTGAATGGGATGAGAACCGAAAAATGGTCATTGCAGATGACTCTGTATGGAATGAATATATTAAGGTGCATATTATAGACTTTAAATTTCTATCTGGCATTTGTTGTAGCATAACAATTTTACTGTCCAGCTTATATAAATACGTGTTTCTGGAGCAGATAAATCCTGATGCTCGAATTCTTAAAGGACGAGTTATCAGAAACTATGAGGAACTGTGCATAATCATTGGTCACATTGATCCACCAGGTATGAACACTTCTCGTGCTAACAGGGGTATGACTACAGATGATAATGTTATGGAAGTTCAAGAGACAAATTACCATGGAACTGACAATACAACAGAAAAAGTAAAGAGTGTGACATGGACAGATGAGATGGATCATTGTTTGACAGAGCTGCTAGTAAAACAAGTGATGTTGGGAAACAAGCTTGAGAAAAATTTCAAGACCTCAGCTTACATAGCTACTCTAGCTGTTCTAAATGAGAGGTTTGACTTGAACTTAACAATAGAAAACATTAAAAGCCGGTTGAGAACATGGAAAAAACAGTATGGCCTTTTGAAGGAAATGCTTTCACGTGGGGGATTTCAATGGGATGAAGGACGTAAGGTAGTTGTTGCAACTGACTCCACATGGAATGAATACATTAAGGTATAGTTTTGAATCTTCCTTCAAGTTCATTTTAGTTTCAGAAGTAATTTATCATTTATTTGCTATTGTAGTACTTTAGCTAGTGCCTGATGGATGTTATGATTAAGCCACATTACTCCTCGTGATCTGGTCATTATTTTTTAACCATTTGTTATCTTCTCTTTGTACTGTTTAAAATTTAATCAAAGACCCATTGCTATAATAACTACCGAAATGCACCATTGTCCTTGAAGGCGTCATGCTTCTCTTCTATTTTGTTTGTTTGCATTTTGTTTCCAACTGCAGTCACAACTACATATTGTGAACCTTTATCCCAGTCAGTGTTCAATAGGGCAGACTCTCACACACACCTGTGCGGTGCACCATATGTTATTCTGTGTTCCTACATATTCCTGACTAATCATATGCAAGTATATATGTATGTATTGTGTTCCTATATATTCCTGATTAATCATTGGCTTGTGTATATTCAGAAACATCGAGATGCTAGGCATCTGCGAGACAAACAAATAGAGAATTACAATGAATTAGGTTTGATTGTTGGCAATGACGAAGCTAGTGGAAATTGGTCAGACGACACTGAGATGTTTGATGTAAACCTTACTCCTAACTTTGTGGAGAATAGTAATGTTAATCTTACTCCTAACTTTGAAGGGCATGCTGATGTAAATCTCACTCCTCACTTTGAAGAGAATGCTGAAACTCCAACACTGATGTTAGGCAACGAAGAGGAGACAAGCCATGATAATGCAAGTGACGAAGTGCAGGGTTCATCTGAGCAAACAGGGGCAAGGCCTTCATCATCACATTCAAAGCAGCCATCGAAACGTAGACGCACCGATGATGTCATGCTACAAATGATGAGTGTTATGGCTTCAGATATTGGTCGAATAGCCGATGCATTGACTGAAAATAACAAAACAATGTGCTTGGAGGAAGTGGTTGAAAAGGTGCAAAATATTCCTGGCTTTGATGATGATCTAATCATTGAAGCTTGTGAATATTTATGTTTTGATGAGAAGAGGGGAATGATGTTTTTGAAATTAGACGAGAGATTGAGAAAAAAGTGGTTGTTGAAACGTTTGCGAGGTTGATGTATCCCCAGTTAAACAGATCATTGTATTCATTCATCTTGGCATTTGTAGTATCCCCAGTTTATGTTATTTAGTTCTGTATAGAAACTAAAACTGCATGGAAAGGGGAAAAAGGTGTGGAAAGACAAGCTGTTTCAGCACCTAACTCCTTGTATCTTGTAGGTAAATGTGTATATGTAGCAGCTTTTAAATTAGTCTGAAAGCATGTTTTGCACCAGCTTTAGGGTGAAAAAGGATATATAGCTTTTAGTTCTGTATATATAGAAACTAAAACTGCATGGAATGGGGAAAAAGGTGTGGAAAGACAAGCTGTTTCAGCACCTAACTCCTTGTATCTTGTAGGTAAATGTGTTTTGCACCTGCTTTAGGGTGAAAGAATAAACATGTATCATTTCAAAATTTAAAGAGAATCAGTTTAACTCAAACAAAACACTAGGCGTGCATTTGTTTTGCATAAAATTTGTACGAAAGTTTTTGTTGCTATTTTTAAACACATGTTAATAAATGGTACATATTAATTGCAAAAGAATAAGTAGCAGACATTAAAGTGTCCACTACAGTGTTTGCCTGTTCGGTGGACAATAGGTAAGACAAACCAAAAAAAATGCTATATTTAATATAATACTTATATTTAAATATGTGTGGATATATAAAATGATTTTATATAATAAATATTGGAATGTAATTGTTATGTCCAATGGAAATGTGACTGTTTACTTGTAAGTTTTGTGCCCAAAAGGACTCATTGCATATACAGCTTTCGTTATTCTTTATCATGCTCTTTTAGTTAGCACATTATCGCCACGAGACTTTATTGAAGTGATGCCGAAAAAATAGGGTTGGATATTATATTGCTAGAATTCTTCTTTTCACCATATTTGAACTAATCTAATTGATATGGCAAGGGGTAGGGATGAGTTTTGTCTCTCTCACCCTGCTCCTGACACTTTTTGTTTTAATTTTTTTTATAGAAACTACAAATAAAATTTGATATATTTATAAGAATAAAAAAATTTATTTAATTTTAATAATCATAAGATAATGAATTATAGACATGACAACACAACTCGAATCTGTCTCAATTTTAATTGAGAAAACTAATTTTAGTTGAATGCAGATTTTCTTTGAAATTCAAACTTGAGGGAAGGGCTGAGGTGTTTATACCTGTCCCACACCGTTAATAAAATTAGTACTATTTTAAAATTTATGTATATGCTTATTTATTTTATTTAATATTTTTTATAAATTATAGATTTTCATCTACCCTATAGAAAATATATAAATTTAATACAATTTGATTTTATTTTTCTTATAACTATTAATTTATTACATTAGTTGTATGGACGGATGGAATCGGAGTGAGAAGATCCGAATCATATCGGGGTGGAAATGGCAACCCAATATCAACCCAATGGAACTTATATAACCCTTATTATTATGTTATTTCTCATTTTGTTTTTAGGTTAATCTTTTATTTTTCTTACATAGTAAGTTCTCTCACCCTCGAGGAATTACTACTACCAAAAAAAACTTCTGGAATGTAAAACATGGAACTCTGAAAATTTTAATATTTTATTTTTAATAATTTATTTACTTCAAATTTTTTAAATATCTAGAATTCCGAAAGTTTGTTGTTTTGAAATTTACGGTGCACTTGAATTATATAAGTGTAGAGTTGAATTAGTGTGGAATGTGTATGAGTGGAAGATAGTAAAATTGTGAATGAAAATAAGTGTCCCAAAAATATAAGTGGTCGAGATCTTTCTGGTACACATTCTACATTTCAATCAATTTTGATTATATAAATATTCCACAAATTTTAAAATCGAAATTTAAGCAATTTGAGAAATTTAAGAAATTGTTAGATTATAGTTAGTTTATTTTTCTTATATAATTTTATTGTCTCTGTAGTAGTCTGATTAATATGGTATTGGTGAATCAAAGTCTTTGATCTTTCTCTCTCTTCTCATCTCTCTCGCGTGCGTTTTCTCTTTCTGTCTTGGTTTCCATGGCTATACCTCAACCTACTAACCCAGCCAAACTTGAGATTCTTCTCCATCCAAATCGAGATCCCTCGAGCCCCTTCTACACTCACCCTAATAAGAACCCTTCGCTAGTTCTTGTTACGCTGGTTCTTAAAGGTTCAAATTATCATGGATGGGCGCGCATCATGTATCTTTCATTGAAATGAAGAACAAATTTTGTTTCATCGTGGAACCATCAAGAAACCGGATCTTCAAGATTCGACTCATGCGGTTTGGAAACGTTGCAATACCCTCATTGTTTCTTGACTTTTTCACTCTATTTCTCTTGAAATTGTAAGTAGCATACTTTGGATTGATGATGCATCTTCAATTTGGGAAGAACTCAATCAAAGATTCTCACAAGGTGATTTTGTAAGAATTTATCAAATTACTTCTGATCTTTCCTCTCTGAGGCAAGGTGATATTTCTGTCCCTACTTTACTTCGTTAAAGAAAATCTCTGACGAATTTTTCAATTTTCGACCCATCCCTTCTTGCACCTAGGCCTCTAATGATTGTTGTAATACCTTCATTACTGTCAATGAATATCTTAATCATGATTTGGTCTTGTATTTCCATCAAGGATTGAATGACAACTATGTCAATGTTAGGTCTCAAATTCTTATGTTAGATCCCCTCCCTTCTTTAAGCAAAACATATTATATGGTCTTTCAACAAGAGAGACAAATGCAAATTGGTTTATTACTGACTCACACTGTCTTGGCAGTTGACTCCCCGATCTTCCTCTATCACACCCTTACAAGGCAAACAGAAACATATCAACAAGAATTTTGGTGGAAAAAACTCTAATTCTAAATTGTGCACAAAATGCAAGAAAACTAATCGTACGATTGGCAAGTGTTATTTTCTTCATAGATTTCCTCCTGAGTATCAAACCAAGAAGACTATTAATCAGACTGAATCTCAGCCTATTGAGTCTTCCTCTCCAATTTTAACAAGAGAACAAATTCAAGGATTGTTGGCTTTACTGCCTTCACCAGCTTCTGGGTCAAATACTCAAGTTTTTGCCCTATTTGCAAATCACAATATTCACATTGATTCAGGTCATGTTTCCTCAAGTAATTTCTCTCCTATTTGGATATTGGATTCTGGGGCTACTGATCATTTTATTACAAAAGAATTTTTTTTCATTCATAATAGAAATTTCAATTTTGGAATTTCCATATATAAATTGTATTTCGGAAATTTCAAAATCAAGTTTTTAAGAATTCCAGAAATTGCAATTTTGAAATTCTATGAACCTATTTTTTGTTATGGAAATCCACTTTGGCAAAAATGCTCGAATTTTTTATTTTTCACCCCTCAATATGTATTCCGATTTTCTTGTAGAAATGATTTTGATATTTTTTTTTGTTTATGATTAAGAGTAAAATGGATAGTTTAGGTAAAATGTGGAGGTATAAGTATATTATGTAGGAGTATATTGTGTAGAAGTCTATTGTTGATAAATTAGAGAAGAATTTAACATTGAAGCATCCTTGTAGTATTACACAAATACTTTATTTTCTTTATAAATGTTTATAAAAATTGAGTAAAAAAATGTTTATGAAAATTTCTATCTTTAAAACAATTTCGCAACATCTCCTATTCATGATCAATACTAGGATGTAACTCCTCGTCAGTAAAAACATTTGGGTATATCGTACCTGACGTCATAGTCTTTGAGTTGGATTTCAAATTAGAATTGTTTCGACAGTACCGCTTCTGAATATTGTTCTCTTCTGACACTGCCTCACTCCAAGAACGAACAATACACATATATGAATATTGATGATCCTCTCGTAATTGATATGTGTTAGCTGAATTAAATAAGTCAGAAATCAAATACCTCGTAAATTGCATTTTTAGGATTCTGTGTAGCCTGGACCTCATATTCTAAATAAGTCTTTGGAATGGTTTTCGATTCTCCAAAATCAATTAAATTTGATTCAGAAGCTTTTTCAAAATTCTTGTCAATTTTTTCCCGATTAGACAGAGAATGAGCACTAACACATTTACTTTCAACATTGGCTGGATCAACAATGTTTTTAGGGACACATTTCTTTACCAACTTCTATACAATTCCAACATCTTCAACAAATTGATCTATTTTTTGACCATTAGAATTTTTCATAAAAGAATGGTAATTTTTCATAATCAATTTAAACAAAAAATGGATACCCTTCACGTTCAACAAAAATGCAATCTCTTAGCTCTTCTATCATGTCTAAATTGACCAAGACTCGTGCGAAATGTCCCAACATTTTTTAGTTGGTTGCTTCATCAAGAGCAGATCAACATTGAGGCAAATTGTAGATATGAATTCGATATTCCCAAGGCAGATTGTAGATATGAATTCAATGTATAATTGTGAGAATGATCTTTGACCTCCATTATTCTTGAGGCATATTGTAGATATGAATTCAACAATGAGTCTTTGTGTTTCTTACCAAATCTAGATTAAAATCTTTCGTCTAAGAAAAAACTCGAACAAGACCAAGTTTCAAATTTCATATTCCAACTGTCGGAACACTTTGTAAATTTTCGATAGAAGAAAAGGAGAACTCATACAATCCTTTTATGAGGGGAACAACCTTCCACGAAGTAATTGGTTTCCATATATTTAAAAGTTTTAACCTAATTGATATTCATCTTGCAACTCTTAGACAAGGTTTTGCTACCTAACTCAAAGGAATGTTGCATGAATTCTTGAGAGCTTGTGTAAAAGATTTAAATAAGGGAAACAACTACGTTTGTTGGAGGAACATTCTTTGCAGGCGTTGATTCACAAAAGAACAGACCATGAGAGTGGTTTGCCAATGTCCTCCATCATCTATAACCATACAATCACCAATCAGAATAACCAGACCATGACTATTAGACCCGCATATGCTTGAATTGTTTTATAACTTTAATAGATGTATCAACAGGATGGGCAGATGTATGTTTGTTGTCAACTCACAACCCAAATTTTGTGACATTGTTGTTAGCACCAAGTTGGTTTAAAGAACTATGATCCTTACTTATTTTGGTGATAACAAAATCATTTTGTGGAAACAATTTGAAGCACTAATTTTCTGATTAAGTGTGCAGTTCTTAGATCAAGTGAATCTCGTATGATCCTACACTGTATCCTCTGGTGATTGGACTAAGATGAAGAAACACTAAGATTTCGCTTCTAAGTACTTATGTTAAGTCTGGTGAATGCACCATGATATGCACCTTTGGTACATCTAAAAAATATAAGTAATGCTCTGATTTGTCTGCATCAAATGACCACAACAAGCATTTGATCGTCTGTCTCTGATAAACTTGACAACAAGTGATTATCTGCCTCTGATAATCACATCAAACATTTACTTGCCTTACTTTGGAGAACAATGTATACACTGATGAAAGACAATGCTATGATGATAGTCTATGTTTAGAAGAAGACACAATTCTTGTGCATCCTCTGATAAACACCCTGAATCCTCCTTGTGTCTGAACGTAAATGAGACATGCTCATCGTATCCTTTTCTCCTTCCGTCTTCGTACCAAGATATGCAAAATCAATTACAAGAACTCGTTTTGACAAGTTTTAATGGCAAATCAATCTCAGAAGATTTGATACGAAACTGATACATGCTAATTTGTTTTAATTACGACAACGACCAGAAACCCTAAAGATCTCTATAGAAGAACGTGCAATCCTTATTTGCAAAGTACAAGAAACAACGCACGACAATAAGCATAATACAATCGTCTCTGCACCCCACTCTTAAATTTTATTTTGCATAGTGCTGAGAAATATTTTCTGAGAGTACAACTTTGTAAATACCTTAATGTGTGAGATTACTTTCTATTTTTAGAAAAACCTAAACCTAGTCTTTTGTAACCTAGCCCAGTAGTGATTGCATTCCTCAACAGCTTGACTGCACTAAGCTAGCAAGTTGAGAAAACTCGAACGCAGTCAATTTGACTAGTAGGTATTAAATGGAAGGGTAATTCCGTGGTGAATTAGTCGATTAAATCCTTCAAGTTGAAGGGACTGGACGTAACTGCCGTGTTGGTAATGAACCAGGATAAATTGGTATTGTTATTTTGTTTTTCTGTTTATTTTCCCTGTTCTCTTTACTTTAGTTCAGTCTTTTAATAAACGTTTTTAAAATAAAACACAATTTAAACCCCTTTTTCTTGTGTTTATCGTTCTACAATTGGCATTAGAGTTCAGTTTCAAAGTTGAGCACTTAATCGTATTTGAGTAAATATTCGTGTTATTATGACTAACTCGTGTAATGAAGTTATACGTGAAAATGTTAATAGGCCCCCTCTGTTCGATGGGGAAAGATTCGAGTACTAGAAAAACATGCTCAGAAGTTTCTACATCTCTCATGATCCTGAACTCTGGTATGTAGTCGAAGATGGCTATGAGGCTCCAAAAGACGCTGCTGGCGTTGAAATATCCAAAAAGGATCTCAATGTTGATCAAAAGAAATAATACAAAATGCATCAAAAAGATAGAACATTCATGATGGATGATTTAAAAAGTTTGAAAAATGCAGTAACAAAGAAAAAACAAAGAGAATCTTTGATGCTCTACTTCTCAACTACGAAGGAAATAAGAAGGTACAAGAAGCCAAAGCAGATCTACTCGTCAAGAAGAAGTATGAACTCTTCCAGATAGAAGAAGATGAAAACATTGAGACAATGTTCTCTAGACGCCAAACTCTAGTTTATGGACTAAAGGTTCTCCAAAAGAGATACACTACCTCCGACCATGTCAAAAAATTCCTAAGAAGTCTTCCCAAGAAGTGGAGACCAAATGTAACTACTATTCAAGAGGCTAAAGATCTAAAAAAATTACCTTTGGAAGAGCTAATGAGTTCATTTAGATCTCATGATATTGAACTGTTTAAAGATGAGCCAAGAAAGAAATCAAAGTCCTTGGCCCTTAAATCCCAAGGAACTAAGAAGAATTCTAAGGCCCTACAAGCTACTGAAGATTCAGAAGGAAAATGATTTGGATAATCAGAGTTAAGACTCAGATGATGAAAAGCTATCCTATATCTCAAGAAAAATCCAACGCATGTGATAGATCTGGAAGAAATATTTTCCCAAAAGAGATTTTAGACGATGCTAAAGTAGTAGAGAAGGAAGTGAAAAATTAGAAAAGAAATGACTCATCTGCTATGAGTGCAAAGAACCAGGTCATTTCAAATCAGAATGTCCTAAACTTGAGAAAGAAAAATCCCAAAGAAAAGACTTCAAGGAGAAAAAGGAATGTCTAATGGCTACTTGGGATAACTCTAAGGAATCATCTGATGAAGATGAAGAGCATGCAAACATGGTTGTGGTGACTGACACTCACTCTGACCTATCTCGCAATGAACTTATAGATACGTTAATGAGTTTATCAACAAAAATCATAAGGTTTCTTCAAAACTTAAGTCTCTTAGAAAAGCTCATGACATCATAACAAATAAATGCAGTTCCGTTGAAAAGGAATTTGAAAATCTAAAAAGGAAAAATCTAACTCTGAAAGACAATGTTTCAAAAACTTCATAGGATAGAATCTGCAATTATGTTATGTAGGAAAAAGCCTTTCAAGAATTTATGATCTATGGTGTTATAAGAAACAATAAACGTAACATTGGTTTTGAAGAACCAGAGAAAAATCGTATGGTTAACATATCTGGTACTACTTGCGTACACTTCCTAAAGAAAGATCACAATATAAAGAATTTGTCCTATACAAAAAAAAAATGGAAAGACAAGACACCTTTCAGAACTAACAAACTATGATCCAACCAAATTTGATTACCTAAGAATAAAATAAGTGGACGCTCACGAAACATGACGGGAGAAAAGTGTATGTTCCAAAACCTAACCCTCAAGAACAGAGGATTGATAAGCTTTGGAGGAGATCAAAAAGGTAAGATTATTGGGTACGATACAGTGGTAATGGTTCCCTTCCTTTCATCAAAGGTTATGATGTTATCTTCATTCAAAAGTCATACAAGGCAATAAGTCAAACAGATGGATCCATACTATTTAATATCCTAAGGAAAAGCAACATTTACAAATTAAATTTATCTGACCTAGATAAACTAGAAGTAAAGTGTCTTATGTATGTAAGTGGGAACAACTAATTTGGCACAAAAAATTAGGACATGCCAATTTGAGGTTAATCTCAAAATTGAAAAGACTTGATTTAATTAGAGGCTTGCTAAGGCTTAAGTACAAATCATATGTTCTTTGTGAGGCATGTCAGAAAGGGAAACAAACAAAATCTTTTTTTTTTCTTCTAAAAACGTTGTCTCCACTTCTAGACCACTTGAACTTTTACATCTCGATTTATTTGGCCCTGTAAAGACTGCTTCTGTCAGTGGTAAAAGGTATGGACTCATTATTGTTGATGACTATTCCAGATAGACATGGGTAAAGTTCCTAAAACACAAGGATGAGTCACATATAGTTTTCACTACCTTATGCAAACAAGTATAAAATGAAAAAGGCTTTTGTATAGCAACGCTTCGTAGTGATCATATGGGTGAATTTGAAAATAAACTTTTTGAAAATTTATGTGAAGAGAATGAAATTTTTAAATAACTTTTCCTCTCCTAGAACACCTTAACAGAATGGTGTTGTAGAATGAAAAAAAGACATCTTCATGAAATTACACGTACCGTGATTCACGAAATGAATGTTGTCAAGCACTCTTGGGAAAAGGTAGTGAACACTGCATATTACATTCATAATAGAATCTATATTATACTTATTTTCAATAAAACTCCTTATGAACAATGGAAAGGAATAAAACCTAACATTTCTTACCTTCATCAGTATGGTTGCATATCCTATATTTTGAACACCAAAAAGAAGCTTGACAAATTTGATTCACGATTTCAAAAGTTCATCTTCTTGAGATACTTTGAAAGGTCTAAAGCATACATGTTATACAACAAAGAGACATTGATTGTTGAAGAATCAATCCATGTCAAGTTTGATAACAAAAAGCTTGACCATAAAAAGTAAAAGCAAGATGTAGACTTTGCAGATCTACAAATATCAGAGGAACCAAATATATCAGAGGAATCAACAAAGTTAGTCTACAATGAATCAGAAGATATGCCTGACAACTCAAATCAAAAGCATCAAGAGTCTAAACCTGAATTGAAATATAAATCATCTCATCCAAACTCTTTGATCATAGGAAGTGCAAATGACCCTTTAAAAACAAGATCCGCTTTTAAGCCCTATCAGATGATGGATGGATAATGGCTATGCAAGAAGATTTGAATCAATTCAAAAGGACCGATCTATGGGATCACATCCTCAAGCCTAAAGAAAAGAAGTCAATTGGAACCAAATGGGTTTTCAAAAACAAAATGAAAAAAGGTGAAGTGGTTAGAAACAAAGCTAGACATGTAGCGCAAGGATACAATCAGCAAGAAGTTAATGCATAATGAATTTGAGATGAGCATGATGGGATAATTAAAGTTCTTTCTTGGAATTAAAATTAATCAAAATCAAGTTGGTGTGCTCATTCATCAAACCTAGGTTCCCTTCTTTACTTAACTGCTTCTAGACCTGATATTATGTTTAGTGTGTGCGCAAATTTCAGTCTGACCCTAAAGAATCCTACTTAACAACCGTTCAAAGGATCTTTAGATAACTGCTAACGTTGGTTTCTGTTATAAGTCATCCTCTGAGTATAGGTTAGTAGGATTATGTGATGCTAACTATGCTGGAGATAAGCTAGAAAAGAAGAGCACTAGTGGAAATTTTACATTCCTTGGTGAGAATCTAATCTCTTGGTAAAGAAAACGACAAGGGACTATTGTTATGTCTACATCAAAAGCATAATATATCTCAACAGCTAGTTGCAACACTCAACTGTTGTGGATGAATCATCAACTAGAAGATTTCAAAATTAATGAAAGTAACATTCCTATCTTCTGTGATGACACTTCAACTATATGTTTAACCAAAAACCCTATTTTACATTCAAGAGCAAAACATATAGAGATCAAACATCATTTCATAAGGGATTATGTCCAAAAGGGTATTTTAGGCATTAAATATATTGAGACTGATCATCAGTGGGCTGATATTAAAAAAAAACCTTTACTGAGAACATATTCAGTTTTATAAAGAAACATCTAAATATTTTGTTTATAAAAGAATGATGTTAAATCCTCTATACTTTTGTCTCTGGTAAAACAGAGTGAATGGTTAAGTCTATATATGGTCTGCCTCTGATGACATTGAATTTATTTGCGCCTTTGGTCATTCTAAATTCAATTAATCTTGAATATGAACAGTTTTCCTTGTAAGTTGTGATGTTCTAACAAGTGTTACTCACGCATGTCTACGCGTGTGCGCTAGTAATGGGGTTAGAAACTCCACCCTTTTAGCTCATAGAAATCATTTATCATTCACAATTACTCACAATCACTCACATCTCTCACATACTCCCACACTCTTTTTTTCAAATCCGTTAAAATTCCTTAGTTCTCCCTGAATCTCTCCTGCTTCAATGGCTTCAACTCATTCTCAAACCTTTCACTCAACAACGTCGCCTATGTTCCCTCAATGCAATGTAACCTTGATCAGTTGGAGATTCTTCATGAACTCAAGGCCAACATGGCAAACCTTGCTAAAATTGAGTTTGACTTCAATGAGGATTTTGCTAGAGTGGGATGGTCCGAGTATTTCAACTTAGAACAAGAGGTAGCTCTAGACATTCTAGTTAAAGAATTTTGGAGATTCATTGATGCAAACACAGACGGTTAAGTATCAACTATCATGTTAGGGTTTCCAATCAAGATCACTAAAAAAAATCCCTTGCTACCATTACACGATGCCCAAATGAAGGTTTGGTGCTTGAGAATGGGTATGAGTCAAAGATTGGCTCATCCAAGATAAATAAAGAGCTGTTCGAAGATCCTAAAATGAGCTGCAAATCTGTACGCTTAAAACCTAACTACAGAGTTCTTTTCAAAATTATGATTGGGTGTGTGGTACCCAAATGTGGGTCTGTGGACCACGTTAGCAAAGACCATAAGGGTCTAATGTGGAACATCTCTCATGAATTAGGACAAATCTTCCAAACATCGTCTTGGAACACATGAGGTCATGTGTCATCAACTCTAGGACGGGGAAGATAAGGACTATCCCTTACCCCAGATTGATCACTGTTGTACTCATGTGTACTTCTCTAATTCAAGGTTTAGAGTAAGTTGGAGTAACTATTCAAGAAGAACACCTGATTTCATCATCTACACCAATGTTCAACATCTTTAATGTCATCAAGATCTGGTTGATCTCTCCCAAGAACATTCGACCTAGTAGTGACGCCAAAAGGTCATTCGGTCCAGCCAGTGGAAGTCCGACCATCTCGTCTATAGCTGAGGACCCCTTTGCCCCTCTCTTTGAGGAAGACAATAAAGAAGTGGTTATGGAATACATGCGGATGTGCCAGTCCAAGCAAGACATGGCTCATGTCTATCTCTCTCTACCCAAGGCGGCTCAAGTGTTTGAGAAGAAGAGGAAACGAGTTGTCTAGACGTTGAGAATTGAAGAGGATGAAGCAGAAGATACCAACGCCAATGAAGACGCAACACCCCCTTTCAGAAAAAGAAACGTAAGGTAACACCAAATCTGAAACTATTCCTACCCTCTATCTTGAACCCGAACCTCCCATACCCTCTCCATAACATACGCACATAGTCGGCCCTTCCTCCAACCATGCACCAATTACCCCTTCTACCTCTGACTCTGACACCTCATATGAGATGTTTAAAGCTACCCTAGCTGAACATTTTGCATTCCTTCGATACAAAACCCATCCTCTCCCACTCAAGGCTAGCACTCCAACTCATACACCTACCCTATCTACTTTTTCTCAAACATCTTCCTCTTCCAACCCTGTTTCTAATCCTACCTCACCAAGCCTTATGCATCCCGCTCCCTAAGAAGCTGAGATAATAGCTCCAAGTCTTGTTGACTGAGTCTTTGATACATCATTAAACGTCTCCTCTACGTCTCCTTCCACACCTTTTCACCCGGCCCCTACCCCTTCCACTAACCCTCTAGACCTCATTCCCTTCACTCCCTCCATCCCCTCTAGCTACCCAGACCTCAACACATTCCTTACCTCCCTTACTACCAAAATCACCCTAACACGCAATTAGAATGCTTAAAGTTTGGACCCTAATGACGTTTCCACCTAGTGAAACAAGGTCCTCTCTTTTGTCACCAACTGAATCCGAGACAACCAGAATCATGGAATGCAGTTAGCTTCTCAGAACTCTCCAGCTTTTAGACAAACAATTGAGATCCTCTATTTATAGATCTTACAGCTTCAGAAAGCCAAGAGCGATTGGTCCAAAAAGCTCTTAACAACCATATCTGCAGGCTCATCAAGGGACGACCCACCCCCTCTAGTGGTGTTCCTTTGGAACTCCCAGTGGTTGCTTCAGTAGCACCATTGCAATTCCTTGTGCTTAACCCATAGATTGAGATACCATGTCTCAATGCTCCCAGTTTTTTTGCCTTAGGATCTGCAAAATATGCCTCTAGAAGTCACTCTGCCACTCCGTTTGGCACTGTGTTTGATCCCTCCTAGTTTGTCAAGAAGTAAGACATTCATTGTTTGGAAGCAAAGATTGAGGTGTTTATGGAACAAACAACCAAAAATCAGGAGAGCATTCATACCACCGTTAGTTTAATTTTAGCTAGGCTAACCAATCCAAATCTCTAGTTTCTTGTATTTTCTTTGTTGTTTGTTTTGTAACTTTTTTTCTTTCTTTTTGTGTGATGATAAAAGAGGGATAATGTATTTTTTGAGAACTATTTTCAATGAAATTATCACTTCGCCTATCTTTCTCATTTACTAATCCTCATCTATCAGAATATATTTTCTCTTACGAATTAAACATGCGTATGTTAAGGGGGAGCCTTGCTAATACTTCATTATATATTTTTCTTTTCTTTATTAAAAATTGTTAGCAACAATAGATGTTTGTCATCAACAAAAAGGGGAAAATTATTGGAACCAAGTTGTTTTGAAGAACCATGACCCTCACTTATTTTGATGATTACAAAATCATTTTGTGGGAACAATTTAAAGCACTAATGTTTTGATTAAGTGTGTAGTTCGCAGATCAAGTGAATCTCGTATGATTCCGCACTGTATCCTCTGGTGATTGGACTAAGATGAAGAAACACTAAGACTCTGCTTCTAAGTACTTCTGTTAAGTTTGGTGAATGTGCATCTGGTACTTCTGGCTAATATAAGTAATGCTTTGGTTCATCAGCATCTGATGACCACAACAAGTTGAAGGTGCAAACACAAGGAGTAGAAACAATAACAAGTTAAATTGGTTCATACGTGATGATTTACTTAGAGTAGAAACAATAACAAAACTAAGGAGTGCAGGAATAAAGTGACACAAGTAATTTATCTTGGTTCACTACTAACTTGGCTACATCCAGTCCCTTCACTCAAAAGGATTTAATCCACTAATTCAACAACTTCAATTACAAAGCACCTGACCCTCCAAGCCAATCTTCTCACACAGCCTGATAACCCCAGACTTTTGAGCAACACACACACCTTGACTCTACCAGCCAAGTCTTCTCCACACACTCTGACAACCCCAAACTGTTGAAAGCACACTAACATCACTATCGAGTTTGAATGCAAAGGTTTGGAACTTGAGTAGTTGCTTCTAACAAGCTGATTATAACAATGACTATCACACTCTAAGAAAAACACTTAGAAAATATTTCTCATTCAAATAGTGTTTCTCTCTTTGAACTCTAAGATGAATTTGGAATTTTGAGCTTTAGTTATACTCTTTTCTGATTTTTCGATGATCTTCTTCTTCAGCCTTGAGTATCTATTTGTAGATAAAATTAGGGCTTCAATTTAGTCCTTGTTTAATTATGAATTGTATCTTCATTCCTAGCTTGGTCAACAATGATCTTATTCAAAAATAATTTTGAAAAAGATGTTTTTTTATAATATGTTCTTTAGCCAATTGTTTATTTCTAAATCCAATCTGAACAGTTCTTCTAATTTAATTCTGTTCGTATTTTGTTTAGATTGAGTTTGTAAATTCTTCAGATTGATTGTGTTCATATTTTGTTCAGATTGAGTTTATAAATTCTTCAGATTGATTCTGTTCGTAATTTGTTGTAGATAAATCTTTAACAAATCTTATAAATAATTCATGTCTTCTTGTGATAAATCTTGATTAAATCTTCTTCAAATCTTGACCATATCTTCTTTTCAACTTGGTCAAAGATTTTCTTCATTCATAAATCAGAATTAAATCTTATTTTAGATTTTCTTCAAAAATATTTGACCATATCTTCTTTTCAACTTGGTCAAAGATTATCTCCAATCATAAATCTGAATCAAATCTGATTTTAGATTTTCTTCAAAAACATTTGACCATATCTTCTTTTCAACTTGGTCAAATAATTTTTGCAATCATAAATCTGAATCAAATCTTATTCTAGATTTTCTTAAAAAATATTTGACCATATATTCTTTTCAACTTGGTCAAAGATTTTCTTCAATCATAAATCTGAATCAAATCTTATTTTAGATTTTCTTCAAAAACATGAATCTTCTTTCATACTCTGTGAAGTCAAATATATTGTTTTCATAAAATACTTTTGTTAAAATCAAAACTCTAACTATAAAACCAACTTGGTTCCAACACAAGCATTTAATTGTCTGCCTTTGATAAACTTTATAGCAAGTGATTGTTTGCCTCTGATAATCGCATCAAGCATCTAATCGTCTGACTCTAACAAACATTGTATACACTAATAGAAGACAATACTCTTATGATAGTCTATGCTCCAAAGAAAACACAGTTCTTGCACATCCTTTGATAAATACCCTGAATCGGCCTTGTGTCTAAAGGTCTATGGGACATGCTTATCGTATCCTCTGCTCCTTTTACCTTCGTACCAAGATATGTAAAATCAATTACGGACTTGTTTTGACAAGTTTTAATGGAAAATTAATCTCAGAAGATTTGATACGAAACTACAATCAGGACAATGACAAGAAACCTTAAAAGGTCTCTATGAAAGTACGTGCAATGCTTACTTGCAAAGTACAAGAAACAATGCATTGTAATAAACATAATACAATCGTCTCTGCACCCTACTCTTAACTTTTGTTTTGCTTAGTGTTAAGAAATATTTTCTGAGAGTACAACTTTGTAAATACCCTCTTGTGTGAGATTATTTTCTATTTTCAGAAAAACCTAAACCTATTGTTTTGTAACCTAGCCCATTAGTGAATGCATTCCTCAACAACTTGACTGCACTAAGTTAGAAGGTTGAGAAGACTCGAACACAGTCAGATTGACTAGTAGGTGTTCAATGCAATTGTAACTCAATGGTGAATTAGTGGATTAAATCCTTTAGGTTAAAGAGATTGGACATAGCTGTTGTGTTGGTGGTAAACTATGATAAATTGACTTTGTTATTCTAATTTCCTATTTATCTACCTTATTCTCTTTACTTTAGTTCAGTCTTATTTATAAACGTTTTTAAAATAAAACACAATTCAAACTCCCTTTTCTTGTGTCTTTCATTCTACAATCGTTTACTTAACTAATTTGACTGAGAGATTGTTTTTCAAATTATCTAGAAACGATTTCACAAGTATTGTATGTCTGTTAGAATTTATATCAAATACCCTATAACATATGTCCATATATAAAAAGAACTTGAATTGAATTCGTCTAAAATTAGTTGTATGACTAATAATTATGAGATAAGAACTTCTCATTTCTAGTTGGAAACACATAATCTTGCATGATGAGAGATTGATTGGCACCAAGCCAACAAATTATCATACATAAGTTCTCCCTCTTTAAGATTGGGCTTTTGATCAATAACTTAATAATTTCCATCTATGAATCTTTTGGATGTATTGTGTATGCTATATTCTATTACAATTTACAAAGATGTGTTATAAAGAATATTAAAAATATATATTGGATATGAATCTCTATCTAAAATAAAGTATTTTGAGTAAAAAAATGGAGACTTGTTTACAACACAATTTACAATTTGCTGATTATCATTTGATAAAATAGTTTTCCCATTATTTTGGGAAGATAATAATCAATTGAAAATAAGTATTACATGGAATAAAATATTATTGAAAATAAGTATTAACTAATCTGAATCAAAAGTTCGAAAGAAAATTCATTTGTAAAGTATAGAAAATTAATTATCAACTGCTATTGTTCCAATTAAAATTGATGTCCTTGTTAGACAATATATTATTGCAAATGAGTCTCAAATACGCATGAAGTATGATATATTTTTCAATTCTAAAGAAAAGATCATCGAACATGGAAACAAGATAAGTACTTGAATATATGAAAATAAAGAGATATCGCGCGCGCGCGCAAAAAGAAGAATGACAAGGTATTTACTTCAATCAATCCAATAACTTCAATAAAATCTTGTAATTAGAATCTTATCAAGAAAAAGCGATCATATATCTAATTAAACTCGGCTTGCAATTAGTAATGTTTACTATTACTTTTTCTTAAAATCTTCTTAGAGAAGTTCAATATATTATAAACATAATAGATTTTGAAAAGTTTGTACAAGGCTCTACATGTACATTTTACCACATTTAGGCCACCAACATTATCTAATTTCTATGGAATTTTATGGGTAACTAAATAACAGATGTAATGACTCAATATGTAACTTATTACTATAGAATGAAATATTAACTCCATCAACCTCATCATTCATATCAAATTCATAGGAAGAATCATTCTTTCTATGCATAACATCCATCATACATTTCCCCACTATTCCTTCACTTTATTCCTTTCTCTTAACATCATGAGTACTCCTAATTATCTTAAAACAACACGCAAGACATACAAAACCAATTTAGTTATTACTTCATATACTTTCAAGCCAACATTCATTTCTTACTCACATTTCATTGGAAAAATATGGTGATAAGCATAATGAATTATAAACATTACTTTAGGTTAATACAATTAATCTTATTACTAATGTACACTAATACCCTAAATTCCATGACATGTAAAACTAAAGAGAAAAACATATATCAACCAACAATCAATTAGATGAACCAAACATCTACATAACATGCAATTCATCATCAAGGTTGCTTAACAAAACAAAACAAGTACTTACCAATTTTTCTCAAAAGATGCTAATTGATTTATCTTCGAAGCCCCAACTATACATACCTTAAGATGCAACTCCATTATTGTTAAATCATTTTCTGCTACTCACCGTCTTCAAGAAAACAATAACAACAAACATTAAAACATTTCAAACTTTTAGATGCTCAGTTCTAAATCATAGTAACAATCATCATACCATTTTTCCAAAATCCCTAACAATACTTTTCATACTCAACATCGGATAGAAACAAAAGAAATCAAATAAGAAAGAGAAGGGAAAATAAGCATATATTACCATATAATAGTATGTCATGGAGAATCTGATTCTCATATAAAATAATTTATACTACACGAGATAAAATCAAAACACAAATCAATATAATATATTAAAACAAACACCAAATTATTATGTTGACACATCACATCATTATAAGTCATTTAACATTAATTTTGCTACATCAATCAATAGTATGATGTGACACATCTAAAATTCTTTTTTTTATTTATTCGTCATACTACTTATTATTTGTCTATATCTCTATAATTAAAAAACTAACAATAAAAAATATAACTTCCATTACAAACTTGATTTAATTGTTAGTTACTTTTTTAATTCATTGCATATAAATACACCACAATATTTTAATCTCACTTTAATAATTAATAACTAAAATGCAACAATCATAAATTACCACAAAATATATAAAAATATAATCATCACATATTAAAAACCAATAATCAAACTTATGCACAAAAAATTCAATGATGTTTAAATTAAAATAAATAAAAAATATTGAAACAAAGTCATTTAAATTAGCAAGTCTTTGAAAAAAAAAACAAAGGATATTTTAAAAAAAAAAATTATAAAATTATACATTAAATATTTTTAAATTAATATACAATTTGTGTTCATTTTTATTTTATTAGTGTTCGGGTACATATTCTATTACTCTAATACAAACGAAAATATTTATCTATATAAATTAAAGAAAACAAAGACACTCATTTCAAATTATTAGACTTGGGTGAAGGATAAATAAGAGCATTGTTTCATTTAACAACAAAATAATCAAAACCAAGTAGTCACGTCTTATCATTCCCAATATTATGTTGTGTTTTTGTCGTAAAAAGTAGTACTTTGAATTTGTTCATTACAAACACTATCCAAAGAGGATAAATCAAAATATCTTTAAAAGAAACATGTGTCATAACACCTCTAATTAAGAATTAGTTATTCAAAGCATAAGTGGAAATGAGACACAAAACATAAAATATAAGAAATAATAGTTCATTCAATTAGTCAAAAGAGAAATAATAGTACATTTAAGATAAAAAGTAAAACATAAATAAAAATAATGATCAAATAAAAGCCAATGCTTACAAAATTTATATTCTATTAAGGATAAATCAAAATATCTTTGGAATAAACATCTTGCGTAACACCTCTAATTAAGAATTAGTTATTCAAAGTTTAAGTGGAAATTAGACACACAACATGAAATATAAGAAATAATAGTTCATTCAATTAGTCAAAAGAGAAATAATAGTACATCTATTATAATATATTAAAATAGACTCCCAAATACTATTTTGACACATCATCTAATATTGTGCGGTTTCATTCAAATATTGTCACCTCAACAAAAATCCCATGCGGCACATCTAAAATGTACTCTTTCATCCTCCGTCTTCCATCCTCCTTATTATTCCACTTCCAATTTGTTTTAACGCACATTTTATTATTATTATTATTATTATTATTATTATTATTATTACTATTTCACATATAATATTATGTATAACTACTATTCATGTGTCGTGACTTACAAATTAAAGTAAAATGTTAATCGACACTCATTACTCCTCCATCGTTATTGGTAAAAAAAATTCTATAGTTTTAACTCCAATTAATATATTGATCCTTTTAGAAGCTTCTCAAGAAATATATAAATGACAATAATTTGTGAAAGTTATTATGTATTATTGTTTATGTTTATTTGGAAATTGAAAGACAACGACACATACACTATGGTCTCTACGTAACTTTTCTATTATAATCTGTGTTTGATTGATTGTCAACAATTTTGTAATTTCTTGCATCTAATTTGTGGTTCATTGTATGTTTATTTTACGTGCTTTTAGATAAGTAAAACGTGTGAGAATTTTTACATTTTTTTAGTTTATATCTTTGAGTTTTAATTCTATTTATAATTATAATATGTTTTGATATGTTTATGGTCAATTGTCTGTGTGTGTAGACATTTAGTGCAAATACAACAATACTTTTGACCAAATTGTGCTTATATTTCATTATAGAGTATGTTATTTGTCATCCAATATATTTTTCAGATATACGTCGAAATAGGTTTTGAACGCCAATACACCTCTTAAATTTCAATGATATGAAATATTATACAATGACAACTATATTATCTTTCTCACATCATCTTTAGACACGTGGAGTCAAATAGTGTAGCACATACCTCTATAAGTGTAGCACATAACTCTTAAGTTTCCTCGGATGACTTAATGTCTATATATCCCACATTTGTTTCTACAATTGTTTACTTTTCTCCAACTGAATATTGCATAGTATCATCATGGTGAAAAAAAATTCACGTTTTAATGAAAAAAATAGCTCATTTTTCATAAGATCTATAAAATATTTTATAGTTATCTTTTAAAGTATTTATACTCCATTTTTTATATACAATTTTATTAAAACAACCCCACAAACTAGAATGTTGTCATCTCACTATTAATTTTGCTATATAAGTTTTTTTTTTTTTTTTGATATTCTACTCCTTCAAACAATCCCTCTTAGTGGGTGGTCAATCTCTCTACAATTTCTGTCTTATTAAAAACAAAATTGAAACTCTGATATTTACTTTGTCGTTATATTTTGTTTAATAACTCTTATTATTTCATTGCACTATTGTACCTCCTCCAATTCTAAATTTGTAACTATTTAAATGGTCAATATTTTTTTTTCTTGTAACCATTTTCACACACCTTATGCAATTAGCTTTCGGATCACAGACCCGCCACTGCCACGAGAAAATATTCCAGATACATATGAGTTTTCACAACCCCATTTTATCAGTTCAAAAGGAAACTTCTTTGCAATCTAATTATTTTCAAAGAAGTAGATAGAGTTGGAAATTTCTTCTTTTGCACAAATAGTTTTTGAGTAAGTGGTATTTTGTGACATCTTCAATCTATTTGCTCATTTTTCTCAAAACCTTGATTATTGTTAGTTAGAGTATTGTTTTTGTAGACATATTTTTCTCATCTACGACATGAAATTATAGTGGCTCCCCAAAAGACAAAGAAGATTGTCAATATTCAGCTTCATAGTAGTGTTATTATTGTGTCTTCGAGATATTTAGAACTGTGAGTCATTTAATAGATAAAAGAATAATGTTTAATATTTAGATTCAGAAATTATTTGTTGTTGTTTTTTACATAGATGTTTTATGTTGTCAAATTTGTTAAAAATACTACCTATTTGAAGTTTTTACACGTGTTTTACTTCTACTCAACTGTACATACACGAGTTGTTTGTGAAAATTTTCAAGTCAGATTATATAGAACTCTCATACTCAAGACATTGAAATTTAGATTTGTCATTTCTTTGACAGGTTGTATTGAAGCGTTAGAATATAAGAGACATTTGCAGTTGAGGGGTTTGAGGAAGAACTTGATGCAATTGAGGGGTTGAGTTTTAAAAAAAAAATTACTAGACGCGCCGCGTGAGACACTTGTCAGAGTATCACACCTTACAAAAAAAAATGTTCATATTCAAGATTAATTGAATTTAAATTAACCAGATGCACAAAAAAATTCAATGTCATGAGAGACAGAGCAAACATATTTTTAACCATACACTCTATTTAACTAGAGGCAAGCCATATAGAGAATTTAAAAATCATTCTTTGATAAAAAAAATCTTTAGACGTTTCTTTATTAGACTGAATTTTTCCCCAACAAGGGGTTTTGTGAAATATCAGCCCACTGATGATCGCTATCGACAAATTTTATGTCTAAAATACCCTTCTATACATAATCCCTTATAAAGTGATGTTTAATCTCTATATGTTTTGCTCTAGAATGTAAAAAGAGTTTTTGGTTAAACATATGGCTGAAGTGTTACCATAGAAGATAGGAATGTTACACTCATAAATTTTGAAATCTTGTAGTTGATGCAGTTGGAACCAAGTTGGTTTTCCTCTTGTGATTTTGATGTTAACAAAGGTATTTTATGGGACCAATTTGTTTGGACTAATGGCTTCATTAAGTGTGCAGCAATTAGAACAAGAAAATCAGAGGAAGGTGCCAAAGGAAGCGATTAGAGGAAATCACCAGACGATGAAATCAGAGGAACACAAAAGCATATGCGTCTGCCTATGAACATATGCCTTTGAAAGCAACGTGCCTCTGAAGGTTATGAAGATTGCGTCTGATGTTTGGGTCTGAAGACTGCCTTTGATATCTAGGTCTGAAGACTGCCTTTGAAGCCATGCGTTCAAAGCTCATGTTCTGTTAATCAAAAGTGGCAACACACTCAAAATGTTGCCTCTGATATACGGCCTCTAATGTTGCACTTGTTGCACTGACTTTCATGATTCAACAATGTGATTTGCCCAAAACCACTAATTCTAAGTCACACAATTCTGCCTCTAACTTTTATCATCTATGAAACACAACATCTCACCCCAACAAGAAAGTCAACGGCTCTGATGGAAAGTTAACGAATCTGATTGAAAGATTTCATTTGGAAGAAAAGATTTAGCAGAATCAGAATTTCAGAATATTCAAGAGCAATCCCGAATCCATTCTCGCTCCAATCAATCAAGAGTATGAAGGAAAATTTGTGCGAATAAATTATTGAACACAATATGAATTAGATACGATTCAGAATTATAATTGAAGAAAATCTTTGACCAAGGTGAAAAGAAGACATGGCCAAAATATTGTTCATAAGAAGATATGGTCAAAATATTGTTCATAAGAGGATATGGTCAAAATATTGTTCACAAGAACATATGGTCAAAATATTGTTCACAAGAAGATATTGTCAAAATATTGTTCACAAAAAGATATGGTCAAAATATTGTTCACAAGAAGATATGGTCAAAATATTGTTCACAAGAAGATATGCTCAAAATATGTTCACAAGAAGATATGGCCAAGATATTGTTCACAAGAAGATATGGTCAAAATGTTGTTCATGAGAAGATATGGTCAAAATATTATTCACATGAAGATATGATCAAAATATTTTTCATAAGATATGCTCATAATTTGTTCACAAGAAGATACACTTAGAATTATTCAAAAAAAGATACACTCAGAATTGTTTGCCACAAAAAGTCTATAGGTGTCAAGTTGTTTTGAGAAGACTGATTTGTAGGGTCAGGTGCTGTGTAATTCAAGGATTTGAATTAGTGGTTAAATCCTTGTAAGTGAAGGGAATGGATGTAGCTACCAAGTTGATGGTGAACCAGGATAAATCTTCTTGTGTCACTTTACTTATGCACTATTTACTTTACTGTTGCCTCTAATTACTTAAGCCTGATTGCTATTATCCTCTGTTTTAGTTAAAGTCACCAACCCGAACCAGTTCTTGAATAAATAATTAAAAAGAATCCAACTTAGATAAACATAATTTAACCCCTTTTTCGTGTTTACAACTTCAATTGGCATAAAGAGCCCAATCTCAAGGTTGAGCATGTTACAGTGTTTGAAGAAAGATCCAAGGATTTAACATGTCTGAATTCGGTGGAAACATCAACAAACCACCTTTGTTTGATGGAGAAAGATTTGAGTACTAGAAGGATATACTTAGAAGCTTTTTTATCTCACAAGATCCAAAACTTTGGGGATTAGTGGAAGATGGCTATACTGCTTCAACAAATACTGATGGCACAGAAATTCCAAGGAAATAGATGGATGCTGAGCAGAAGAATATGTACAAGATGCATACAAGTCCATAACCTTCATGATAAATGCAATCACCTTTAAGGATTTTGACAAATGCACTAACAAAGAAACAACAAATAACATCTATGACAATTTGGTTCTGACTTATGAAGAAAGCAAGCAAGTTCAAGAAGCAAATGCCAACCTCAAAGTGATAAAATATGAACTATTTCAAATGGAAGAAGATGAAGACATTGAAACAATGTTTTCCAAATTCCAGACTCTGGTCTCAGGATTAAAGGTCCTTGAAATGAGTTATACTACTATTGATCATGTGAAGAAAATTCTTAGGAGTTTTCCAAGCAAGAGAAGACCTAAGATTACAGCCATTCAAAAAGCTAAGGATCTGAATACTCTTAAATTGGAAGAATTGATTAGCTCCATGCATAGGATGAGCCCAAGCAGAATCAGAAGGATAATGAATCTGATGACCAGAATGCGGACTTAGAGGATAAGGAGATGGCTTTCATATCCACAAAAATTTAGAGGATGTGGCACAACAAAAAAGAAGCCATTCCCGCAAAGAAATTCCAGGCAGTTAAATAGAGGAAAGGATGACAAGTCTGACAAGAAAAACATCATCTCCTATGTATACAATGAACCTAGGCATGTCAAGTCTGAATGTCCAAATCTGGAAAAAGGGAAACATAAGAGGAAAGACTTCAGACCCAAGAAGAAGGTTCTGGTGGCTACATGGGATGATTCTCATGAATCCTCTAATGATAAATCTTCTGATGAGTCATAAAAGCTTGTTTACTTCTTTCTATATCATTAGCACGAAATTCATGAAAGGTTATTTCATACTTAAGAGAATTGCAGACTTTATCCTCTGATGATTTTGAAACCTTTTCTTTTAGAGTTAATTTTCCCATTTTATGTTTTCGAAATCTTTTTCAAGGAAACTGCATTTGTTTGTTAAGACGTCATGAACTTTTTTCTGAAAGACTTAAGTTTTGAAGAAATCTTATGATTCTTGTTGCGAAACTCATTTAACATATCTATGAGTTCATTACGAGATAGGTCAGAGAATACCTCAATTTCTTCATCAGCAGATTTAGAATCAGAGTTAGTATCTGCCATTAGAGCCATGTTTGCATGCCTCTCATCTTCATCAGATGATTCATCAGAGTCATCCCAAGTAACCATAAGACTTTTCTTCTTAGTCTTGAAGTTTTTCCTCTGGGATTTTCCTTTCTCAAGTTTAGGACATTTTGATTTGAAATGACCTTGTCCTTGCATTCATAGTAGATGAGCTTCTTTTTGTCTAGTTTTTCATTTCCTTCTATGTTATTTTAGGACTGTCTGAAATCTCTTTTCGGAAAGGATTTATTTATGTTGTTCCACATGCGTTGGATTTTTCTTGAGATAAAGGATAGCTCTTCATCATCTAAGTCTTCACTTTGATTTTCCAATTTGTTTTCCTCTGAGTCTTCAGTTAACTTTGGTCTCCATTTACTAGGAAGCCTTTTGAGGATCTTTTTGACGTGGTCGGCAGTAGTGTAGCTCTTCTGGAGAACCTTTAGTCTAGAAACCAGAGTTTGGAATCTAGAAAACATTTTTCAATGTCTTCAGCTTCTTCCATCTGAAAGAGTTCATACTTTCTGACAAGTAGATTAGCTTTGGTTTCCTGTAATTACTCGTTTCCTTCGTAGTTATCAACCAGAGCATCAAAGATACTCTTAGCTGTTTCATTTTTGTTGCATTTTTCGAACTCCTTGAAGGTGATAACATTCATCATGATGGTTCTAGCTTCATGATGCATTTTGTATGATTTCTTTTGGTCAACGTCGAAATTCTTTCTGGATATTTTCAACACCAACAACATCTTTCAAAGCCTCATAGCCATCTTCGACTATGTCCCAAAAGTCAGGGATATTTACTCAAACAGTTAGCAATAAAAGAAGGGATTTTTACTAAAACACGGTTAAGTGTTCAGCTTTGAGACTATGCTGTGATGCCAATTGTAAAAAGAAAAACACAAGAAAAAGGGTTTGAATTAGGTTTTTTGATTAAATTCTTTTTCGTGTGGCTATACTAAAGTAAAGAACAAAATGCAGGTAAATGAAAACAGAGCAGGGAGACATAATGATTTATCCTAGTTCACCTCCAGCACGGTAGCTACGTCTAGTCTCTCAACCTAAAGGATTTAATCCATTACCACGAAATCAGACTTACACTTGAACACCTACTAGTCATATTGATTGTGTTCAATCTTCTCAAGTTGAACACCTACAGTCAAGTTGTTGAGGAAGGAAAGTACTACTGGGATAGGTTACAAACAAAAAGCTTTTTGGGCTCTCACAGAGAGTGTTTACAAATTTGTTAGTTTAGAAATTCTCTCAGTACTAAAGTGAAACACAATGATAATGAGCAAGAGTGCATATGTGCTTATAGCTTATATGTTTCTTGGTGTTTTTCTTTGAGGGATGCACGTCCTTTTATAAAGAATCATTAGGGTTTTTGGTCGTAGTTTTGATTGCAAGAAATTAGCATAATTCATGAAGCTTCATATCGTATCTTTTGAAATTGATTCCCCAAACTTTTTAAAACTGATCTTGTAATGATTTAGCGTATCTTGTTTAAAACATTTGGGAAATAGAGGATATAATGGTCAGAGCATGTCTTAAGATCTTTAGACATGTAGCAGATTCAGGATATTCATTAGAGGATGCGTGAATGCTTTTGGAGCATTGACTTTTATCAGAGTGTTGACTTTTTCATAATGTTGACTTATTTAGAGGATATATGGTAACTCATAGTCAAACGATCAAACGCTTGATGTGATCATCAGAGGCAATCATTTGCTTGTCATGCTTATCAAAGGTAGACAAAAAGACACTTGTTGAATTCATCCGAGGCAGACGATCAGGTGCAGATTGTAGGCATTGGAGGCAGACGATCATAACACATTTGCATTCATCAGAGGCAAATGAAGTACGGCATAGCTTGCGCTACTAGAGGCAATCGGGACACAACGTTGCTCGCATATCAGACTTAGAGAAATGGAGTGAAGTAAAGTCTTGTTGTACCTTTGTCTTCGTCCATTTATCAGTGGATACGATATAAGAATATATTAAAAAAAAGCACTAGATCTAAGACCTGCGCACTTAATCAAAATGTTAGTGCATTAATTTGTTCCCACAAACGGTTCTGTAATCATCAAAACAAGTGAGTGACATATTTCTTCAAACCAATTTTGTTCCAATAGAGAAAAGGTGGATGGTTAGGCAGGATGGTTCCAATAGTAGAGTCTAAACTTGGTGTTTTTACAAATTTTTTGAGTGCGTCAGACTCAGAAAGAGAAGAGTAAACGTCGGTAGGGGACACAAAAGTAGGGACAAATTGTGACACATTTTCAGTTGCAAATTTTGAGGAATCAAGAAGAGGAACTGGACCAGATTGACAAGAGCCAATTTCCATGGTTGTTAGAGTTACTGCATGCATGGAAGTGTATTTAGCAATTATTTCAGAGTTGATTTGATCATTGTCCATTGCATGATCAAAATCAATAGCATATTCTGGCATATCAGCAACAGTCTTATGGAGAACTTTCTCTTCCTAAGAAAAACTTTTTGTTTCCTCTAAAATAGCTTCAAGCAATTGATCCATTTTTTTGACCTGCTGAGTTCTCTCAACCTCTTTCTTCATGGTAGTCCCTTAATCATTCCTTGATCTTTTTGGCTCTTTCTTGTTTGTGAAGGATCCTTTTTCATATGGCTCACATTTTTTATGGTGAATTTTGAAAATGAAGGGAGAGATACTTCATTTGTGAGAGGAATTTGAAAAACTTGAATTTTTTTAAAAATTGATTTATTGTTTATTTTCTATTGTGAATATAACAAATAGAATTTATTATGCATGTTTTAGTTATAAGATAACTAAGAGGAAATTGTTTCTTTAATAGACCTGAAATGAATTCTTATTTGTTAAGGAGTACATGTTTTGACCCACCTTATGATATTGATTATGAGAAACTTTTACAATCATGCTTTTGTTAGCTTGTGGCAATATATATTTAATGCATTCAATGTATTATATCTTGGACTTGGACTTATTAAAAAGGGAACTAGAATTTTAAATTGAGATGCTTATTAAATATAGTAAATGGTATGATGACATAAATGTTTGTGTATGTGATAGAATGTTATATAATTAAATGACAAGAGTGTCATGGTTTGATTATAGTTGGTTAAGACTATCAAGAATATATAAAAGGAGTAGTTATGTGGATGAATGAATATTTAAAGTTTATTAAAGTTAAAATGAATCTTGCAATTCTTGGACGAAATGATTGAAAAGGATATGATGTCATTGGATATAATGTTGATGACATTGAAGACATCATTAGGGATGTGATACAAGCACATATTTAATTGATCACCAATGGTAGAAACAATCAACTTACACTTGAGTAACATCAAGTCTTGAGTTAAATGATAAAAGTACATAGACTGATTGAAGTACATATAGAAAAAAGTACTTGGACCATAAAATAAAAGTGGGAGGATGAGGTTTCCTCGTAATAGATATATAACATATATTTGTTGGAATGCATAATTATGAATGCATTTCTAATATAGTCTACCTATATGAGGATGAAGTGGTTCGCTTCATATAGGTCAAGGGCTTGACTCTTAAATTCTTATGAAAATGTATTTGGAATTTTCTAATAGCTATATTAATATAATCAAATTATGGAATTTTTTAATAGCTATATCAGTGTAATGAAATCAAAAAGCATAAAAGGTGGACTTGGCGGACTAGAACCCAATACACAAACTGAGGGGTGCAATACCCAACCATCAAAACAATTCAAAACTTCAACGTTATTTATATATATAATTGTTCGGATTTCTTAGTTTTACAAATTCTTGAAAAATTGTTTCTTTTTACCAATTGATATGAGTTTCTCTATAAATAGAATTACTCCATAGACAAAAATAAGATTCAAAAATTCATATTTGTATGAGTCTAAACTCTGGATAATTTATTTCTAAATCATTATTTCTTTTCTCTAGTGCACGAGAGTAATTGATAGAATTGTATTCTGCAAAATATCATTGATCGATATGCTTGATATGAATCTGCAATTCATGTCAAGAATTCCAAAGTATCCTGATGGGGATTCGTTGGTTTATCCATTTGCATCCAATATACATAGATTGGTGGGGCGAATCAAACCTAAAACTTAGTGTGATACACACACTTTAGAATTTATTTGTGTAACATTGATTATCATCAGTTTCATCTTTTTGTTCAAGATTTGCGGTATACTCCCAACACAAGTTCCAACAATTTGTTTGGTTTATTTCTTTACAAATACACATGCATAGTCAACATAGACTTAAATATAAAGAAATATATTTGATTTAAAAGTTTGTTTTACTTAAGGTATATTTAAAATTAATTAAAGGGATTACATAGAGCATGATACATTCATATAGTCCAATCAAATTATTAGAAACTTTCTTTTCTCACCTTAAGTCTTCTGAAAAATCCCCAAATTTAATTCGCTAATACGGAGGTGTATTTTACACGTACGAATTGATCAATTCGAACGTGTATTTTTGTGTATTTAAGAGCACTAGAGTGGAAGAAGAAACACCCAATTATCTATTAAGAATTTGTTTGCATGAGTCTTGGCCATTGTTGGGATCCATGCACAAATTACAATTCCTCACAAATTTACCTGTGAGATGACAAAATTTAATCGACAAATTTGTCCTAAGAAAATGACATTGATGCGAAATCAACGTGGATAAGGTACATATTCAATTATGTTGTCACGTCCAAATATCTAACAACAAAAGTTTAACGAGTATTATTTTGACTTATATTTTAAAGTTCTAGGAATATATTCGCCAATTCACAAAATTCAAATAAGAATTTGACTGGCTTACAATTTCAGGGATCAATTTACATATTCACTTAGCAAAGAAAATAATGATTTATATTTTGGTCCCTCTATTTTCACCACTTCCCAGAATTGATCCCCCCATTTTAAAAGTTTCGGTTTTGGTCATTCTCTCATATTTTTGAAATAAAAAATAACGATTTGACATATTTTAAATGATGTGGTATACGATTTCATGATATAGAACAATCTAACTACATTAATTATTTATATGTTATTAATTAAATTACAAAAATAAAAAGTTTTTAAGTGTTAAATTTTTAAAGAATTTTATTGCGATTTCATGTTATTTAAAGCATATCGCATCGCCATTTTTAATTAAAAAATCATAATAATGGAACAAAGTAAGTCAAAATAAAATTGTGTTTTCACATTGTAATTTTTTTTTCCGGTTTTCATAGTGTATTTACCTTTAGACTCGTAAAAATAAAACCGAAATATTTTGTGACCAGTTGTTTCATTTCTCAAACACTTGACACAGAACCAAACATCAAACTCCACATTGTTCCATGATATTCCATTCCCACCTTCGCAACAAATTCAAACTCAAATTCACCCAAAACACTCGCTTCTCTCTTTCATTCTTTTCTTCATCTTCTTCAAACACTCACCCAAACCTTCTCCATCTAATTACTCTCTCCCACACCCTTCCACAAACAAAGCAACTTCACGCCTTCGCCATCCTCCATGGTTTCCTCCCTCACAGTATCTCCCTCTCCGCGTCTCTCATTCTCCAATACGCCACTTTTAATCACCCCGCATCTTCCCTTCTTCTCTTCCAAAACAGTGTTCCATTTTCCCGCACTGCCTTCTTGTGGAACACCCTCATCCGTGCTTATTCCATTGCTGGTGTTTTTGATGGGTTTAGTATTTATAACACCATGGTTCGTGAAGGTGTTAAGCCTGATGATCACACCTACCCTTTTGTTTTGAAGGCTTGTTCTGATTCTTTTGAGGTTGATAAAGGTAGGGAGGTTCATGGAGTTGTGTTTAAGTTTGGTTTTGATAGAGATGTATTTGTTGGGAATACCCTTTTGATGTTGTATGGTAATTGTGGCTTTTTTGATGATGCAATCAAGGTGTTTGATGAAATGTCTGATAGGGATAAGGTTTCTTGGAATACTGTCATTGGTTTGTGTTCTATTCGGGGTTTTTATGAGGAGTCGTTTGGTTTTTTTAAAGGGATGGTTGCTGCTGGGTCGGTTATTAGACCGGATTTGGTTACCATTGTTAGTGTGTTGCCGATGTGTGCGGATAGTGGGAATGAGGTTATGGCGAGAGTTGTGCACGGTTATGTTTTGAAGGTTGGTTTGTTGGGTTGTGTAAAGGTTGAAAATGCGTTGGTTGATGTTTATGGGAAATGTGGGAGTGAGAAGGCTTTGAAGAAAGTTTTCGATGAAATGGATGAGAGAACCGAGGTTTCGTGGAATGCTATTATTACTAGTTTTTCTTTTAGAGGGATGTATATGGATGCTTTGGTTGTCTTTAGGTTGATGATTGATGCAGGAATGAGACCGAATACTGTCACCATTTCTAGTATGCTACCTGTATTAGGAGAATTAGGACTTTTTAAGTTGGGAATGGAAGTGCATTGCTTTTGTTTAAGGGTGCGTATTGAGTCTGATGTTTTTATTGCTAACTCGTTGATAGATATGTATGCGAAGTCAGGATCGTCGTGCATGGCATCCACTATATTTAACAAGATGGGAGATAGAAACATTGTGTCATGGAATGCTATGGTTGCAAATTTTGCTCAGAACAGACACCATTTTACAGCTGTGGAATTAGTGAGGCGAATGCAAGCTCACGGAGAAACCCCGAACAATGTGACCTTCACAAATGTGCTTCCAGCATGTGCAAGATTAGGTTTCGTGAATGTTGGAAAAGAAATTCATGCCAGGATAGTTCGGATTGGATGCCCATTTGATTTGTTCGTCTCCAATGCTCTGACAGACATGTATTCGAAATGCGGATGCTTAAACCTTGCTCGGAAAGTTTTCAATACTTCAGTCAAGGATAAAGTTTCCTACAATATACTAATTACAGGCTATTCTCAAACAAGTAACAGCTCAGAATCTCTAAATTTATTTTCAGAAATGGGACTCATTGGCATGATTCCTGATATTGTTTCGTTCATCGGTGTCATATCCGCTTGTGCAAATCTGGCTTCCATTAAGCAAGGTAAGGAGATTCATGGGCATCTGGTAAGAAAGCTTTTCCACATGCATCTTTTTGCCGCAAATTCCCTTTTGGATTTGTATACCAAGTGCGGTCGAATAGATCTCGCAACTAAAATCTTCGACCGCATTCAAGACAAGGATGTGGCCTCATGGAATACTATGATTTTAGGGTATGGTATGCTTGGTGAATTGGAAACTGCAATCAACCTATTCGAAGCAATGAAGGAAGATAGTGTGGAATATGATTCAGTTTCCTTTATCGCAGTTTTTTCGGCATGTAGTCATGGAGGACTAATCGAAAAAGGGAGTAAATACTTTAAGAAAATGCAGGATCATAATATTGAGGCAACACATATGCACTATGCTTGTATGGTTGATCTTCTGGGAAGAGCAGGACAAATAGAAGAAGCTGCAAACCTTATTAGAGACTTACCTATCGAACCCGATGCTAACATATGGGGTGCACTACTTGGAGCTTGTAGGATACATGGGAATGTGGAATTGGGGCATTGGGCAGCTGAACATTTGTTTAAATTGAAGCCTCACCATTGTGGTTACTATATACTACTTTCAAATATGTATGCAGAAGCCGAAAGATGGGATGAGGCAAATAGTGTGAGGGAATTGATGAAGTCAAAGGGTGCTAAGAAAAATCCTGGTTGTAGTTGGGTTCAAATTGGTGACCAAGTCCATGCTTTTCTAATTGGTGAGAAAATAGATAGTTTGGATAATTGCTTTTGGTTATCAGAAAGTGGTTGAATTTATTTGGTAGGATTAATCACAGTAATGTTAAAGGCATTTCTGGTTGCATAAGCAAAATGTATTTCTTTATTTATTTAAAATATTTGTATAGCACATTTATTAATCTAACAAATTTTTTAAGATTTATGGTAAGGGAAGATTCTTTGGCAAGAATTATTGGTTTGATTTCTGTTAATTTCATATTTAAAAAGTATTCTTGTTTTATCTCTTGAACTCGATGATGAGAGTTGGTTGTGTAACATACCCAAAATTGTAATTCCTAAGTTTAAATTATTACTAATATACAGACGAAGGTACTGTATTTAATCAGATTAGTATTATTGTGAATAAAATTTTAAATTTTTAAAAATAATATAATGTATTGATTTTGTTTGTAGAGTATTTTTTTCAAGTGAATTTATTTGAATAATTATTATATATAAGTTTATAAACATACATTTGAGAATATGTAGAATATTTTGGAAAACGTAATTGCAACTAATTCATATATTAAATTTTATTCATTGAATTATTATGTTAAAATTTTATTTATATTTTAATGAATGAATAAGATTTAAAACTGATAAAAAATATTTAAATGTTTGATCAACTGATTTATAATTTAATATCTTATATTACATTTCATTCATTAAAGATTATGAGAAAATAGAACAAAAAGTATTATGTAAAAAATATATATGCATTAAAATATAGTAATAAGTATAAAGTCAATAGTATATTAATCGTTAATCATTTATGGTCGATATGATGGACCAAATAATCTATTAAAATTAATATATTAATCAATAATCTATTAAGATTTACAGTTTTCTAATTACTACATTATTTTAAAAAAATATTAATTGCTAAACATTCATCACTCTCTCATATGTTCAGCCAATAAATAAATCACTCTCTCAAATGTGTGATTAGGATTCATAAAACAAAAAATAATAATTTTTTCAAATAAACCCATAGTGAAGACCATCCTTCAAACAAAGTCCATAAATTATATTTAGTATTAAAAATCTGAAAAGTATTTTAATAAATATTAACATATGTAGTAATCTACTGTAAAATCAGATTAGTCATGCTCTTTTTTTACTCATGTTGTCAAAAGTAAAAAGTAGAATTAAAAATAGCAAGACAAAATGAGTGTTATTTTAATCAGAGTAAAAATAGTTGCAACTAACATTTTAATTTAACTCTAGTTGTTCTCTTATTAGAAAAATATTATTAGAAAAAGTGGAAGAACAAATATAAATTTATTGTCAAAATATTGTTAGAAATATATATATGATTTTGTCACTTGGTATTCATTTCATTCTAACCCTGTCAAAGAAATGACAAATCTAAATTCTAATGTCTTGAATATGAGACTTCTATACAACTTGACTTGAGAATTTTCACAAACAACTCATGTATGTACGATTGAGTAGAAGGAAAACAGATGTAGAAACTTCAAATAGGTAGTATTTTTTTAAAAGTTTGACAACATAATGCATCTCTGAAAAAAAAAACAACAAATAATTTCTTAATCTAAATATTAAACATTAGTCTTTTATCTATAAACGATACATAGTTCTAAATCTTCTAAAGACAATAATAACACTACTATGAAGCTGAATATGGACAATCTTCTTTGTCTTTTAGGGAGCCACTATACTTTTATTTCATAGATGAGATCAAGTATGCCTGCAAAAAACAATACTCTAACTAACAACAATCAAGGTTTTGAGAAAAATGAGCAAATAGATATAATATGTTACAAAATACCACTTACTCAAAAACTATTTGTGCAAAAAAAGAATTTCTCAAACTCTATCTACTTCTTTGAAAATAATTGGACTACAAAGAGGTTTCCTTTTGAATTAATAAAGGGGATTGTTACGTATTCGGAAGGTTTTCTCGTGGCAGTGGCGGGTCTGCGATCCGAAAGTTAATTGTATAAGGTGTATGAAAATGGTTATAAGAAAAAAAATTATTGACAATTTAAACAGTTACAAATTCAGAATTGGAGGAGGCACAATAGTGCAATGCAATAATAAAAGTTATTAAACAAAATATAACGACAAAGTGAAAATTGGAGTTTCAATTTTATTTTTAATAAGACACTAATTATATAGCAAAATTAATAGTGAGATGGCAGTATCCTAGTTGTGGGACTGTATTAATATAATTGTATATAAAAAATGGAGTATAAATACTTTAAAAGATAACTATAAAATATTTTATAGATCTCATTAAAAATGAGCTATTTTTTTCATTAAAGATACTATGCAAGATAGATAGTATAGTTGTCATCATATTATATCACTGAAATTTAAGATGTGTATTAGCGTTAAAAATCTAGCTTATATATGAAAAATATATTGGATGACACATAACATACTCCATAATAAAATATAAGCACAATTTGGTCAAAAACATTGATGTATTTGCACAAATATCTATACACACAACAATTGACCATAAACATGTCAAAACATATTATAATTATAAATAAAATTAAAACTCAAAGATGTAAACTAAACAAATGTAAAATTTCTCACACATTTTGCTTATCTAAAAGCACGTATATTTAACATACAAAGAAAAGTTGCATAGAGACCAAAGTGTACGTGTCATTGTCTTCCAATTTCTAAATAAACATAAACAATATATGATATAGAATGTATTGACATTTCGGCATATATATGAAAAATATATTGGATGACACATAACATACTCCATGATTAAATATAAGCACAATTTGGTCAAAAACATTAATGTATTTGCACAAATATCTATATACACAACAATTGACCATAAACATGTCAAAACATATTGTAATTATAAATAGAATTAAAACTCAAAGATGTAAACTAAAAAAAATGTAAAACTTCTCACACGTTTTGCTTATATAAAAGCATTTAAAATGAACATACAAAGAAAAGTTGCATAGAGACCAATATGTATGTGTCATTGTCTTCCAATTTCTACATAAACATAAACAATATATGATACAGAATAATTTTCACAAATTTTTATAAATTGTTGTTATTTGTATATTTCTTGAGAAGCGTTTAAAAAGACCAATATATTAATTGTAGTTAAAACCATCGAAAAATTGTTATCAATAATGATTTAGGAGCAATGAGTGCTGATTAACTAATATTGATTGTACTTTAATTTGTAATTCATTGCACATGAATAATTATACATAATATTATATGCTAAATAGTAATAATAAATAAAAAAGTGTGTTAAATCAATTTGGAAGTGGAATAATAAGAGGATGGAAGAACGAGGATGAAAGAGTGTCTTTTAAATGTGCCACATAGGATTTTTGTTGAGGTGGCAATATTTGAATGAAATGGCATAATATTGGATGATGTGTCATAATAATATGTGAAAATCTATTCTAATATATTATAATAGATTGTAGGTAAGGTTAGTTTATAAATAAATTACTGTTTGAAGTACCTGTGGTGAGGGAGTAGAATAAATAAAATACTGATTGAAGTAAGAAAATTAGAATTATTGTTTAGAAATAAGAAATTTTTTGCTTAATTGTAGTTTTGGTCCCTCTATGTTTATCAATTCACGGAATTGATACCCCTATTTTGAAAGTTGATAGTTTTGGTTTCTCTCTCATATTTTTTAACTAAAAAATAACGATTTGATATATTTTAAATGACACAAGATGCAATTCCATGATATAGAATCATCTAGAAATATTAATTATTCATATGTCATTAATTAAATTACAAATATAAAAATTTTCCGAAGTTGAAAGTTAAGTTTTTGCGGTGTTTTATTTTGATTTTATGTGTTAATCATTCTACCTCATCGTATTATATGTCATGTTATTTAAAACATGTCACTGTTGTCATTTTTTAGTTAAAAAATCGTATGGATGAACCAAAACTGTCGACTTTAAAATCTGGGGACCAATTTCGTAAATTAGTAAAAATAAAGAGACTAAAACTACAACTAAACTTAAAAAACAAAAGTATAATTTTGATGAGGGAAGATCCAAAACTATTCATGACGGTGTTAACCCCCTATTAATTTACATTCATATTTGATTTAATTCAAAAATTTAAATTAATCATTCGATAATCAAAAGATCAATTGTCCCTACTTCATCATAAGAAACAAACAAAAAATATTTTAAATTACTAAACTAAAAAGTTAACTAACCCAATTTAAATTAATCATTTCCAAGCAACATAACATCTATTTACTCAAAGAAGCACAAATTGAAAATTTCTTACATCAGGGATCTTGAATTTGTCAACTTCCCTACCTCATCTATTGTGCCAATTTGTAATTTTAAACAAAGTTTCTTACTAAATGCTTTTTAGACAAAACTAACAAACAAGATGCCACTAAACGATTCATGACATATAAAAAAAAAAACTAGTCTCCCATGAAATAGAGGTAAGGTTAGGACTTCATAAAGAGAAGCAATTTTCCTTTATAAGTTGGTTTTGTAAAGTTGATTTTGTAAAGATGAGTTAGATCTAAGATAAAAATCTAATATAACATAAAGAAAGAAAATGCAAAATTAATAGTATTTTTCTCTTTGAAAAAACTCGAAGTAATGCTTTGATTTGTATACAAATATCAATAGTCATGAAGTTCTTACAATCCCATTTTAGTAGAAAAAAATTAGGTGGATCATGTCTCGAGAGATCACCCGAGTTAGGATAGACCTCATTGTTTAAATTTCACACTTACACTTATATATTACTCACGAACGAGATCTTACCTTGGAACAAAATTTGAACTCATGTTGTTGTAAGATGTAAGTCCCCTCTTTACCAACCGAACCGTCTTTCTATGGCAACCCTTACAATTTTTAGTATTAAAAATAATGAGCCACTTATTGGGACTATAAAGAGAGATCAAATAGTATAATCAAAATCACTAGTATATACATAGTTGTCTCACCTATACTTCAGTTTCCTTACTCTCCTTCTTATTGAACCATTTACAAACATGGTGACACCAAGAAAGAGCCTCTCAACAGCATTAAATGCAAGAACCATAGGCTCAGGAAATGAAACAGTAGTTTTATGTCATGGTTTTGGAACAGAACAGTCTATCTGGAACAAAATTGTTCCTCTTTTAGCTGAAAATTACAGTTTAGTTCTGTTTGATTGGCCATTTTCTGGAGCTGTTACATATAAAAGTCTTTATGATTATGCCAAGTATATATAATTTCTTTGAACCTTATGCTGATGATGAGTTAATCACTCTTATGGATGAGATGGATCTTAAATGTATCACTTTTATTGGACATTATATGTCTGCTATGATAGGTTGCATTGCTTCCATTAAAAAGCCTCAATTCTTTAAGAGAATCATTCTTGTTTGTGCTTCTTCAAGGTAGGTACTCTCATCTTTACCAATAGATTATGCTCTCTAATGTTAATGAAGATACTAACAGTAACTCAATATATAATTTGTTAAACTCTTGATTGTAATTGGTGAAATGAAATCTCATATTCATGCCCTACAAAATGTGTATTTGGGTATAAGTGTTTGATAAAAGTAATTTTAGTGTTTGATAAAAGTAATTTTAAATGAATTTATTTTGTGGAATTGAATTTGGATTGGAACTTTATAATTAGATTTTTTTATCCTAAAATAAAGTTTGACGTAAAATTTAGTCTTAAATTAGCAACCGAACATTAAAACTACTTTTTAGTATTTTGTAAGCAAAACAACACCAGAAGTATTTTAATTTAATTTATTGTTTCAAATAGATCGGTTATCATTGTATTGTGTCAAGTTAGTCTTTATGTTTAAAAACGTCAACAATATTAGATCATGTTTCATTTTTCTTCCATGTAAGTTATAAAAAGTTTTACTTGACCATTCAAAAAAGTAAATTATGTTTTTAATTTACCGTGATAACGTCTCCATTTACAATTTAATCATAATTACGATTACAATATCTAATCTATCAATATTATAATTATCCTTTTTAGTTTTTATCTAATTTGTGACGTCATTATTGTCAACGAGGGTCTAATTATAGTAATGAGTTGTAAAACATTCTTCATATGTAGTATACTAGGAAGCAGATGCACACTAGCGTGCTTGTCTGCTCACTTTTCTCGGTAGAAATTCATTATGGAAGTTGAAAACATTATACGATCATTTTCTAAAAAAAAATATTTGATTGATAATAAAAGATAATGGTGAATAAAATAGTTTAAACCAAAGGTAAAATTGGAAGAAAAAATGTTTCACTAAAACTTCACATCTTTATATATATATAGGCTCAAATATATGACTGGTCTTGCAAAAACGTGGTTTTTTAGGTTTAGTCCATTTAAGTTTTTTGGTTTGAATTTTGTCGTAAATATTTTTGTTTTGTTTTTTGTTCTTGTTCTTTTGTTTTAATCTCTACAAAATTGATTTTTATTGAATTGGTTCATGCAATTCTTTATATCTCTAATAATTGAGGGACTAAAATCAAATATTATATATATTTCAGGGACTCATTTCCATAAAAACAAATTTTACAAGGACTAAAACAAAAGAAAAAGGACAAAAAAGCAAACAAAAAAATATTTACAAGTGTTGAGTATGGCTCAATGCTAGTATCAAGTTGGCAGTTTGGCCCAACAGTTTGTTGTGGGGGCAACTAGATGTGCGGGAGACGATAGCTCCTCGCGGTATGATTCAGAGGTATTGTTGTAATATGGGTCTTATTATTACAATTTAAACACAACTCGTACTTTGTAAACCCTAATTTGTTCATCTAATAATATAGAACTACAACTGTTCTATAGTCGGAAACGCATGCATCATTGGTCGAATTTCGTTACCAAACGTCTTGCATTCCTATTTGCGATTTCTCTCTTTATTCTTTTAAGATCTTCTTGTGGTTCTAACAATTGGTATCAGATGACGAGTAACTCTGGTGTGAAATTTGAAGTGGCATGGTTCCACGAAATGGACAACTTCACATTAGGAAAAACAAGGGTTAAGGATCTGTTGGCACAACAATGTCTTCAAAAGCTATTGCGTGAGGAAAAACCGGCAGACATGACATAAGTTGATTGGATGGAGATGAAGGATAAGGCCGCAAGCATTATTTGTTTGTGTGTATCAAATGAAGTGATGTATCATATCCTAGACCTAATATCTCCAAACGAGGTCTAGGAAAAATTGGAAAGTCAGTATCATTGCAAAACGCTCACGAACAAACAGTTTGCGAAGCAACAACTATTTAGGTCGAAGATGCAGGAAGGATCTGATTTGAGGTTGAAATATTTGATACCTATTTTGATGTATCATACCAAATATTTTGATGTTGAAATATTTGATACCTATTTTGACATATTGAATTTTTCTTTTTCCAAAATAGCCTGAATCCATTTTATGAATATATTTATTTTTCTACATTTTAATTTATATTTGTTTTTTATTTAGTGGCTAAAAGTAGATGTCGATGGTTCAATTATTTGTTTGGGGGAGGATAGAGTTCAACCTATTGCATCTACGAGGAAGGGAATTAAACAAGCTCGTGCAGGTATATCTGGGATGCAAGAGGGGTCATGGGAGCAACATCCCATAGAGCAGCAACATATCGAGGAAGATCATATTGAACAGCAATGTACAAAGGACGAGCATATGGAGCAAGGTCAAGAGGGGCCGAAGCATGCTTCCCTGGAGAACCATATGATACATCCTTATTGAGATCATATGAGCACCATGTTGCAGTTAGATTATGGCTAGGAGAGGTAATTGGTCTAATAATTAGAGTTATTTAATTATTTAAGTGCATAATTTTTATTTATTTTTAAAAGCACATAATTATTTATTGATGTATCATTAAAATATTTATTATACTATATTATATATGTAGGATTGTGGTGCATTGAAGGCAGCCACACATGGTCTTAAAATTAAGAAGTTTAAGTTTAATAACTTTCCCCAATTTGTAGAGGCATGGATTGAAGGATCAAATTTGGAGCAGTTGATTGACTACTCCTTGACGATGGTTGACTATAATCATGTATCAGCATTTGTTGAAGGTGACATCGTGAGACTAACTCGTTTCACTTTCCTTTTGGAGAGATGATTGTCACTTTAGATGAAATTTATCTTGGATATTCCTATCATATGTCATTTATTATCCTCGCCTATTGATATGAATGTTGATATGGCAATATCGACAACAGTGGAATTATTAGGGGTGTCGTATGGAGATGTCTTCGCACAGACTCGATCCACTAGGAATGCTCGTTTCAAATTGAAGTGGATAAAGGATTAGGTTTGCCGAAAAATATGAGGAGAGGCAAATATCAAGAGGCTACGAGGGTTTCCCTTTTCATTTGGTTAGGTGCTCTATTATGGCTGATAAAGGCCATACTCTAGTGGATGCAAAATATTTGTTTTTATTTTGCGATATGGTGAACTTCAACAATTCGGGATGGGGCCTAGCTGTTTTGACTATGTTGTATGACTACCTTGGTGACACAAGTAGACATAACACCAGACAGATTGAAGGATATATGACCACTGGTATTTTATTTTAATTTTTTTTGTTCATATTATATTTTTATTACTATTTATAATTATATTTAATATTTATACTTGTAGTTTTATTTTTGTTATAGTGTTGGATATATGAAAAAATTTCGACCCTCTATATAAGGGGGACTCTGAACGTGTTCCTGTTGGGCATTCTTGTTTTTCTGGATGAACTAGTAAATATTCATTGCCTGGTGGAATTAAAGAATATCGACGAAGGTTTGATGCACTAATGGTTGGTGATGTCATTTGGACACCTTTTGAGGATCACAAATACACCCATCCTTTTTATATGGTGACGTTGTTCAACTATTTTTGATGGTGTGACACGGTCGTGCTATACTTTTCGGATATGTGCTAGTTTGGATATATATAGAATATTCCACCTTCACCTCTTATTACCCACCACCTAGTGTAAACTACCGTTTACGAGCAGACATGTAAGCATTTCACAAGCCATCCAACGCGTAGCAGTTCCAACAACTTACCTAGATGAGTGTGTCGAGGGATGTCTAGAGTGGTTTATTGAGGTCTCACACCCTCGTCTCATTCCTATTCCATTTTGTTCTTTCTCTCAACAACCCCATTTTGTTGAGGTGTTCTAGGTGTAGAAAAATTGTGGAAAATTCCGTTTTCTTCACAAAATTCTTCAAAAGAGGTATTTTGAAATTCGCCTCCATGATCACTTCAAATTGATACAATTTTGGCTGATTGTTCATTTTGGACTAGTTTGGCATAGTTTTTAAATGCTTTAAAAGCTTCATTTTTACTTGCCAAAAATAAGGTCCAAGTGAACCTTGACTAATCATCAACAATCACTAGTCCATATGAGTTTCCACCAAGACTTTTGGTTCTTGATGGACCAAACAAGTCCATATGTATAAATTGAAGTGGTCTTGAAGTTGATATAATATTTATAGATTGAAAGAAATTTTTGTTTGCTTACCTTTTTGACAAGCGTCACACAATTTATCCTTTATAAATTTCATTTTTGGTAATCCAACAACAAGATCATGCTTGACCAATTTGTTTAAATGATCCATGTGTATATGTGCAATTCTTGTATGCCATAGCCATGCATCATTGTTGTCGTTCACCAAAAGACATTTCATTTTTAAGGATAAATTGAATTTTATTTGTTTTTGAAACGCTTACCGATAAATTGAATTTTATTTGTAGCTGCATTTTGAATGATGCATTCATCTTTGTTGAAGGCTATCTTGTATCCTTTGTCGCATAGCTGGCTAATGCTTATGAGATTGTGTTTTAGACCTTCAACATATAAGACATCCTCAATCGAGGGGGAAGGGGCTGTACCGACTTTTCCAATGCCTAAAATTTTTCCTTTGTTGTTGTCTCCATAGACTACATATCCCTTTGATTCAAAAGTCAACGCTGAAAATTTTGTTATATCACCCGTCATATGTTTAAAGCATCCACTATCTAAGTACCACATATTTGAGGTACTTTGCATGCATACCTCTTCTTCGTCATCTGATTGATGCGATGCCATCAATGCAACATTAGTGCATTCTTCACTTTCTGTTTCTGAACATGAACTCACTTCGTTATCTTCCAAGCTATGTATGCCTTCTTGAAGTCTTTCTTTTTGATGGCATTTTTCTTGATAAGGTTCGGACAATCTGCCTTGATATGTCCTTGCTTCCCGCATTCAAAGCAAGTGAAGTTTTGGTTTGAAGTAGAGCTATCTTTCTTTCTGAAACTTTTCTTTTTGAAAGTTTTGTCATTTTTAAGAAACTTACCGAATTTCTTAACGAGGAAAGTAATGTTTTCATCTTCATCTGAATTTTCGTCTTTGATTTGTTCTTTTGATTAGGTCTTTAGAGCAATGTTTTTGGTCTTGTTTTCTTGACTTTCATTTTGTTCTAACCTTCCAAGTTCGATTTCGTGTTCTTGAAGTTTTCCAAATAATGCAGGAAAAGACATTTTGGATAAAATTTTCTTTTCAGAGATTGCTATCACCTTTGGTTGCCAAGCCCTCGTTAGTGATCTTAATACTTTCAGATTTAGTTCATCGTTGGTGAAGATCTTTCCAAGAGCCGACAAATGGTTGGTTAAGTGGGAGAATCTTTTCTGTAAGTCTAAGATAGACTCTCCAGGCTGCATTCGAAATAATTCATATTCTTGAGAAAGTGTATCGAGTTTAGATCTTTTTACCTCAATGTTACCTTCATGAGTTACTTCCAGCGTGTCCCATATTTCTTTGGCTGTTTTATAGTGAGATACACGGAAAAATTCATCCATTCCTAGTGCTGTTTGTAGCATATTTTTAGCCTTCTTATCGAACAACACTTTTCTTTTATCATCATCAGTCCAAGAATTCTTTATCTTTATTTCTTCTTTGTTGTTGATGACTGTTTTTGGAATGTAAGGACCATTTTCAACTGCATCCCATATGTCGTCTCCTTGTGCTTCAAGATACGCTTGCATACGTATCTTCCAAACATCATAGTGCTCTCCAACGAAGCATGGTGGTTTGTTACTACTGCCACCATCTCTGAAAATAGGTTGTGCAGAAGCCATGATCGAGGAGTAAGTTACCTTGAACCTGCTCTGATACCAATTGTAAGTACATATATGCACCTAAGATGGGGGGTGAATTAGGTGTTTAGGAGTTTTTCTTGTTTTCAGAAAATTAGCGAACGATTTTTGCGCTTAAGGATAGTAAATGATAAAGTAACTGGCAGTAATGTAATGAACACAGTTATATTATCCTGCTTCTTCTTATGACCAAGGGTACATCCAGTCCTCTTGCACACCACAAGAGATTTCTCCACTATTGTCAGAAAATGTACAAGTCCCACCCTAGAATCTCTGCTACAAACTTCTAACAAAACTTCTAAGATAGCACACCATTATCTTAGATAAGACTAGTTAAAGAAAGTACTACTTTCTCTTTACAAACAATATGATTTGATAAGGATATAAGAATAAAAGAGAGGTAGAATGATATCAATCCAATATTGCTTCAAGTACTTTGAGAACCTTTGTCAAGGATATGAAAATGAAATGCAAGTACTTGAATTGTGAAAAATGACTTTGAAAAAAAAAAATCAGAAAAGTTGTTCAAAGTCTTTAAGGTTGTGTAGTAGGATTGTGTGTTGTTTAATCTGAAGTTATGGTGTATTTATAGTTCATAAACATCTCTTTAGATTCGTAGCTCCAAGAGGTTTGATGAACAAATGCAATGATCTAGAACCATTTCAGATTTGAAAAATTGCATTGCTTCTAGTTGTATTCGAATATAGCATGTATGTATTCAAATACACCTGTTTGTAACATTCAAATTTATTCAAAATTTACACCTTCTATTCGAATACACAACCATATAGTCGAATACAGATTTGTCAGTTTTGCCACTGACTTGCTGGTTGTATTCGACTACAGCAGGTCGTAGTCGAATACAGATGCAAAGCTTTTGCTAGTGACTTAGCATCTGTATTCGAATACACTTATGCTGTATTCAAATACACCTTTGTATTTTGTCAAAAATATTAATTTTAACACTTTATAAATGTAACTTTGACATTTGAAAATACTTTTTATGCATATGTAAAGATGTATGGTTCTCATGTATTTGAGCTATGGGTTGTATCATTTACCTTTACATTAAACATCTAATATGTTTTGAAGTTTAAGTTTTATCAATAAGATATTTGGACTTCTTTTTGAGCTTGTTGCCTTGATCATCATCGTTGGTCTTTTGTCTTCATCAAAAACATGTATTTTACAGTTTATGCCTCTTATTTATTACGTTGGATGATAACTTACACAATAGTGATTGTTACATACAAATAAACCAAGGAAAATCTGGATCAAAATATTTTCAATGTTGTAGACATGTTGTGTAGGCGTTTCCCATGCTTTAGCATCATCACTACAAAAATCTGGCCAATCTCATTTAATCGGTGTCAATGGACAATCTGACTTCAATTTTACCTACAAGATATTAAATTTATTACAATTATGCAAAATATTCTAATAAATATTAGTTTCAATTGCAATGGTTATTACATGCACCCAATGCTTATTGTTGACAAATCCAATGCTTATGAGACTATGACGATGATGAGAAGCAAGGGCTCCAAGTGAACCCCGCAATAGGAAGATATTCAACGTAGTTGACAACGACACCAGAATAATGTTATAGGTCGAATCTATCATATACCTAATTTTTGGAATGGTCAACCATTTATCACTATCTTGCATTCCCAAATTAGTTATCAACAATGACCTCTTTATTTCCTGAACTCATCTCTTGAATAATGAAGAATATAAACTAATGTACATATTAGTTTCTGTTATTTTTTAGTTTCGAAAACTATTTTGAAAAATCAATTTATGTCACCGAAGATATTACTGGGTTGAGTCGCGGACTAGGTCGCTCTCTTTAAGACGTTTCGCAACACTGCCCAAATTGTGAAAGGCAAACTATCAACCACAAAGTCCCTAGTATAAACCAGCCTAGATTCACTGTATCAGAGTTCCACGGCACCGTAGAAAACCGTTCTAGAATTACACCCAATTTTGCAGTCAATAATGGTTGCCACTCTTAATATGGCATTGTGACCACTTGAAAGAAATAGAAGAAGAGAGAAGGGGACAAGTAGAGAAAAGTCTTAGATTTCGGAGAACTTTTGGTGTTGTTTTTCAACTGAGTAGAACCCTCTATTTATAGAGGAAATCTGCAACTAGATGAGACAAAAAGGTGCGATCCATCAGACCAGATCCATAGAAACGTGCTCTTTGAATTTGTCTAGGTTTTTGACCGGGCAATGAGCTGATTCGTGAGTCCACAACATAGCGAAAATAGTTAGGGTTTGACCGGGCAAACTGATGTGCGAATCAGATGTTGAATGTTGACTCGGTGGAGGGTAGACACGTGTAGACCGTATCAATGAGACAATAATGCATGCATTTATAAAAAATAATTTTTAATTCTGGGTCGAGCCGGCCAGACAGCGCGCGCTTGTGTGGTGGTCTATTTGCATGTGTTCTTCCCCCTTCACAAAATTGGGGTACCCCTTGGAACACACCCCAATTGCCATACCTCCACCTTATAAACACTACTAGTGTGTGTCATCCCTCCTATGTGGGACTTCCTTTTTTTTCAATTCACACCAACTATTAATATCATCATCATTTCCAACACCATCTTATCATCATTTCCAACAATTTCCTTGTCCACTTGTTGACGGAATAATGACCATGATTCTTCAGTCCAACCAAGTAATGCTGAAATAGCCCGAAAACCACAATTTCCATCTACCTTAACATTAACTACATCCTCAATGTATGGATTAATAAATGGAAGAAATTGATTCAAAAATTGTATAGATTTTTTCTTCATGATTTCTGAGATGGCTTCTTTCCTAACTTCTAAGATGATTGTTTACATGAATTTTAAGATGGTTGATTTTTTGAGCTTTGTGATATGTCAACATGCTCAAAAAATGAAAGATAACGATGGACATCATATTCCTTCGACTACTTCTCCTATTAACTCCTACTTTTGTTTTAATTTTATTAGGTGGTGGACACATAGATGTTGTATCTGGCAATATAAGTTCATATACCATACTCATGAATGTCCTTTTGCCAATAACATCTTGTGATTGAAATCGTTTCTACAATGCACCATCCCAATTGACTTGTCCAACTCTAATTCAGTCTCTTCTTCAAACTCTCTGGATAGTTTTCTCCAATGAAAATGAATTGTGTCCAATAGGATAAGAATACCATTGATCTTATAATATGATAACTCACAAGCACAAGATAATCCATGTGTTGTTCTTATTGCACAACCACATGCCGCTTTGTTAGTGCTAACCAACTTAACTTTCAAATATTCTTTTAAGAATGTGTTGTATACCTACCCTAAATACAACTCATGCAATCTCATCAAAATTGGATTATTGTGTTTGTGTTCCATACCATTGATACTTTTTTGAAATGACACTCTAACATTATTTAGTTGCGACTTCAACATGTTGTTCACAGCGTCCTAACTTCTACACAAGTCTCATTTACTATCTTGCAACATATTAACATCTAAAAAATACCTAAAAGTTAAAAAAAAAAAATAACATCTAATTTAAAACATATTACGTTAAATTAGAAACTTTGCATTAATTACCCATTAGTTGTTGTGTTTTAAGTAGCAATGTCGATTTACAAGGAAGGGGGTTTGAATTGTAAATGTTCCTATTTAAAAATTCTTGAAAAAACTTAAGAAAATAACTCAAGATTGATCTTGGTTGTGAAAACAGAAAACGGAGAACGTTCTTGGTTTTAACCAGAAAAACGGAGAACGTTCTTGGTTAGTTAAAATCAGTAATTCAGTTTATGTACTTAACTTGATAATCAATCAGACTGAAAGTAAATAGATAAGGGAAGAGACACCACACAAGGATATATCTTGGTTCACCCAACTCGGGCTACGTTCAGTCCTCACATTGTGAGATTTTCCACTAAGTGTTCAAAACAAAGAACCTTCTTGGTTTTATAGCACCTAGCTCAGATCAACCTTGATCTGTTACAACGTTAAAACCTTTCCACCCAGAAAGGAGTTCAATCAGGTCACCTATCAACCTTGATAGGATTTCTTACAATCTACCCAAACTATACTAAACTCTTATAGTTTGAGTTTTACAATAATGATGAGATTGTTTTGTTAGAATCTGAGATGTCTCAACTCTTGTTTGAGATTTGATTCTTTGGAAGAGAAATACACGAAAATGATTCTAAGGATCGAATGGGAAAAATCAGAATTGATTCAATGTATGTGAGTGAGAGAATTCAAGTATGTAAGTGTATGTGATTGATGAATTTTCTTAGTACTTGAAGCTCTGATTTTTCCTTGAGCTTGGCCTTCCTTTTATAGGTGATTTGAGCAATTAATTTTGGTTAGAAAGAGCTGTTGGTAGTGCTCTGTTTTCCTCTGACACAAGCAACCTTTCTGTTGAAAAAATAATCCATTGATGTGACAGTTTTGGGCCTTGCTTGACTGGGCTGTTTTGCTCAATTTCAAACAGATTTTCTGCGCTTTTAATGACCCATTAAGCTTCGAAAATACTTGATGATAATTGGGCTTTGATTTGGACACTTGATTTGATCCAAAACAGTTTGGAAAGTAATGAACAACTTCTGCAGAAATAAGAGAATCGATTCTGCAGAAACGAAGATTGATCTTTGAAGCTTCATATGTAATTGTTGATGTTATAGCTTCGATCTGGAGTCTTGATTCTGTCCAAAACAGTTTGGTGAATGATTATAAACCTCTGCAGAAGTAAGGAGATCAATGCTGAAATTCTGCAGAAACGGAGATTGATTCTGCCAAAACAGCTTGGAGAATGATGACAGTCTGCTGGAGAATGATGTTGAAAATTCTGGAGATTGATTTGAACATTCTGGAGACTGATGATCATTCTGCAGATTGATGTTATCATTCTGGAGATTGATGTTTAACATGCTGGAGAATGATGTTAGCATGCTGGAGATTAATGTTAACATGCTGGAGAATGATCAGAATGCTGTCAAGAATGTTGACAGTCAAGTTCAAATCTATTTGGTCTTGCTAGTTTGTGATCTTCTCTCTTTGTGATTCGAATGCCTTCTTTGACTATAATGATTTCTACTTGTTCCTTGCCATGTACTGATGAACTAGTATAAAATTCAGAGGCAAAAACTTCGTTGAAATAGTGGAGATTGATTGGTCAAGAGGCTGTGACGATCATTCTTGAAACTGGAGAACATTCTCCGCTTTCCAGATTTTGTTGTTTCTTTGTCTGTTCAGTTTGAATATGATTTCTTTGCTTTGCTTGGCTCCTATCTTTGAATTAATACACTCAAAAGCACAAGTTAAATTAACATAACATTTAGAATCATAATTAACATTCTTAATTAACTTTTTGTTTGTTTTCAACAAAACATTAAATTGAGATTTTGTCTCAACAGTGTTTCCTAAATGCAGAACACGATTCATCCAAGCCACAATAAAAATTCCTTGAAATGAGTTAACCATGTATCTTTAACATAGTCAACAAAGATGATAATATCAACACATACTTGCTCAAAGTGTTGCAAATATCGTTGGTAATCCATCATACTCAAAGAATAGACAATCTTATTCCACAAATTTATTATTGACTCTTGTCTTAACTTCAACACATAGTACTTGCATTTTCCTCCAACATTTTTGTTAACATGAAAGGGACATAACAATTTAATCGATGATGGAAATACTACCTCAATTGCATTCATTATTGAAAGGTGTTTGTCAGTCAAAATCACTTTTAATATTAAGTTCTCTTTCAAGAATAAAGTTCTTAACTTCTCTAACGCCTAATAAAAGTTATTTTGCTTCTTAGATTCCAAATAAGCAAATACTACATAATATGTTAATTCTATTGAGGTGACACCTACTATTTCAAGCAATGATTATCCTGTATTTGTTAGTTTTGTATGCATTGTCCATGATCAATACATTAGGAAATAGATTCAACAACTTGATCGAATCAGGATGAGTCCAAAAATATTCTCTAACAACATCAAAGTCTTCATGTATTCTATATCAGTACACATACTTCTCATCTTCAATTAACTTCAATAATTGTTCCATCTCAGTTCTATGACATTTCAAATTAGATTGATACACATTTCTTTGCTTATAAATTTGGGTGGCACGTGTGTGATTGTCCTTGTTTCGGTCTTTTAATGCACATATGTGTCTCGATGCAAGTTAGTGTTTTGTCATGCCATTCACAAACTTTTGCTCATCTTCGATTAAACATCCCAAATATTTATGACCTTTTGAAGTATCCTCTAACATTGTGAAATTCACAACGAACATTAACTATTCATCCGTCACCAACTTTCAATGGTACCACTCTTAGCTTAAATGGATATTTACGCATTTTGGTAGTTATTAATCCTGATGAATCCAAAATTATTTTTAATGGTACCACTCTTGCATACCTTCCACCCTTTTCACAATCCAAAATTATTTTTGTACTACTTCCTCTTTGTCCCATTATAGTATTAAATATTATAATAACAATAATTATCCCATTTTCTTTTCCAATTGATTTTGCCCAATGCAACACATCATCGCATGTAGGAAATATTTGCAACAATATATATTAAAAACAATATTGATCATATTCTATACAATAACAAAATAAATGTCATTTCATATTTAAAATTTACCTGATCGATAGTAAATGTATTAGTAAAATATGTCGACAAATTCAATGCATCAGACATATAAAGTTCAACATCATTCATTCTAAAAAAAATATAATTAAAATTAATTAAAAGTAAGGTTCCATATGTTTGACACTTAGGAAATATTGGGTATATATATTATATACCGGTTATTTCTGATAACCAAATAACATGTATATAATTTAAATACCAGTTATTGGGAAAATCAATATATTCATAATATAAATTTATATACCGGTTATTATTCTAAAATGAAATACACGGTG
>JBBPBQ010000001.1:30280383-30308803 GCA_037974755.1 Cicer yamashitae | reverse complement strand
ATTATATTCCAAATTTTAAGGTCTAAAAATATCTAGTGCATATTCATTACCGAGTTTTTTATTTTATTTTTACATATATATATCAGATATTTTAATAACAAAATTAATTTATGAATTTTTAAGTTTTTGAAATATCTGATAAATATTTGTGTACTGAATTTTTACATTATTTACTTTATATTTCGAATTTTTTAACTTTTGAGAGAAATTTTCAAATTTTTTTATATTTTTGCTAATGTGTCAAATGAGAGGGATAAAAATAAAATTCTAAAAAAATATAGGGGTGGGAGGTATAGATACGAGGGTGGCGATAAATTCCTCAAATTTAAAGTCAAATATTAATTTTAAAATTTAAGCATAAAAATTGTAAAGGTATGAAACACACTATAAAAATGCTTATTTAATATAAATATTATCTATAATTACAACATAATATCAAATTATTAATGTGTTTTTTTAAGGTGATATTTATCTTTTTATTAGAATTTTTTTAATTTTTTTTAAAAAACATATGAATGAATGTACAATCTATTTGGTTCGGAGATTTAGAGAGTTGGATTAATAAATTATGGAGTAGAATGTTTTAACTTTTAAAATATGCATTTGTGACTATAGTTTTTTTTTTTTTTTTTTTTGTCTTTTATATTACAAATCACGATCCCTACAGAATTTTGGGTGCCTTGGAAGAATAAAAATATGGTACCCTCATTATAATTAAAATCTTTTACTCCTTATATTTTATATTGCAAAAATATTAATAATACATTAATAAGCAATTGTTTTTTATAAAACCTTTAGAGAATTATTTAATTTATTTCAATCTAAAAAATATTTCGATAATAAAATTTTAACAATTTTAATCTAAAAATACTTCTCTCAGAAGATACAACATTAATCGAATCATGTAATATTTGACAAAGACTTTCATATCAAGGATGTTTTGGTTGAATTCATGAAGAATAACATGGTTTAAATTGAAAGATTTGAAAGTCAATGTAAGAGGTTATTTGAGCAAGTGGTTGAGTTTGAGAAGATGGAGGAGAAGTTCAAGACTGAAGATGACTTCATTGTTATGGTAGAAGAAGATAAGCAAGAGGAAAACACGAACAAGAAAAAGAAAAAGGAAGAGATTGACAAAGTTCTAGATTCAATCTATGTCTTGTTCATCGATGTACAATTGAAAAGGACATTGAAACAACTTCAGTTATTTCTCAAGTTCATGGAATTTCTGCCAAACAAAAAGAAGAAGGGTGATGTGTTCTTTCTGTAACACCCCGATTTTTAAAAGCGCGAGTGTATTTTTTTTTTCAAAATAAATGGATAAAAACACCAGGTTAACTCTATAAATGAAGAAAATACTTTTGGACAAAACATTTAAGTCGTAATACAAATTACCAAGTCGTAACTCAAACGACAAAAGTCATAATTTATTTCCTCATAATTACAATAAATTAAAAAGGTTTTTGAATTGATAATCCAAATATAAAGTACACCGGCTCCAATAGTTTGTTTCAAATACACAAGTTCCTTTTTCTACAACAACTTGAAATAAGAAAGGGAAATAAATAACATTCATAAATAGAACCCTAAGCTGATCATTAATCTATCTGAGGGTGACTGGGTACTGAGAATCCACGAGCGGCATCAAACCCCCTGCTTTCGGTCACACAACCAACCCATCACTGTGTCACGCCTTAGATCGACCCTGGTTCTTATCTGAGGGCAAAGCCCAGATTTGCACAAAAGTTGTAAAGGGTCACCAATCCGAAGTTAACAAACATCACATAGCATTTATATTTTTTTTATGCATAAAAATCACCCTTCAACTTAGCATACATCTAAGAAGGGTTTACATATGTTAAACATGCATAAACAAGGTTGAAAAATGAAGTTTTTGACCAACTGCAATGTTGTATTCGAATACACCCTCTGTGTAGTCGAATACACTTGCGAAAACAGCAGAAAAACAGCAAAAACAGCACTGACAGCACTACAGTATTCGAATACAGCCTGTCTGTATTCGAATACAGCATTCCATTCAACTGTATTCGACTACAGCACCTTGTGTAGTCGAATACACTTCAAAAAATCAAGTCAGTAGCTAAAATCAATCATCTGTATTCGACTACAACACAGGTGTAGTCGAATACACCTGTCAAAACAGCAGATTTTCAATTTTTAACATTTCAAAACCATTACAACACTTTCCAAATCATTCTAACACTTTCCAAATCATCCTAATATTTTCCAAAACATTCAATCAATCACAAATGCCAACACGGCACAATTCACACACGCTCACAAATCAGCACGACTTACACGAGTGCAATCTCTCACAGATTAGCACAACTTACACGACTGCAATCTCTCACAGATTAGCACAACTAGAGTGCAATCTCTCACAGATTAGCACGACTACAAGAGTGCAATCTCTCACAGATTAGCACGACGCGATAATCCCTGTAAGGGTAAGATGAACCAACAATTCACATGGAATCATCCCCCGTACGGATAAGATGAACCAACAATTCACATGGAATCATCTCATGGCCCATCCGGTCACCACTATCACCGACGCGATAATCCCCGCAAGGATAAGATGAACCAACAATTTACATGGAATCATCCCGTGGCCCATCCGGTCACCACTATCACCGACGCGATAATCCCCGCAAGGATAAGATGAACCAACAATTCACATGGAATCATCTCGTGGCCCATCCGGTCACCACTATCACTACTATGAAATGCATGAGCATACTCTGACTCTCGACACCCCAATCATTAAGTAAATGCAGCTATTAAAAGATTCCCCATTTTTAATGCTCATTTAACACTAATGATTCTCAAATTCAACACAGAGCATACTCAACGCATACAATCCTCAAATCACATGAAATTGAATTCAAATCACCACATACACAATCTAACCAATTCATTTCACACCAAATCAAAATTCACACATAAATTGTATTTATTCAAAATCCCACATCCTCAAACATCAAGCCAATTTCCACATTCATAATATTACCCATAAACATATCAACCCTACCAAGCAAAAATCACCATCACCCACACCTTAAAACTCATTAAATTCAATTTCACCATTTTACCCACAAAATGCATTTAAATTCATTTCTCACAACATCTCACCTCAAACCCACCAAATTTATTTTCCAAACATTTTCAATCATAATACACCAACTCAAAACTCAAAATCTTTAAACACAAACCACCAATTTCTATTCCACAACACACATAAATCACATTACATTCCTTTTCCCCAAATTCACACATAAACTCCGTCAAAAACAAATCCCACAAATACACATATAGAGTCCTATATGCAAGTTAAAAATTTGGAAGGAGCCCTTACCTTCGTTGTAGCTTTAATGGCCGATTACGACACCGCGATAAAATTCCGGTAAAATTTCTCTTCGCACGACGCTTCGAAAATTAGCTCACTAGCACCGCAATGTGATCACGAGCAACTTTCTCTTCAGTCACTTTGCGAGATGAAGCTTAGATATAGGTGATATGTGAGGTTTTATGTTTGGGGTTTTATGTTTGGGGTTTTTGAAATAAAGACAAAGAAAGAAAGGAAGATGGAGTAGTGTACGCGGGCAGGGAAAATGCTTTCCTTTCTTTCTTTCTAATCTTTCTCTCACATATATATATAACTTACTAAATATATATATATATATATTATTAACATGCCAAACAATATATATATATATATTAAACCAAACCACAAACAATTACAACTCTTATACACATTACTCACATCTCAACTATTTTGATAAAAATATCTATTCCCGTTGCAGCTCAATTGACAGATAAAATTTCAACAGCCAGAGATATTTTTAACAAAATTGTCTGGTATTTAATTCTTCGTAACGTAAATAAATTATTCTTCGACGAATAATTTTAACCGGATCTAAAAATATATATATAAAAATATATATATAATAAACATATAACAAACTCTAATAAAATATGCTTTTGTTATTTAATTCACAAAATGAATTAAAATTGGGCTAAATGCCTCAGCAATTTAACACCAAATATACTAAAATGACATAAATTAGAGTTTGAAAATTAAGGGTCTTACACTTTCTATCATATATGTCACCTTGACAATGGTTGAGGTGTCAAGCTAATCACTTTAAAGAAGTGCTTCGTGGGATGCAACCCATAGGTAGGATCAAATTAGAAACCAATGATGGATTCGAAGTGAAGCTCATCCTTGACATTTTTCCTATTAGAAAAGTTCAATTCTATTACTCTTGTTAATTTCAAAAATTATCTCAATCAATTTTGAGACTTTTTGTTCAATTTTAGTAATTAAACGTAATTTGATAGTATAACGCAATCCTTGAGTTTCACACTCGATACTATCGTTTTAATTATTACTTGCAACGATTCAGTACACTTGCTAAAACCCCATTAACACACAATGAGGAAGTGAGTGAGGAGGAGTATAAGGGAAAAGGACTGAGTAAGGGACTTTGTTTTCATGGACAAACAAATACATGTAATTTATAAGATAACACGCCATTAAGACAACATCCTCCCAAAAACGAGATGTACATTACCATGAAGGAGAGTACGAGTGGTTTCAATAAGATACCAGCATTCGACTGCCCCATTTTGTTAAGGTGTATGAGCATAAGATGTTTGGTGAAGAATGTCGTTAGAAGCCATAAAATTTTCAAATTGATGGGACAAATATTCAAGGGAACTTTTCCTACGCAAAATGCTAATAGACAAACCAAATTGAGTTTTAATTTTCTTATAAAGTAGCGCAAAAGTAGAAAATAATTCATACCTATTTTTCATTAAAAATAATCATGTACAATAGGAAAAATCATCAATGAATGTAATAAAATCATCAATAATTGTATTAAAATATCTAGACTTAAGAGTGGAAATAGTCAAGAAGGACCCTAAACATCTAAGTGAACTAAATAAAAAGGAGACAAAGCTTGTTTATTTGCTCAATCAGGAAAATGACTATAAACAATAAGCAGAGAAATGACTAATCAGAGAAATGACTAGAAACAAGATTCATCTTCCCAAGACGAAGTGTGTTTTCTTAACTTGCATGACTCACAATGTATGCTGAATAGTTTGGAAAGGTTACGTACTAACTAATGAAGTTTAAGAAGACTTGAATGACATAACTAGGTATGTATAGTAAGAGGAAAATCTGTGACAAGACAAAACGTTGGTTTGACAAAGATAATATAGACCATTAGACTCACATCTGACGTTAATCATCCATCTCGAAGTCCGATCCTACACAATCACATTTCCATTAGTAAAAGCGAAAACACAATCATGAGAACGAGTCAATCAAATGTTAGAAATTAAATTAAAAGGACATTCGGGCACATAAAGGACAAATGCAATTGATAAAGAAGGAAAATTTTGGATAGTGTCCATCTCTTGGGATATTGTTTCGGAACCATTCATTGAGACAACAATAGGTAAGTAACTAGATGTAATGAGAGATGAGAAAAAGACTTAATAATTACCAGTAACATGGTGAGACACACTAGAATCAAGGACACATGGACTAAGTGAAAGTGAATGATATAAACAAGCAAATGATTTACCAGAGTGTGAAACCGAAATAGCAGATCTTGAGTTTTAACGATACTTTACCACTTGAGAAAATCTTTGTAAGTAGCCTGAAAGGCCTTAGGAGAATTCGTGGTTTAAATTGTGTCAGATAGAGAAACTTAAGGATGTGGAAGTGGCCACACATTTTCCTACATCGATTAATATTATGTCCCAAACAATGGCAATACTTGCATTTGAGACGGGATTTGGAGATGGATAGTGGTCCTGAGAATCAAAACCGACCAGAGTGAGTACGCCAACAACAAAAAAATGCAAGAGCAATAGAACAAAGCACGAAACGACCAAACTTTGGCAAAAAAAAAGTGTAATATATGCGTAAAAAAAAAGGCTAGAGTGACACGTAGGTGGGCTTGCTGGAATCGCACGAATGAGGTGACTCAGAAGATAAGGACGAAACATTAACAGACGATAGGACGTGTTGAGCCAAAATCACAAATCAAGTGTTTTTTAGGATAAACAAACAATTAGTTTATCATTAATTATGATTCTTATTATATTGCTATTTAACTTGTGCTTCTGAGTCATTTATTCAACGATAGGTGATCAAATATATTCACCCAAAGGAGAAAAACAACCTCTAGATTGGTGAGCTGTGAGCAAGGACATGAGTACACTATTGTTGCATCCTTTTGCAAAAATTAACATTTCACAGCCCATTCAATGACTCATTCATGTTCTCCATAAAACTTAGAAGCAAGAACATTCTGGTTTTATCAAATAACATTCTAGACCAAATAACACATGTGTTTAATAGACTTCAATCAAAACTAACAGTTAGTAGAGGTTCAATAATGGTTGCATTGAGCCTTTCAATCATCTCCTCATTTATAAAAGGAATATCAAGAAGAAGACAAAGGAAAAAGTTTGAAAAGCAACCATTCTATACTTAAACATTCATACTTAAGCAACAAAGCTCTTCTCTAAAGCAAAACTCCAGCTCTCTCTCTCTCTCTCTCTCTCTCTTATTATATTCAAGGATCACTTTATTGAGTTATTGTTGATAATCAATTTCAAACAAGTGTTGAACAATTTTTAGATCCTAAACACTTTTATCACACACATCATTCGTAACTCAAGCATATATCTTAAGTTAGTTTGAGTATGTTATAAAAATTATTTTTAGTTATTAAAATGTAATTATAAAAACCCTTTCTGGACTGAAAGACAACTGTAAAATTCCTTTGAAGGTTGAAAAGTGAAATATGTAACTGATAATGAAAGATAGTGTGAAAGCAGAACGTTCTGGTGTTAAGCACATTAGTGGAAAATCTCACAGATTTTGAGGACTAGACGTATCCCACCTTGGATGAATCAAGATACATCATTGTGTGATCTTTTTATATTTATTTATTTTTCACTCACTGATCACCTAGAACTAAGTTCACTGGTATGAAAGACTAAGTTCATTTTTAATCAAAAATGGTTTCCCCAAAGGCAAGATTGATACTACACTTTTTAGAAAAATTGATAAAACATATTTATTAATAATTCAAGTGTATGTTGACGATATCATCTTTGGATCAACAAATGAAAAATGTGTGAAGAATTTTCAAATCACATGCAAAGTGAATTTGAAATGAGCATGATGGGAGAATCCAAATAATCTCCTTGGCAAAATCTGACCAGAATGTTCTAATCAATAGGGAGAACAATCTCTGTTTCCTTCTCCTTCGCATCCTTATTCCTGTTTTCAATTTATCCTTTTATTCAAATTTAAAAAAAAAAACAACAACAACAAAAGGGAGAAGAAACTCTGTAACGGTTCCCTCATTCTATTTTAAAAAAAAATGGCTACTTTATCCCCATCGTAACCTATTTTCCTTCTTCCCAATATCATAAGTCACTTCTCAACCACCCACTCCTACAACTTCCCACGCATGTCACTCCTTCATTCCTATCTCCCTAAAAATTGCTTTTGACCACTATCTTCTTCTACCTCAAACTTCCTTTCATCATATCCTTCATCATCAGAACCTTTATTCCTTTTCTCAAACTCCATGGTTCGTTCTAAATCTTCTGGAAAGAAAAACCCAAATCCAAAAACTCCAATACCCTCACCACCTCGATCACCATTTCCTCCACCTCGTCCTACTCCTCCTGAAGCTTCTCCCTCTGATAAAACCTTCTCTGATTATCTCTCATCCTTTCCTAAGCCCAACCCTCCTCCTACTTCCCTAGCTCCATTCAATATTGTATTTCCCCCCTATTTCAATGTACTCATCCAAACATCAATCAAGAACCACCACATTTTCAAAAAACAATCTCAACAAACTCAATAAGACAATCCTCCATCCAAAAGACGATCCATACAAATCATGGCTGGTGTTGGCACCTCCAAAAAACCAAAAAGTGTGGACACAACCATCTACACCATTTCAAATGATGAATCTGGTTCCCTATCACCTCTCAAACGCTCTACCCTTCTTTCTAAATCACCACCAAAATCTTCTAAACCCTCTACTTTGCCCTCAAAATCAGTTAAACGCTTTTTCCCCACTTCCAAATCACCTTCAAAGAAACCAAAAGCCATTCTTCAACATACACCATCGACTTCACCCTCAAAATCAACTACAAATTCATTACCCCATCTGTCACATTTTTTGGCAAAACAAAAAATTAAAAATCCAAAGCGCTCTGAACAATCTGCTCAAAAAACCAAATGTGCATAACATTCTCCATCCAGACCCATCCTACCAGAACGTTCTACGTGCAAAACAAAAACCTCACCAAACCCACCTTAGAAAGCAGCTTCCAAAATCCTCATCCCACCACTTCTCTCATCCAAATATCAAAAAATCTACTAAGACAAATGGGTTGAAAGACCAGTCGGGATTGGACGGGTTTTTGTTTTTGATAATCATCTTTTTGAAGGAACTCCTGTCAAACAAGACACAAATGTTCTAGGCTGGTCAAAATTCCTAGAAATATGAGATTCATATTATCCATATGTGATTTGTGCCTTTTATTGCAAAGCCCAAACCTTTTCTGACAAAGCCTTGCTTTGTCACAAATCTAAAAGGGGTTGAAATCCGTGTAACTCTTGCCATTATGGCTAAAATTATGCATCTACCCACTAAAGGACCAACTATCTTTGAAAAAGATTAGTATGATGCTCTCAATGTCCAAAAAGATGTAGTTTTTAATGAACTTTTCATTCCAGGCTCAATCAAATTTGTCTATTCACATTTAAGCCTCTTCCTAAAAATTTTAATAGTATAAGTTAACACTCAATTCTCCCTCATTGTGGCGATCATGAATATGGTTCTGACAATGATGCCCTGATCATCTATCACCTTTTTCACTACAAAAAGGTTGAATATGCCCTACATCATCATTCAGAACATGATAGCATCCACTACTCGTGACTACAAAAGAAATATTGTCCCTTATGATATTATTCTTACAAAAATCTTCAAACACTTAAATGTTCCTCTGAGAAATGAACAATCCTTTATAAAAATCTCCAAGTTCACTTCAAAGAACATTTCCCATATGAAGAAAGATTCATCTCTTCTCCACACTCTGCATGTCCCTCTTCCAAAAGATCAATCTCCAACTACTCCTAGTCCTAGCAAAAGGAAAAACTTTGAAAGAAAAACTTCTTTGAACCCCAATACTCAAAATTTTGGAGTGAACATTCCTAAAAAACGTTTTCCTTTCCAGGAAAACATTCTTCACTCCACTAATAATCAATCTAAATCCACTCTAATTGATAATGCTTATGCTTTTGGAACCCCAACCTCACACTCTTTGCGTAATCCTATCCTTCAAAATCATTTATCCTTTCCTATCCATTTTGAAAGGGTTTCTCAAATGTCTCCTATTTTTGTCTTTCCTCAGAATACCATGTCTTCTTTTTTTGGTATTAACAAGTACCTTGCATTTCTTGATATGGACTTCTCTGGCCCTACTATTCCTTAACAACATACTCAGTCTGGCACTCTCCCTACCATTGGCTCTACTTTTTCCACTCTTGCCTCCTTCTGCACTACTTTTGTTCCATCAACCAATCAACCTTCTCCAGCATCTCAGAATGTTAATGAAGATACTCATTCACCAAAGCACACCAAGATTGAGAAAGACACATCTAAGACAAGAAATGATACCCCAAAGATCTTTACCGCTCTTCAAACTATCATTGATCGACAAATTCGTCAAGATAGGGAGAACGTTATTCCAAAGGATTGGATGGTTACCCAACTTGCTCAAAAATTGGGTTTTGAACCACCTCTTCCAAATCTTCCTCCATCATTTCCTGATATACCAAGTCCCTCAATCTCTTCATCTTCTGATGATTCTTTTCCATCTCTATCCTTCTGATCGCTCGGTTTTGGTTTCCTCCCATCTCTTTTTGTTGTGACAAAGGGTGAGAAGAAGAATTAGATTTAAGAAGTATTTTTGAAAGAACTCCTTATGTACTTATTTGTTTTACTTTTTTTTTCTTGAACCATATGTATGAACTCTTTTGGTTCAAAAATACCTGTTAATAGATACACAAATTAAGGGAGAGCTTTTTAACAAACGCATTTTATATAATATCATAATTAAATCAGAATCAAAATAAAATCTAATTAACATGTTTGTCAACATCCAAAAAAGGGAGATTGTTGAGGCAAAATCCCAAATCAAGTGTTTTGAGGATAAATAAATAGTTAATTAATCACTAATTATGATTATGATTATATTGTTATTTAACTTGTATTTTTGAGTGGTTAATTCAAAGATAGATGATCAAATATATTCATGCAAAAATAAATGATCTCTCCATGAAAGAAATCAAGAACATCATGTCTTACATGTCAAAAATGAACTAGAGATTGATCAGAAGAACATTCTAGTTATTCCCTATTAAAGACAAAGACAAGACAAATAATTTTCCACGGTCCAAACCACAAGTAAAAGAGTATTAAGATCACTCAAATCGATAGTCAACCCCAGAACTCGAGTTGAATGTCCAAAGGAGAAAAACAGCCTCCAGCTTGATGACCATATTGATCTCTAGATTGATAAGTTGTGAGCAAGAACATGAGTACATTGTTGCTGCATCCTTTTGCAAAAAGCTTTGCATGCTTCTGAGCTAAAAGAATGAAATTTCACAGCCTATTCAATAACTCATTAACGTTCTCCATAAAACTCAAAAGCAAGAATGTTCTAGTTTTATCAAAAAACATTCTAGACCAAATATCACATGTGTTTAATAGACTTCAATCAGCACTAACAGTTAGCAGAGGTTTAGTAACGGCTATATTGAGCCTTTCAATCATATCCTCGTCTATAAAAGGAATATCAAGGAGAAGACAAAGGCAAAATTTTGAAAGGCAAATGTTTCATACTTAAACATTCATACTCAAGCAACAAAGCTCTTCTCTTAAGCGAAACTCCAGCTCTCTCTCATTATATTCAAGGATCACTTTATTGAGTTCTTGCTAATAATCAATCTCAAACAAGTGTTGAGCAGTTTTTAGATCATAAACACTTTTATCATACACATCATTTGTAACTCAAGCATATATCTTAAGTTAGTTTGAGTATGTTATAAAAATCCTTTTTAGTTATTAAAAGGTAATTGTAAAAACCATTTCTGGACTGAAAGACAACTGTAGAATTCTTTTCAAGGTTGAAAAGTGAAATCTGTAACTAATCACGAGAGATAGTGTGAAAACAGAAACGTTATGGTGCTAAGCTCATTAGTGGAAAATCTCACAGATTTTGAGGACTAGACGTAGCCCACCTAGGGTGAATCAAGATACATCATTGTGTGATCTTCTTATCCTTATCCTTATTTATTTTTCACTCACTAGTCACCTAGAACTAATTTTATTTATTTATTTCTAACATATCCAGAACGTTCTGGACTCTCTATTTGAAATCAAGATTAATCTTGAGTTAATTTATATTAAGTCCAGGAATTAAGATTTTAAGAAGGGATCACAATTTAAACCCTCTACATTGTGATTGATATATAAACTCACTCCTTAAAAATTGCAATTCATATCAAGAAGTCACACTTCAAATTTTATTAAAAATTGGAGTCAGTTTCAAAATTTGACAACTGGTAAAATTTACCCGATTGTCTAAAACATACAGTTTTCGTTTTAGCTTTCAACAGAAATTTTATTGACACATAAAAATTATTTTAGTTATAAAAAAAATTCTACCTTGAATAAAATCATAACACACCAACAAAGTAAAAACTTTACTAATTCAAGTATAATAAAATACAAATCCAGAAAACAACATGTTAAAATTATATCATAAGACATGTGTCTTACAAACACTCTATTTTCGCACTTCCATTTGATCTCTAAATTTCTCTATTTTTGGTTTTCAATGTAGAGAGTTTACATGAATATCCCTCACCTCTATATTCCCAAGATTACCCTATTGATATACCCTTGCTATTTATTTAGATCACTAATACAAACTTTAAACTATAACATAAACGATTACATCAATTATGGAGGATACCTTATTGTAATAAATTGGAACATTGATGTAACTAACTGTGACAAATTTCTTCAAATGCATCAACATTTGTTTATTTTAAGAATTTGGACGTTACAAGAGTTCTGCTTGTAACATATTTTAAGACACTTCGATAAAGGAAATTCATTATTCTTTTTATTTGTATCCAATAATCTTATTCTAACGAAGACATATCAAAGTTAAAGTTGGGCGTACTTATACACTTTAGATTTTCTTTATCAAGTTATCGTTTATTATCTTTACCATCGTTCAAGTGTTGGAGCATCCTCACCTTCAACTTCAAGTTGTGTCAAAAGATAAAAATGTGTAAGTTGGAAAAGTGTGAGGGTACATATTGATCATGGTAAATGGTAATAGAAAAAGGAATACATGGAACTTTGATTTTTTTTTGAATTTTAATACTTTAGTTTGAAGGGAAATGCGTCTTAATAATTCATAATTTGTCACTGGAGTATAAATTTGAATTCACAATGAAAATAAATTAAATAATCTTTTCGAGAAGAGCACAAGTAACTCATTACTTTCAAGTTGTTTTCCCGGACATCATTATTATGCATACCAACCAAATCATTCGGAACACCTTACTTTTATTTAAATTAAACAAGGCAAAGTCAAATAGCTAACCAACAAGGAAAATCAATTTACTTATAGAATTTAATTGCATATAAACCATAAAAAATGCTATTGTGTTGTTGTTTCCAGCTAAAGGTGTAATCCAAACGCGTGCATTTCTAGATTGCGTACGAAATCGTAAAAATCACAATTTTATAGAAATTCAATACACCTTTATTTTTATTTTATATTTTAAAATATCAATTCCAATAGTAGTAAAAATATAGACTTTGAATTTACATATTAGAGCACTTAAAAAACATGAATGTAAAAAAATTTCAAGTGGAGAAAAATTTGAGAAAGTCACCACTAGTCCAATCATGAATATAACAAGCAAAAAGAAGTTGAGTGAGCAGTCAAGAAAAAACATGAGAAGAAATTTGGGACCCTCCAAAGAGTTGAGTTTAAAGCATAAACAGTATTATAAAAAAAAGACGTGAAAAGAAAAATACAATTGAAAATGTTAACACTAAACTAGCTGAATGGTATGGGCCACTACTGTGGCGCCATTCTCTTTTCCTTCTCTCTTTTTCCTTTCAAAAAAGCAAAGCTACCATTTCTCTCTCTCTCTACCTTGTTGGTGGATAACAACCACATTTGAACAACCTCTTTACATCTCATCAAACACTCTCAATCTCATTATTTGTTTCCTCTCTCATCATCTGTAAGTTTTTTTCTTCTCTCTTTTTTAATTAAAACAAATTAGATTTTATTGATAATTCAACTCTAAAATAGTGTGAAATGCATGAGAATTAGGGTTTAGTTTCATTGTTAATAGCTGTCAAATTTCGCTTTGATTTCAATAAAGCTTGATGTGCAGAATGTACTAATTGATTTCTTAATTTATTAGTTTCTTATTTCAGCAATATTTTTTTTTGATTAGTTTCTTAATTTGGGAGGGAATTAGGGTTATTATTTTCTTCTGTTTATGCATATAGCTTTGAGTGAATGTTTCTTTTTTCATTTTATACTATAAATGTAAATTCATTCAACTGGTTTTAGAGAACTATAATCTGTTCTATTATTATTGTCAAAGTGTTCATTTTTTTTTTTTTGTTGTGATTTGCAGAGGAATAGTTGGTGAGAATGACAAGGGTAACTCGCAATTTTGGTGATACTATGTACAGAGAGGCGGTGCCGGTGGTATCAGCCGATGTAATATTTGCTTCTCTTCGATTTCCTACTTACAAAATTGGATCTAACAATCAGATCATGGAGACAAAGGATGATCGAAAAGTGCTATCGATGAAGGAGATTGTTGCACGCGAGACTGCACAGCTGTTGGAACAGCAGAATCGTCTCTCAGTTCGCGATCTTGCCAATAAATTTGAGAAGGGTTTAGCTGCTGCTGCTAAGTTGTCTGAAGAGGTCACCCCTTTTATTTTCTATTTGAAATTTGACATACTGGCATAACTCCATTTTTTTAGGGTATTTCAACTTGAGATTTATATTATGTAATTTGGTTTTTAATTTTGCAAATTGAAATAAATCGATGATCATAATAATCTCCGAGGAAATTCATGTCCTTATGTTAACTAAAAGCTTGTTGTTTGCTTGTGGTATTCAGGCTAGACTTAGAGAAGCAGCTTCACTAGAGAAACATGTTCTATTAAAGAAGCTTCGAGATGCACTGGAATCCTTAAAAGGGCGAGTGGCAGGAAGAAACAAGGATGACGTTCACCAAGCTATTTCTATGGTTAGTTCTATTTTCTAAGTAAAGATGCATGCTTGTTTAGTAGTCTTTCCTACGGTTCCTTGTTTCTATGGGATAGTTTTCTTGAAATTTATAAATCTTTAAGTTTTCTCATTTATTATATTTTATATAATACTAATAATAGATTTATTGCTCCACCGCTCTAGTGCAAAAATTACAATTTCCTATACAATAATTTTTCCACCAGTTTATTTGTGCTTTTGCCATCTTATGCAGTAATCAACTGTAACATATACAGTAGTGTGCATCCTGCAGGTTGAAGCTCTTGCAGTTCAGCTAACTCACAGGGAAGGGGAGCTAATACAAGAGAAGTCTGAGGTGAAAAAGCTAACAAATTTTCTTAAGCAGGTGATGTTAACTTCTTTGGTCTTTATTTTTTTATGATAGAAGCACAAATTTGATTGCAGTAAATGAAAGCAGAACAAGATCAACAATGACATTAATGTAAAGATCACTCCAATCCCTCTCCATGTTTTTCGAAGGAATTTCTTAAAGCGAATTGTGTAGTAAACATCCCATAAAAAATTGAAGCACCAAAGATTTCGTTAAAACCTGCCAGCATTCAGCTTCAACCAACGGCATCATAGGACAGAATAAATTTCACTTTGTCTCAAATTGAATAGCACATTATTCTGAGTTAAATAATCTGGGAGCATTTGCAATCCCAATGATTAATGATCGCAAATTTTAAGCTATTACATATAGCAGTGCATACACAATGAACAAAATGCTGCATATTGAAACTTAATCTTTGTACTCTGTTGACCTATTGGGTTGTCTAATTTGTTTGGGAACGAAACACTAGTGGAAAGTTGACGCAATGGTTGGAGTTGCTGTCAAGTGACTATGATAGGATCTGTAGTGCATAAATAGATGTAATGCTGTGTCAGGGGTTGACAGACCAAAAATATTGAAAGTTTCCGTTAGGAAAAAGAAATAGGTAACAGTAGAAAAAGGAAGGAAAGTGCAGAGCAGAATTGGGAGATTTGACGACCAAATGGTTGCATGAACTGGGCAACGTTCTCTGTGTATGAGCTATGAGCTTTGGAAATCAGTGATTCATTCTCTTGGAATTCTATCTTTGATTTTACTTTTGGCTATTCATTTCCCTATCAAACTACGGGGTCACAGGTTTGAGTTGTGAAATTGGCCTCTTGTGAATGTAAGGTAATATTGCCTACTATAAACTGACAATGGGTATTTCTTGAACCCTTGCCATGGTGGGAGCTTGATAGCACGAGATTTCCCTTTACTTTTATATACATACATATGTGTCAGGGGTCCTAGAGAGCCTTAAAGCAAGAGGGATCTGTGCCAGTAGGCCAAGAACAAACCGCAAAGAGTATCTTCACCCAAAAGTTTTCAAGTCATTATGTTCTCTTGTATTATCTTCATTTAGCCTATTCTTTAGTTGTGGGACTTATTACTACTCACTTGGATTCCCAAGAATTTCTCCTTCAAGTGGGAGTCTACAATGGTATACATATGCTGAAGTAGAAACCTCTTTGAATACTACGCTCTAACATAATTACTATCCAAACCACTGCCTCTCATTTTTTGATGCATTTTTTCATCCTTATGGTTGCTAGGAAGACTTTATTAGAGTACTTATTATTCTTTAGTGTGAAATTGAGGCAAGTATAGAAGGGATGAGAAAAAGGAAGAGAAAAATTTATGGTTGCTTAGAAGACTTTAGTAGTGTACTTATTATCCTTATGGTTTCTTAAATATTTTAGTTCCTATTTGTGAAATTGATTCCTTTTCAGTTCAAAACTTCTATACCTGACTTTTCAAAGAAATTTCCTTTTGCAATGCTGAGTATCTAAATTTATTTGTAGGCTTCTGAAGATGCTAAGAAACTTGTAGATGTGGAAAGAGCTTTTGCTCGTTTTGAAATAGATAATGCCAGGGCAGCAGTTCAGAGAGTGGAGGAGGCGCTTCAAGAGCATGAGAAGATGTCTCAAGCTTCAGGGAAACAGGTTCATCGAATTTCCTTGTCATTTATGTTGCTCAATTTTTAAAATTGAAAGATTTGGATCTTTCTCCTGGCATAATGACAAGTTTTTGTGAATTATATTCACTTGTTTCTTTTGGTTTGAACTTTGAATGATGTGGTCATGCCAGGTTTTTGGTGGTTGTCTCAGTGTGAAATATTTCCTTTTAGAGGCATTATCTTGCCTATAATATTTATCTACCTTACACCACACAGCAAAAAAAATATCTGTAGAAAGGGCCTGAATGATTAGGAGAGTGTAACTGTTATCTATTGATATTTCCATGATGTATCAGTTGGTTTTTTCATGTTGTATCAACTGAGAAATTTTCATTCCATAAAATTTAGTTATGTGGGAACTGTAGGACCTGGAACAATTAATGAAAGAGGTTCAAGAGGCTCGAAGAATCAAAATGCTGCATCAGCCAAGCAAGGTATCTCTCATCATTGATCAATTATTATTATTTGAAACACCCTCTTTTTAAAGTTTTCATCAATACTTATTGGCATATGTTGGATGTTCTCTTCCATAGTTAGTGCACAATATTAAGGTGTAAATAAGTTCAAGTTGGTTGCGAAATCCTTGGGAAAAATAATGTGTACTTAGTGGGTCTAATGACGTATTACTGCTGATATCTTCCAAAACTTAATAAAGAATTTGAATCAGTACAAGATATTGCATCTACGGAGTTCTAGAATAGATTTAGAATCGGGGCATTTATGGGAAAAATAGTATTGTTATGGCTGCAGTTTTTTGTATTCATGATTGATATTCTTCTCCTTTGTTGAAACACCTTTTTTTCCACTATTTTCTCTGGCTCATATCATATTTTCATGATATTATTATTGACATTTTTTATTGTTATTTTGAGGAAATTCAATAAAGTGATATCTGATTGACTTTTAGGTTATGGATATGGAACACGAGCTTCGAGCATTAAGGGCTCAACTTGCAGAAAAGTCTAGACACTATCTTAGACTCCAAAAAGAGGTATGCCTATCATGTTATGCAATTTTGAAGAGGTTGTGATTTTAGTTATGAAATACTTACAACTTTGATGTGCAAAATCTTGTCATACCTATCATATTTTTAAAACTAGAAATCCAATTTAAAATTCCTTTTTATGGTTTCAAAACTGATCTTATAGTGTTTTGAAAATTGGTTAAAAATCACTTCAGTTCCTCTTTTACCTAACACATTTTGCTTTCAAATATGCATTTGAAAACCAAAAGCTAAAAACTGACAACCACCCCAAACAAGGCCTACATTTATTGGGGAACATTTATGTGGTTTTATACTTTGCTGTTATGTTGGGTGGTTTGAGAAACTGTTTTTGTGATACTGTACTCAAACTCACTGTCTACACACATGTTTCTTGAAAACCTAACCAGTACTACTTTATTGACAATAATGAAATGAAAAAACTTTCAAATCTTCCATATTCTTTCCTCAAGGCTGTAATGTGAGATTTGGACTCGGGAGGATCTTCAATGAAGGTCTTATAAGCTTGGCATCTTAAGCCTTTCTTTCATCTGAAGTGAATGATTTGTTTCTTTGATTAAATTGAGGAGTAATATATTTGTCTTCCATTGTAAGTTTGTTATTACCCCAAGGCCACGATGTGAAGATTTAGAAGAGGGAAGAAAGAGAATTCTGATGTGGCAAGGGGTGAGGAGAGAGAGAGATCTTTTCCCCTACTGCACTCTGTTGTTGTGATTCTGTACTGGGGAAAAGATCACAACTTAGAAGGTTTGTACAAAGAAATACTTTTCTCTGAAGGAGCAGTGCTCTGTGGGTAATGGGTAGTTGGGGATCTTTTTTATTGTTGAGGCATAGTTAGGGATCTTTTCCCCTACTGCACTCTGTTGTGATTCTGGTACGCAACAAAGTTATCACTGATTTTCTTCCATTTCACTTTTCAGCTGGCAAGGGCAAAGAAAGGAGATGAAAATGTCCCTCATTTATATGAACTAGAAGGCACTGAAACATTAGGTTCATATTTGCAAATTCAACCTTGCTCCAATAATGCCCCGGAACTCTCAGAATGTTCAATTCAGTGGTATCGAGTATCAACTGAAGGTGCTAAAAAGGAACTTATTTCAGGTATATCTTCCAAAAATTTTGCACTTTGCTTGGTGAATAGTTTTGCACTTACTTCATATTTCAGTCATATTACAATTTCTGTTTGTAAGAAGTAATGAGAGTAGAAGATTCATGCTCTGCTGTTAGTGAGTTTTATCTATGATTCCCAGCTTGCAAGAAAGATGTTGAGGGCATACTTTCTTTGGGAGATAAAGATAGCATATTTGGAGTAGGCAATCTTTATCTCAAGGAAGTATTTCAGCTTTCTCCGGTCCCTTAATATCGAACTGAGCTACTAACTTCTCCCATAGAATCTGTTTTTCCGCATCATTGTCACCTTCAAAACTATGTGAATTTTCCTTTTTTAAGAATGTTCTATGAAGAGTCCGGTCACCTTGACTTTGACTGTACCCCAAGGACATCGTAGCTTGAGTGAACCTCCCCAACCAAGCATAAGGAGACTGCTCAAGGCCATACATGGATTTCCTTAATCTTCATCCATTTTTCAAGTAATATTTAGGCGGGTGTATCCCTTCTCAACTAGTCTTGTCTTATACCAGTCCAATATACCATCATACTGAAAATATAAAATAAGTTGTACAGCAATCATATCTATTTCTGTACTGTAAAAGAGTTGCATGTTTCCCAAAAATTCCGACATTCTATTTTACCTGTTTAAACAGTTATTAGGACATAATATTTTTGGCTCCCAAATATCTGTATTTATGATCACATTATCCTGTGTCTATCAGGGTATTTCTTAAGTGTTTCCACTTACCCTGTACTATACCTTATAAACAAAATACAAACCTTTAAATTGAAAAAGAAAGATGCAAACAAGCCAATAAACGCTTTATGTCCAATAGAGTGCCAAAATAACCATTGTTCTAGAGAGGAGTTATGCATTGTGCCTTATCATTGCAGTTCTTTGAATCAGCCAAATGGAATATTTATAAAATATTTACCTTGAAGTGCTTCTCTTTCTTGTTTGTACTATTAGATGCTACAGGTAGAAAGTTGTCATTGACGGGTACAAAGTATGAATCCATTCAACAGAGTCAAATATAATGCCATATGCTTTCCAGTATTCCCGGTGGCTGGAAGTCTCACCTATTCGTGAACTTACCAGTGTTTTACTTTACATTTTCACTTTGTCTGGCATAGATCATAATACGATTTTTTTTACCTGTTGCAAATATAAATTTCTACTATTAGGAGAGTAAATCAAATGAAGGACAGTCCAATCGATAGAGGAAGAGGACGACTAAGAAAATTATAGGAGAAATTTTTAAGAAAGACTTATTTGTCAATGGTTTGGCTAGAGATATGATTAGTGATAGAACATCATGACTTCGTTTGATCGATGTAGCCGATTCCACATTAATGGGATTATGCTTGGTTGTTGCAAAAATGGATTTCATGATTGTACAGCCCAAAACTAGATTGCATTTACACCAGAAAAGGAGAAACGAAACTATCTATTTACAAAGTATTATGAGAAAAACCACCTGTTGCTCCACATTAGTAGACTGTCTCCACTGTGCCACTAACTTCAACAAATATGCTGCTCCTCATTACTTTCAATACCCTGGAGATACATTGTGCTGGATATTTAGTTATTGAATGTCGCAACAAGTTGTTTCGTCTGTTTTTTCCTTGCCTATCATGTTAAATGGCTTTTGTGTTCTCAGGAGCCACCAAATCAGTTTATGCCCCAGAACCTTTGGACGTTGGACGCATATTGCACGTTGGTATTATTTCAGAAGTCTTGCAGATCACATTGTCAACCACTGGTCCAATTGAACCAGGTTTGACTACAATGCTAAATCATGTATTCTTAGTTAACTAGTCAATAGCAATAGCTAGTTTATTCTATTTTAAAATATAAAATCTTTGTTGTCAATTCAAAGGGATGGACTTACTTTTGTATCTAATTGAGGTTAACTGAATTTATATTCTTTTTCAGCTGCTGGTTTGGGAAACTATGTAGAGGCACTTGTGCGAAAACATGACACTGAATTCAACGTATGTCATTATGATCCCTTAAACCATTTTTTTTTCTTTTTTCGCTCGTATAATTATCTAACCGTATGCAATCATCACTAATTCAACGTATGTTACTATGATCTCTTAAACCATATTTTTTTTTCTTTTTTCCCTTGTATAATTATCTAATCGTATGCAAGCATCACTATGGACTTATCATTTTTATTTATTGAGATGTTATATAAGCTTTATTATTCCTCACTTGTCCCTCCAATCTTATAAACAAAATTTCAATTAGTGTTTTGGTAAATTGTAGTTGTGTGTTGCAATTTGTCAATATTAAGTTTGGAAAATCTGATCAGGTTCAGTGACTATAAAAATAGTTGTATTCAATTCTTTGCAGGTGGTTGTAACCCAGACAAATGACTCACATCATCCAACTGAATCCATTCATATACTTCATGTGGGAAAAATGAGAATGAAGCTTTGTAAAGGGAAAACAACAATTGCCAAAGAATATTATTCGAGTTCAATGCAGGTATTTCAAATTGCAGAGCCGTTAACTATGATAACTCTTGGCAACAACTCAAAAATAGTTTTTCATGTTCTATCATTCTTTACCTTGTGTAGTCTTCAATAAATAAGTAAAGCAGCTGTATATTTACCATACGATAAATACTGTTTTAAATCTTTTTCTCGTATGCCCCTTTTGTAGTGGTTTATCATTTTATTTTCTAATAAAAAATTGGGAAAGGTGGAATTTATTATTAATTAAAGTGACACTAATAACCATTTTACAACTATCTCTGAGGGAATTTAAACTGTCCCTTGAGGTTATGAAGAAAGTATGGAATAATACTTATATTTAATTGCTACAGCCTTAGACTATTTATACCCGAAAAGAAATTACAATAGAAATAGTGACTAATAATGACAGTATTGTTACAAATAAAAATCAAGAGAATAATATAAAATCATAGAGAATCAAATATGATTTCTCTTGATTCTTCAACAGGTTACAAGGTATAAACTCTAATTGGTGAAAGGATATATCTTAAAGAATAAAACTATCTTCTGAATGTGAAATAACTGCAGTTTTATGTTCAAGGTTTTGATATTTATTTTTCCTTCTCTTGTTTGCTGTTATACACTTAGTTGTGGTATTTTTTTCTTGTTTTCTTCAGCTTTGTGGAGTTCGAGGGGGTGGGAATGCTGCGGCACAGGCACTATTTTGGCAACCAAAACAAGGACTCTCATTTGTATTAGCTTTTGAATCAGAGAGAGAAAGGAATGCAGCTATCATGCTTGCAAGGAGGTTTGCATTTGATTGTAATGTATGTCTTTCTGAACTATTTACAATGTTGAAAAGTAATATATCATATCTTTTAGGAATTTTGCATTCATGTCTCTCTTGCATCCTTTTTTCACCTATTTGTCTCTCCATTGCTGAATTTCCAATGCTTCAAATACAGATTGTTCTAGCTGGTCCAGATCACAGAGCTCCTTCAGAAACATGATGTGACTTCCTTTAATACTATGTTCTCAACTGTAATTATTTGAGTTTCCCTCTCTTGTATTACAATTTTTGTAGCACCAACACTTCTGATCCAAGGCGTGTTCCAATGTTCGACACATGTCAGTGTTTGACACCGACACCTTGATTAGATTCAATTCATTCATTTTCTCAAATTATAACTAGTGTCAATGTGTCAGTATCATGTCTAGTGTTTGTGTCAATATTTGTACTACAGTGAAAGATGTATCTTTTTTTTATGCTAAGGATTCATACCTGGCGGTCTGAGTTCCTTTACTCAATTTTCTTTCACCAACACTAGGGCATTTTTTTGTTTGCCTTTGTGAGTGATTGTTGGTGATAGGTTTAGAGTTTACAATTATGGAATTGGTGGAAGCCATCTCCTGTGTTTGAGGTGCTAATTGATTGTTTTGATTCATCCATTTACTGTCAGTTATATTTTTGCTATGGATTAACTTGTCTTGTGGGTTTGTTAAATTTCCTCATTATGCAATGTTCTAAAGCCATGTATATGCTTCAAGGATTGGAATACGCTTAACCGATAAATGGGAATAAAAAGTGCACCTAAAATTAAACCTTGGTCATATAAAAAATAGTTGACACGTTCAAATTTAATAGATGAATCAACTTGCTCGTCAAAGTGAGGGAACTGGATATGAATCCTGCCTTCCCAACTATAAATATTAAATAGAAATAAAAGGGGTAAAAAGTACTCAATTGGTCCATTATCTTCAAACCTAATTTTAAGTAATTACCCCTTTATATTATTAAAGTGGACAATCTATCAAAGTGATAAGTGGTAGAATTTGTCTTTAATGTAATGGTTCGAAGATATTTCTATTACTAAACTCATCCTCTTACAACAATTTGTAGTCATAATCAATAGAAGAAGCATCATTTGGTCAAAAGTAGGGATGGCAGCAAAAGATTTAAATCTATGAAGATAAACTTTGTCATGGGTAAAGAGGTAGGCAATTTAATTGATACTCGTAGATAAAATAAATAGATATTTTAATTATTTGTGAGTAGATGAAGATAAATGCATATATAAATGTACCTGAATGCGGATATCTATATCAATTAATAAGTTAGTAAAATTATTTAAATGAGAATGAAATGTACTAAAAAAGTTAACAAGTTTATGATTTTATAAATGAATGCAATGTACTAACAAAAAAAAATCATTTTTTTAACGGACAAGGTACTCATAACATCCATAATTATAAACCTTTCAAACAAAAGTCTTGTTCTCAATACTTTAGACAAAATGTTAAATCATTTAGGAATGATAAGCTCACTTTTTTTTGCGTATCTTCCTAGAGTAAATAAAGTTCAAAATCTTTCATGTTTCTACAAGAGTTTTTTTGGCAAACACCAAGAAATGATGTTCTTGTCTTAGATTTTCCCATTTTTCCTTCAATTTTTTTTTTTTTTTTTATCAATAAGCTCCATATGAAATCATACACAACTAAACTAGAATTAATTCAATGATTCATAAACAAAACATAACTAGAATATCATAAGTTCTAGACTCTTGGTTATCATTTTCTTCAAGAGAATCAAACCACACATTTTTTAGATTCAATGATCCTTTGCCTTTAAAGCTTCATCATTTACAATAAAAATGAAAACTTTGGTGTCTTGGAGTGTTGATAAACTTATTTTTATATGATTTTAAGAGGGTATTTACCCTCTATTTTATCTTATTTTATAGTTTTGGTCAAATCCACTAAGTTTTTAGTGCAAAAATATCAAGTTTAATACTCCAACTTATGAGTGCAAGAAGGAGGTTTGTTGCACACTTCTAGGAGATTGAATTTTATTATAAGAAAATATTGTCAAAGAAGGGGGAATGTTATGGAATTAAATTAGGATCTTCTTGCTATCATAAAAAGGAGTCACATCTATCATAAAAAAAATATAAAAAAAAGAGGAAAAATATAAGTGTAGACATAAATATTAGAGAGAGAAAAAAGACAAACACTTTAGAAACTTGGGAGTGTTTGAAGTTGGAGTAAAATGTCTCAAATTTTGGAGCAAAAGTTCATACTCTTTTAGGGTTTTATTTATTTTCTCTTAATTAATGAACACTTCTATTATTTGCTTAATTTTCTATGTGTCAATGAGTAACTAAGCTCTCTTTTAGGGTCTTTGGTGAAACTTGTGATTAAGATATCTTTTTACTATGTGTTAGTTTTAATTCTAGTTTTATTTTAGATTTTTTTGTTTATCTCAATTAAATTATTCTATTGTTTTATTTATATACTTGGGATGACCGACATTTGCATGCCTTAATCAATCAATTGGCTAGTGACCAACTACAATTAATTGGTAGATCTATAGGATAATTGAGATTATGATTCTTGTATGATGAAACATAGATACTAATCTATGTATGATCAATCAAAGAATTAATTTAGGAAAAAAAATATTTCGAATTTCTGTTAATAGTTTTAAAGAGTGATTGATCATTGAGAAAACAAATAAGAATTCTTATAAAACTAGAATTTGAGGTATTGATATTACAAGTGAAACTATGACCCTAAGTTTACATTCCATTAATTCAAAGTTATGTTGTTATATACTCTCGTTTTAATTCTTATGTTATTGTTACGTTTTCGTTATCGCGAGCCAACAATAATTTTTATTAGTTTAAATAATATAAATCTTCATTAGTTTGATAATAGTTAAATTAATTTCTGATACGATAATCTTATATACTACTACTTGGCAAACTCATATGCTTGGAGAATTTTGCACAACAAGTGTCTTGACTACCATTTCAGCCAATATATATAAAAAGAGGGAGAGATGCTGTTTCAAGAAAACATATAAAATTTTAAAGAATAAAAGATGGAGCTAGAGATGAAAATGAAGGTGAAATCTTTAATGCTATGTTTGGTTTATAAAAGAAAGTGGGAGGAAAGAAAGGTGAAAGAAAAAAAAGTAAAAGGAAAAAAAGCTAGAGAGTAGAAAGTGTGTTGATTTTGTTGTTGTTTGGTTTAAGAGAAAATAAAAAGAAGAAAGAAAAGATAGATATATTCTCTTCTCTTGTTTGATTAGATAGAACGGGAAAGAAAATAAATAAAATTACACAATGACACAAATAACCTTTGAAAAGGAAAATTAGAAGGAGAACATTGAAAACAGAACAATTACGGAGATGGAAAATGAGAAGTGGTTGCTTACCTTCTCCCTAATTTCTCTCTAGATTTTTACTACGTTTGAATGAAAAAAAAGAAAAAGTGAAGGAAGAGAAAACTGAAAATGGAAAGCATGGAAATCTAGATTCTTTTTCTTCTTTATAAACCCATTAATTAGCAAGAAAAAAAAAAGATGTTGGTCCATAGTGAAAGGAATTCTCTCAAACTGGGCAGAAATTGACTAAAAACTATATATTTGTTTGAAATTAAAAATAAAAAAATTGAAAATAATTAATTATTTGTACAACATTTAAATAATATTTATATTTGTTTTTATCAATTATTATAATTTTTTATTACTAAAAGTTGGTAATAAATTAGAATTGTTTCAACTTCATGTTATTTTATTTTTACTGATAGAATAAGTATTTATTACTTTTTTTTATGTTTTTTATTATCTTATTTTATTCTCATTTTTATTTAGAGATATCTTAGTCATTTTAAAATATACATCTTTCTCTTTTTTTTCACTCTTTTCTACCAAAGAATTAAAAAATCATCTCACTTTTTATTCTCTTTCTTTCCTTTTATTTTCTATTCTTATATATTTCTTTCCTTTCACTTTCTCTCTTAAACTAAATAAAGTGTTACTGAAATTTTGAAAAGTTCATTCTCCCTATGTGTGTATTCGGCCAAAGAGAAAGAGAGGGAGGGAAAATCACTTCAAGTATAATCAAATTATTTTGCGTTGAATCAATCACATCAGTTACCGATAAGGATCTCAAGAGCATGAAAATGATCCATATTTTTAATAAATTAGGATGAACTTTATTTATTTTCATTTGGTTTGTAATAATTCTTAGTTTACTTTAATTTGGAATTGTAATAGTTTTAATATAGATTTAGTTGATGTTATATGTAAGTGAAGATACTTTGCTTCCTTACATTTAGTTTATTTTTATAAAAAATGTAAGCCCAATTTGGGCCTAGAGAATGGTGTCACTTATGACCCATTAAGGTTTAGAGATAATTTTACTATAACTATGAATTTGTAACCTCATTGAAAGGGGGAAATTTTGGAATGAATTAAAATTTCTCTAATGAGAATTGTGAGTGAGTTATGTCTCCTCTTTAAGTTCTTGGATTAGAACTTGCTTGAGTCTTATCAATGGCTTCCTTACCATTGTGGCGATTCTTCATTGGCTTATCAATCATCCTTGATTGTGGTGCCTTCTTCATCTTCTCAACATAATCCATCTTTTGATTCTTTATAATTTTAAGTTTCCTTTACATCAAACCCTAATACACAAATTGTGCCAATTTTCGTGATATTGGACCCTAATGGACATCCCATCTCAGGGTTTCACTTGCAATAATCTTTTAACTCACGAGTTTTGAATTTCAAGGTCAAAAATCACAAGATAAATCTTTCATCATTCAACCTAGTTACAAACATCTAGAGTTCGGTTATATTTCAATTTTAGTGAATTTTTAGACTTTTATTTGGGTAAATTTTACCTAGTCTACAATGCACTTAAATTCCAAATAAGTTAGACAAAATTTGAACCGTGACCTAATGTAGCATACAAGGTTATGTATATCCTTTTTATTTTGCTAAATTTACCCAATAGATTTAGGATAAAAGTAAGAGTGTTTTCATGCAACAAACACATCATAGACTATCATAAAATTAAGGTTGTTATAGGATCGAACTCCAACCAAATTGAGGATATTAAAGTCTAATCAATTAGCATATCATAAATTAGAATATGTACAATTTTCCAAATGGTTGTTTTAAGGTGATTGACTTGAGTTATTCAATTTGCTTAGAATAAAGTTTTCTTATGCAAATTGTGTTACTCAGTATGACCCTTAGACTCTAGAAGGAGGTTGAATAGAGTCATAACTTTTTTCTAAAATTTTTGTAACAGTGAATATTTTAATAAAACATAGTGAGCAAAGCTATTCATATCGGTGATTTCGCACAGAAAATGTAGAGTTATTGCAATTAGGTAATCATTAAAGCACAATTAGTACCCATGGATTTGAATTTTTCCATACCAAGTCTCTTTAGCAATTCCTTGCACTATTTTGATTGATTAATGAAGATTTCACTATTTGCTTGTTTGATTTGTAATCTAAAAAAGTAATTTAACTCTTCTGTCATAGATATTTTAAACTCACTCTGCATCAAATTAGAAAATTTTTGGCCCAAAAGTTCACTAGTTTAACTGAATATTATATTATCAACAAACACTTGCACCAACAATATATGAATGACTTTGGTTTTGATAAATAGAGTAATATCAAAATTTCCACATTTAAACACATTTTTCTAAGAAATTACTTAATATCTCAGGCCATTTTCCATTAAATGACACTGTCATTTAATTTATTAAGAATGAATATTTTAATAGAAATAAGACTTAAATATAATTTTGACCTTTTATGTTTTACCTAATATTTGTTTTGGCCTTTTATATTTTTTTTATTCATTTTGGTCATTTGTTTTTTATAAGTGGTGTATTTTAGTCATTTTCATCATAACTCTTTCCAACAATTGTATAATATTGTCGTGAACTATTGAAATCAAATATTTGATCAGTTATAAAGTTTAATGTGCAATCTTAATAAAGATAGAGTGAAAATACAGTAAACTTTGATAAATGTCAATCATTTCAAAGAGTTTACATATGTTTCAAAGCATCCAAAAAGATTTTTTTTCAAGTGCAAACTTATTATTTTGTTAAATGAATATTTTTTTGAAAGAATATTATACTGTATACATATTGACAATCATTAGAAGAGATTCCAATGACTTATATTGTTATAAATTTTGTTGTCATTGTGACAAAGACTAAAATACACCACTTATAAAAGATAAAGAACTAAAATGAATCAAAATAAAGATAAAGTACTAAAACAAATATTAGATAAAAGGTAAATTACCAAAATTATATTTAAGCTTAGAAATAACACATTAATACTTCCATTTTAAAAAATATAATTTTATTTTGGTGTATTATATATATACACTCCATTTGGAATGAAATATAAGCAAAAATGATTGTTGAGATATTGATGTATCTGATTAAAAAAATTAGTTTTGATACATCAATTTTTTAACTATTATTTTTACTTATATTTTATTTCAGAGAGAGTATTAAAGAATTAAAACCAGATTTTTACGTATTACAGTACCAAAAATACTACCAATAAAGAA
>JBBPBQ010000001.1:30193346-30279986 GCA_037974755.1 Cicer yamashitae | reverse complement strand
TAATATTACTAAATTATCTTAAAATATGAAAAGTTATGTATTTAAAAAAAATATCGAATGCATAAAAGTAATTTAATTCAACAATTATATACTATAGATTAAATATTTATGGTGAATTTACCGTCTAAAATTAAATAACTTTTTATTTTTATTTTTAAATATGCATTCAATTAAATCAATTATTCACCATAATTTCAGATTAGTGACTAAAATATTTCTACAACTACTAAACAATTAATTTCTACTAAATTATATAATAAATTAGAATATTAGATATTTGTTAGTTGAACTAAAATTTAAAATATTAATCTCTATTTTATAATGATAGCTATAATGTACTTACTAAAATAAAATAATTTTTTTTATTTTTATTTATGCATTCAATTTAATCAATTATTCACCATAATTTTAGATTAGTGACTAAAATATTTCTACAACTACTAAACAATTAATTTCTACTAAATTATATAATAAATTAAAATATTAAATATTTGTTAGTTGAACTAAAATTTAAAATATTAATCTCTATTTTATAATGGTAGTTATAATATACTTACTAATTTCGTGGTCTTTTTCTCTTTATTTTCACGTCAATGATTAAGAAAGAACTTGCTTTGTGTTACCGAAAAAACCAAACGGCTTGGTTCAAAAAAACAAAACAAAAGAACTCAAATCAACGGCTATCACTGCTCCTACATACTTGCGGCAAAATCTGGACTGTCAATAGATTGGTGGCTCTCAAAATCTTGATCTCCCGGTGTTCTTTACTGTTTTAAACATTTCTCTCTCTCTCTCTCTGTAACGTTTCATTTCATTCTTCACTGATCTCAGGTGCGTCTCTATTATCTCTGATATTTCCAATTTATTCAATCTTATTTTGTTTCTTATTTTTATTTTCTCAGCATGTTTATTTTGGATGCATTTTGGAAGTTTTTTATGTTTTGGATTTTTGTGATCATTGATTAAGTTTTGATGTTGTGATTCCGGAACTCTTCGTTTTGATTACTAGGAAAATCACTTGGTTAAAAAAAAAGCACATAGGTAAATAAAATTCTTAATTTGGGTTTGGTTGCATATTTTTGGAAACTTGTTATGTTAAATTGTATTATGAATTTATAATTAAATAACCTATTTGTATGTGTATCTAGTGATGCTAATGGTTGTGATCTAGATTGATTCTCTTTAGTTATGCATGTTATTGATGTAGAAAGTATACTTTGTAACTTCGTTTGATTTAATTTATTTTTGTAATTGGATTGTTGCCAAATCTAATTTGCTTTTTACCCTTTTTTTTTTATATCTAGAGATGTCAACATCTGATAAACCAGAAGTAGCGGAAAGGGATGAAAAAGAAAAGGAAGATGAAGTGAAGGGTGGATTTCTCGATACTGTGAAGGGTTTCATTCAGGACATTGGTGAGAAGATTGAGGAAACAATTGGGTTTGGGAAGCCAACTGCAGATGTTTCCGCGATACATGTTCCTAAAATTAATCTTGACGAAGCAGATCTCGTTGTTGATGTTCTCATAAAGAACCCGAATCCGGTGCCAATTCCCCTAATTGATATTAACTATTTAGTTGAGAGTGATGGGAGGAAATTAGTTTCCGGATTGATACCGGATTCCGGTACAATCCATGCTCATGGTGAGGAAACAATCAAAATTCCAGTTACTTTGATTTATGATGACATAAAGAATACATATGCTGATATTCAACCAGGAAGTGTGATTCCTTATAAGGTGAAAGTTGACCTCGTAGTTGATGTTCCTGTGTTTGGAAGGATCACTATACCTTTGGAGAAAACCGGAGAAATCCCTATTCCGTATAAGCCGGATATAGATCTTGAGAAAATTCAGTTTGAGAGTTTCTCTTTTGAAGAGACCATTGCTACTCTTCATTTAAAATTGGATAACAAGAATGATTTTGATTTGGGACTCAATGCGCTCGATTATGAGGTGTGGCTTGGTGAGGTTAGAATTGGAGGTGCTGATCTTGCGAAGTCGGCAAAAATTGAAAAAAGTGGGATTAGTTACATTGATATTCCAATTACCTTTAGGCCTAAGGATTTTGGATCTGCACTTTGGGATATGATTAGAGGAAAAGGTACAGGGTACAGTATGAAAGGTCATATTGATGTTGATACACCCTTTGGAGCAATGAAATTGCCTATTAGCAAAGAAAATGGTACTACTCGTCTCAAGAAGAATAAGGAAGATGGTGGCGATGACGATGAGGTTTGCTAACTTCTTTACTCTTATGTTTCTTATTTGCTCTTACATATTAATATTAGGAAAGACTTTAGAGTAGAAAAGATGGTAGAAACTTAGCTTAGGTTGTTTGAGCTTGTGGAGAGTAAACTTGTAGATTATATAGTATTGCCCTTCAATAATGAATAATAATAGGCAATATTTTTTAATTTGTTTTTTGTTTGCATATGTACATTTTTAATCTGGATGTGGAGATTACTTTCTAAATTTAGATTCAATTGGCCAACAAGAGATATAAGGCTGACTTGGTGGTTGAAGTAGAAAAGTTAAAGAATGAAGTGAAAAGGTGGTCAAGAGTTCGAAACCCTTAGCATAATACTGACAATACTAACCTTGGTTGTTTTAAAGAAAAGAGATTCAATTGGCTAAATTATGATAGTATCTACCTTCAAATCTGTATAGGATGTCATGCCCAAGCATGATACTAATAATTTTAATTCACTCACTATTACCTTGCATTTTTGCCTCGGATGGTATTATGTTATTCGATCCGACTTATTATTCATAGCATAACTCTAATGCCACCACCTTCAGTGCAACCCATATGTTATAGAAATTTGATTATTACTGTACTACATTCAGAGCACAATGATAACCAATGACAGCACAATGTTAACTCTATGATATTTTTCTGTTTGCAGGATTGAATAACAAATTTTAGCAAGTTATTAGTATCAGTTCTTATATATACTGCTTTGATCCATTAGAAAGTGAAGTAAAGGAATCTGAAAACATAGAGGCATTACTTCTGAATCTGATAAACATGTATGCATCTTGGGAGATCAAATTATGACATTTATAATGGATGATAGTGTCAGAGTTCATCGCAAATATCAGTTTCAGTTTGGATTTTGCTCTCTTTCTTCTAGCAGGTTCCTGTTTTGTGTACGTGATTTATGATCAAATTCAAAACATCGTTGTCACGGGATAATGATGATTGCCAGATGTTTTGGGTTTTAGATGAAATTTGTGTGGTTTGTGCCTTTTTTTTTTCTTCCCTTTTTCTAAGGGGTGGTTCATGGTTGTTATTTGCTTTGTCTTGTGGAACTGGTGTATTTAAGAAGTTAATAAACTCTGATAGTAATACTCAACAGTGTATAATCGATAGATGTTGTTCAAACATTAATACAATATCTCCGTCCCTTTTTTATTTGAGCAACTCATTTTAGAGTAGTAATATCAAGTATCAATTATTGGTAATCAAATGAATGATTAATATCTTGTGCATGTTATATGCATGACCAATTATAGATGGTTATAATATAATTTATTTATTCACTTTACCAACTTCTCACTTTAGATGAATCAAATTCATATTTCACATATATTTAGAAAAGTTGGTAATGCAATTAATATGTAAATTTTGTATAAGATTATTACTAAATTACTTTTTGTGTATAAATGTACAACAATTTTTTCATCTTATGATACAAATTGTACAATTAATAAGAGATATATTTGGAATATGCATTTAGCAAATATAGTAAATTACAAAGGAGCTTGTAAGGTCAATTTTTTATTTTACTTTTAAAGGAAACTTATAATGTGGGACAAAAGTAATATATACATACTCCTTTCGTCTTATTTTAAAGGTTTAAATATGTCACATCAAAAAACGATTTAGTCTCTGTAAAATTAAAGACGATGGCTTTGGTCCTTAACGTCATATCAAAAGTTAAAAAAACAAGAGCTGGCAAACCGTCGTGGCATGGAAGAAGCGAGTTTACCAAGAATCCCTAAACCCCACTTTTAATTTCTATTCATATTTTTTTTTATAAAATAACACTAATTATTAAATGATAATTAATAAATTTATTAATTAATAATATTAAACATTTTAATTTTTAATATATCATAAAAGATGATGTGTTGGTGTACATTTATAGGGCCACGTGTCCCGACGCTCTTTTTTTGTAATGTTGATTTGACATTAGCGACCAAAGTCGATAGTATCTGATTTTACAGATATTAAATTCAAACAAAAAAACTTACATGGACTAAAATCAAAAAGTGATATATTTGCAGAGACCATGAACATATTTAAACCTATTTTAAATGTCATATTTGTCTTTTTTCTGTCTCAAATTAATTGTCATTTTATAAACAACATTAATTTTTTTTTATTAATACACTCTTATTTATTGTATCTCAACTATCAAACTTTTTCCCTAACTGTAATTACTAAAAATATATTTTAAATAAAACGGAGGAAGTAATATTAATGCTACATATTTTAGTTGTACCATATGTGCTTATTATCTATGCCATATGTGCCATGTCTAATTGCTGCCAGATACAAATTAATTGATTAACTCCATATTTATCTCATCTAACTCGGTGATGTGAGATATTTCTAAAATATTAGTGAATATATGTATGTATCATTGGTTCCAATTGACATGATATAGTTGTTGGCTCAGTGGTTGTGTTCTTTATGTGTAATGGTAAGGTCCTGAGTTCAACTCGTGCTCGATTCATGTGCGAGAAAAAGCAATGATAAGAACGTCCTGAGTTCAACTCGTGTTCGGTTCATGCGCGAGAAAAAGCAATGATAAGAACGTTATCTGTATATAACAAAATGAATGGCAGAACCAAGAGTTGTACCTCTTTTTCAAGTGACATTTTTTTTCTATAAATAGTGTCATTTTGGACATAATGATACATGAAAATTTTGGTTATTGCTACCCACTTTGTCTCATCCATTTTATATTCTAAGTCATCATATTCTTCTCTAATGCATGAGTGAAGGATAAGAAACATTTTTTTGTAACCAATGATGACTATATATGCATGGATCATATTCTCAACGGTATGTCTCACTCTTTGTTCGATATATATCAAAGTAGCATTTCTACAAAGGAACTATGGGAGAAATTAGAGTCACGATACATGCAAGAAGACGCTACAAGTAAGAAGTTTATTGTTTCTTCATTTAATAATTATAAAATGATTGATAATAAATCAGTAATGGAACAAATGCATTAGATTGAACGCATTCTTAATAACTACAAACAACATTAGATGCACATGGATGAAACCATTATTGTATCCTCCATAATAGACAAACTTCCACCTTCGTGGAAAGATTTCAAAAAATCCATGAAACATAAGAAAGAGGACATATCTCTTGAGCAATTGGGTCATCACCTTCGTAAAGAAGAAGAGTACCGTAAACAAGAGGATACTAAAAACCAATTTTCTCATGAAAAGGTCCATATAATGGAGGAAGGAAATTCAGGCAAAACTTTTAAGAAAAGAAATCGAGATTTTGATAAATATCATGAAAAACACAATGGTAATGAGGAACAAAGAAAGAAAAGAAAAGGAAGTTGTTATCATTGTGGAAAACCAGGACACTTTAAAAATGAGTGCAGGTTCTTGAAAAAGAAGAACAAAGAGAAGAATTCAAGTGCAACAAAAGATAATCTTGTTGCTGTCATTTTTGAACTCAACATGATTGAAGATGTTGAATCTTGGTGGATAGACTCTGGTGCTACCCGCCATGTGTGAAAGCAAAGAACTATTTGAGACCATTGATGAAGAAGATGAAAAAATTTTGTACATGGGAAATGCCTCAACTGTCCAAGTCAAAGGAAAAGGAACAGTGGAGATTGAATTCACCTATGGAAAAACACTTACTCTTAAAGATGTATTTTATGTTCCTGATGTTAGGAAGAACTTGATTTCTGTTCCTTACTTAATAAGTTTAGTTTCAAATGTGTATTTGAGGGAGATAAATTTATTCTCTCTAAAGGAGGTATGTTTGTAGGGAAGGGTTACCTTTGTTAGAATATGTTCAAATGTAATGTTGTTAGTAACTATAATACTTGTTGAGACAAAATCTCTCTCAATTGATTTTAATGATAACAAAATAACTTAAGAGATTATGATTGTGATTAAGGACTAATCTGTGCTCTTGAGTGGATTTATAGTAGAGAACAGGTTATTAATCATAAAGACAAAAAGGATGAACATATGACTCAAAACCATCATATTTGCAAGCTAGAGGATGAGCTGAACCTACGTGAGGATGTCCTCGTAAAAGCATAGTATACATCCAGCAACGTAACCATGATTCTCAATCAGGTTAAGATGTCAAAATTGTAACCAAGAATGACCCAGTAAAGCATATTATCTAAAGAGGTCAGAAAACACATTTGACTAGTACGAGGATAGGCTGTTCTAGGTAGAGGACGACTAGTACTAGGTAAAAGGTTGAACAATTTGTCACATCATTCTTCAAAAGTTGAATTCAAACCTGGTACTACACAAATTCAGACGGCTGTAGCTCACATAGTCAAAGAAATAGCCTTTTCATGTCTTGGAGAAAGAAAAAGAAAAAGGCTACAAAAGACCAAGTACCTACAAGGTTTGAACCTCAAGGCTGAGGATGGACTGGAACTGTTCAAGACAGCTGGATGGCAGTTTTGTAATTTCAGCTCAAAGACCATTGGACTCTTTGATGTAACCTCCTCAACGGTCATAAAGTGTTTAACACATGGAAGAGCTATATAAGGACTCTATAAAAGGCAGCAAGCTCTCCTTCATTAGACACACAACAATATTGCAGAAAAAGATCAAGAATCTTAAATTTATCATAAGCAATATTCATCCTCTTAATACTTTCTACAATCATACACTAGATCTTTGAAATATCTTTTTAGAAAGTGTTTAAGTAAAGAGAAAGCAATCATACTCATATCACTCTGTAATTTTCAAGTAAGTTGTACTTGAAAATATTTGAAACTTGATTGTAAGCTTGGTGAAGCTTGAGAATACACAAAGTGTAATCATCCTCGGTGAGAGGTTGATCTGATTGATCTTTAGTGAAATCTCACAAGAGTGTGAGGACTGGACGTAGCCATCTTTGGGTGAACCAGTATAAAAGTTGTGTGTCTATCTCTTTATACTCTTCTTGCATTTATTCTGCTCTTGATAAAAAAGTTTGAATTTCCATCCTCCAGTTCGCATCCTCTCAGAGAGGACAGAAATTCATAAGCTCGTTAAAATAATTTTTAAAAGCCAAAATCCCTATTCAACCCCTCTTCTAGTGATATTTAGCTCCATCAATTGGTATCAGAGCAAGGTTCTCTAGAAATATTACATCTAACCGTGTAAGAGAAAAAGATCCAAAGAAAAATGTCAAAAGCTAAGTATGTTCCTGAAAGAGGATCCTCCACCAGACCTCCCTACTTTGATGGTACAGATTACTACCACTGGAAAGGTAAGATGAGATTGTTTCTCACATCACAAGATAACAACATGTGGTCTGTAGTTGAGAACGAGGATCATGTCATCAGAATCAACAACACAGATGCAACCTCCGACGAGAAACCTCAAGCACAGTGGACGGCTGATGAAAATGCTAAGGTACTCCTAAACTCTAAAGCTCATTTATTTCTAACGTGTGCTTTGAGCAGGGAAGAATACGATAGAGTTGAAGAATGCAAAAGCGCCAAGGAACTATGGGACACTCTAAAGATTCATCATGAAGGATCGAGCCACGTAAAGGAAGCAAGGATTGACATTAGAGTTAGAGAATTCGAGTTATTTGAGATGAAGGAGGATGAAACTATTGATGAAATTTTCTCAAGGCTGACAATCATACTTAACAGCTTGAGATCTCTTGGAAAGGTTTATTCTGTTCAAGAGAGGATAAGAAAAATCTTGAGGAGTTTACCAAAAGAATGGAGGCCAATGGTGACTGCCATCACCGAAGCAAGAGACTTGGCCAACATGAAATTAGAGGACCTGGTTGGAACTCTAAGAGCTCATGAACCTCTGTTGCTGGCTGACAAACCAAGCAAAAAGGGAAAAATGATAGCTCTAAAATCAAGCCAAACAGAAAGCTCATCTTCCAAAAGAGCTGAAGAAGCCACAAAGAAAGAAAGTACAGACTATCCTCTATCTGAGGAAGAGGATGAACTTGCTCTAATTTCCAGAAGAATCCAGAGGATGATAAATCGTAGAGGACATGATAAAAGATCTCCTCAAAAAGAAAAAACTGACAAAAGTCAGATTACTTGCTTTGGATGCAACAAGCTAGGTCACTACAAAACTGAGTGTCCTCTGAACAAAAAGAACTCAAGAAGATTTCCCTACAAAAACAAATCAATGATGATCACGTGGGATGATAGTGATGACTCATCCTCGAAACAAGAAAAGGAAGAGGAGGCCAACCTCTGTCTTATGACGAACTCAGAAACTGAAAAGGTAATCATATCTGAACTTTGTCCTAATTGTGAACAATTAGAAATTGAATTTGACAATCTTTTGAATGACTCAAACACTTTGTCTCATAAATGTGGCTTTCTTAAAAACCAACTTTATGAAATAAAGAAGTTAAATGAGGAACTTCAAGCTAAGAATAAAAAATATGAACAAACTATTCTAGACTTGCAGTTATCTCATGAGAAGTTGTCTGAACAACTATCTATTGTAAACAAAAGAAATGTCAAAACTCATCCTCCAGAAGAGGATGCAGAAAAGAAAATTTTGAAAATAGAGGTTGAAGAACTCAAAAATGATCTTACCAACTTTGTTAAATCCACTGATACTTTTCAAAAGATTATGGGATCACAATCTGGAATCTTTGACAAAGCTGGTATTGGATTTAAAAGTTCTCAAGAACAAAAACTCTATGAAAATTTTTTTATTCCAAAGAAACAAGAGGATAGGCCAAGATGCACCTTTTGCAAAAAACTTGGACATACTTTCAAAAGATGTTATGCGAAGAAAAGGGCAGATAACATTAAGAAAGGATGTTCATTCTGTGGTAAACATGGGCATCACGATTCTATTTGTTATCACAAAAGAAAATTACTCACAAGAGGACGAACTAACCAACAAGGACCCACTTCTATATGGGTACCTAAGTCACTATTAAACTCTAACACAGGTACATCCTCTGATCAACAAAAGAAAGCCTTGGTTCTTGGACAGTGGCTGCTCAAGGCATATGACAGGGGATAGACATTGCTTTATTTCATTGGAAATAAAGGATGGAGGATCGGTCACATTCGGAAATAATGATAAAGCTCAAATAAAAGGTATCGGTATCATTGGTAATAAAAATTCTGCCAAAATTGAAAATGTTCAATATGTAGATGGTTTAAAACATAACTTGCTTAGCATTAGCCAACTTTGTGATAGTGGTTTTGAAGTTATTTTTAAACCCAATCTATGCGAGGTTAAACACTCATCCTCGGGTAGAGTTTTCTTTTCCGGTTTTAGAAAAAAGAATTTATATGAGCTATATCTTGATGATTTGCCTACTGAATCTTGTTTTGTATCCATTGAAAAGGATAAATGGGTATGGCACAAACGAGCTGGTCATACAAGTTTAAACACTATTTCTAAATTGTCTAAATTAGAATTAGTCAAAGGCCTTCCAAAAATTAATTTTGAAAAGGACAAAATTTGTGAAGCTTGTGCCAAAGGAAAACAAGTTAAAAGTAGCTTTCATTCTAAAAATGTTGTTTCCACAAACCATCCTCTTGAGCTACTTCACATTGATCTTTTTGGTCCTATTAAAACTCTTAGCCTTAGTGGAAAAAGGTACGGATTTGTAATTGTTGATGACTTTTCACGTTTTACTTGGGTCTTATTTTTAAAACATAAAAATGATGCCTTTGAGGCTTTTCATTATTTTTGTAAAAAGATCCAAAATGAAAAGGGATCAAAAATTATCTCCGTAAGAAGTGACCAAGGAGGTGAATTTGAAAATGAATCCTTCAAAAATCTTTTTGATGAAAATGGTATTTCTCACAATTTTTCTTGCCCAAGAACCCTTCAACAAAATGGAGTTGTTGAGAGGAAAAATAGAACTTTCCAAGAAATGGCTAGAACTATCTTGAATGAAGCCAACATTGAAAAATATTTTTGGGCTGAAGCAATTAATACCGCTTGTTATGTTTTAAATCGTGTATCCATTAGAAAGATTTTAAACAAAACTCCATATGAATTATGGAAAGGAAGAAAACCAAACATCTCATATTTTCACATATTTGGGTGTTATTGTTACATCCTAAATAATAAAGAAAATTTGGGAAAGTTTGATTCAAAATCTGACAAAGGATTGTTTTTAGGATACTCCACTTCGTCTAAAGGTTATAGAATATATAATCTTAGGACTCAAACTGTGGAGGAATCCATGCATGTTATTTTTGATGAGTTTGATGACTTGTGCTTAGAAAAAATTGATAAATCTGAGGAAGATGAACCTTCATCCTCCAACGCACCCAGTCCAAACGAAGAGGATGAATCTGATCCATCCTCTCAGCAACCTCCACGAGGATGGAAGACAGTCACTTATCATCCTCCAGATCTGATTATTGGAGACACGACTGATGGTGTAAGAACAAGACAATCTCTACGAGGAAATGCAGCTAACATTGCCATGATTTCACAAATTGAACCCAAAAATATTGATCAAGCTATTTGTGACAAATCATGGGTTGAAGCCATGATGGAAGAACTCTCACAATTTGAAAGAAACAAGGTATGGAACCTTGTACCTCTTCCACTTGAAAAATCCATCATTGGAACAAAATGGATTTTCAGAAACAAACTGAATGAGGATGGAGAGGTAATAAGGAACAAAGCAAGGCTAGTTGCTCAAGGCTACAATCAACAAGAGGGAATTGACTACGATGAAACATTTGCACCGGTTGCTAGACTTGAAGCTATATGAATCCTCATAGCATATGCCACCCATAAAGGTATCAAACTATACCAAATGGATGTCAAAAGTGCTTTTTTAAATGGCTTTCTATATGAGGAGGTATATGTTAAACAATCTTCTGGATTTGTGGATGAAAAGAAGCCCAATCATGTTTATAAACTCTCAAAAGCTCTTTACGGTTTAAAGCAAGCTCCTCGAGCTTGGTATGAGAGGTTAAGCTCATTTTTAAAAGACAATGGTTTCTTAAGAGGACAGATAGATACAACACTCTTCAAGAAAACTATTGAAAAGGATTTATTAATTGTGCAAATTTATGTTGATGATATAATCTTTGGGTCTACAAACGAAAAGATGTGTGAAGATTTTGCCAACCTCATGCAAAGTGAATTCGAAATGAGTATGATGGGAGAATTAAAATTCTTTCTTGGACTACAAATCAAGCAATTGAAAAACGGCATCTTCATCTCACAAGAAAAATACACTAAAGATCTTCTCAACAAATACAACATGAGTTCAGCTAAGAGTATGGGAACTCCTATGCACCCATCCTCCATGCTTTACAAAGATGATGAAGGAAATCCAATTTCTAAGAAAGAATATAGAGGGATGATTGGATCCTTATTATACTTAACAACAAGTAGACCGGACATAGTCTTTGCTGTAGGTCTTTGTGCAAGATTTCAATCCTCTCCCAAAGAATCTCATCTTACTGCTGTAAAGAGGATTTTAAGATATCTTGTTGGCACAATTAATCTGGGAATCTGGTATGAGAAATGTTCAAATCTTGACCTCATAGCTTATTGTGATGCTGACTATGCGGGAGACAAAGTTGAAAGGAAGAGCACAAGTGGAGGTTGCCAATTTCTTGGTAAATCTCTAATAAGTTGGTCATGCAAAAAACAATGTACCATTGCTCTATCAACTACAGAAGCTGAATATGTATCTGCTGCACAATGCTGTTCACAAGTGCTATGGATAAAGAATCAACTAGAGGATTACTCTCTAAGGTACGCAAAAATTCCCATCCTCTGTGATAATACAAGTGCTATAAATCTTTCAAAAAATCCAATCCAGCATTCTAGATCTAAGCACATTGAAATTAAACATCATTTTATAAGAGATCATGTTCAAAAAGGAGATATAGAATTGATTTTCATTGACACTGAAAATCAGTTGGCAGATATTTTTACCAAACCTCTCCAGGAGGATAGGTTCAAAAACATTTTGGAAAAACTCTCTATCGTTAATTTTTCTAAAATTAATTGATTTATTGTTTTATCCATTGTACCATTACTGCTTGTCTCTTATTTTGTTTGTTTAATTATTTATTTGTCAAATCCCTGAAAGATCAAATCTGATCTTTGAATATAAGGCTAGAGTTTAGAGGATGGCAAGAAACCAGAGGACATAGTGTCCATTTTGGTGTATCTGCCATTTAATTGCCTCAGACTTTGCGTGCACGCGCCTCCTTTCTCATTGGGCCGTCCATGTGGCGCCGTCCCCTTGTTCCACGCGAGCATTTAATGCTACAACGGCTGAAACTGCCGTTTCCAACACGCGTGCTTCACACGCCAACCTGCACGCCTCCGTCTAATCAATCATGAGTGCATCCTCCTAGGCAGAACTCAATCAATGCTTCTTTCTCCAACGAATATTCCCTTCCACCTTCCACCTTCCATCTTCCATCCTCCTTACTTAACTCTGCCTAGTCTCTTTAGTATTCATCTCACTCTCAACCCAGAATCATCTTTTCAAATCTTCCATTAACAAAAGTCATGGCTCGTACTAAGTTTGCTGCCAAACGAAAAATCCTCTCTCAAGCCTATGAAGATGTTTAAGATCACTACTCCAGCATGGAGTCTGATCAACATGGAGAAGAATCACTCAACACCACTCTAAATCAAGAACCTTCATCAGAAACCAGTCTCTTCGAACCTTCTGAAACAACCTCCACTCCTTCTATTTCACCTAGGTCCTCCAAACCTCTATCCTCCTCCACATCCTCGGCCCCCACTAGGAGATCCTCCATAATTCTTTCTGGAATTCTATCATCCAAAAAACCCGTATCTCAAGACTCCACTGTTCATCTGGTTGAATCAGATGATTCAGAAAAAACATTATCCACTGAGCCAACACCTCATTCACCAGCCGTCAAGACTCCTACCAAAACCACCACCTCAAAAAAATCCAAACCCACTCCCAAAAAACCACTGTCCTCTCCGTCGCAAAAATCTACCAAGACCTCTCTGTTTAATTCTGCTGATCAAGAAACGACCTACATATCTAAATGGTTGAATAAATCTGTGGTCAACGGAAAATTATTGATCTTGCTGACTTAAAGGAAGGAGGCTTCAATATTGAAGATATTTTTGACCAACTGGGTTGGACGTCCTTTCTCAAAATCAATGAGCCCCAATACCCAAGACTGGTTAGCGCTTTCTATGCTGCCTCTAACAATTGCAAAGGGCTTTCTGGATTCAACATTGTGCTCAAAGGTGTTCTAATGGAAATCAATCCAACATCTTTATGCCATATACTTGATGTTCGCAATGAAGGTGCCTATTTCTTTTCAGAAAACTGGTATTCCGAGTGCCAAATCACTCGCTCATCTGTTCTGAAAAACATCCTTATCTCACCATCTAAGCTGCATGTTGCTTCCAACCTACTCCCTTTATGCCGTATCCTACACAACATCTGTGTTCACTACATTGTACCACGAGCTGGAAGTTTTGAGAAAGTGACTGAATTGGATGTTCTTCTCATCCATCACTTGATAACTGGAACACCTCTGCATCAGGGCAATATTATCTTCAACTTTATGCTAAATGCAGCTGTATTGGGTCGGTCAGCACCGTACGGTATGATCTTGACTAAGATTTTCAAGTTCTTTAAGGTTCCTTTGGATGATTATCTCCATGAAGAATGTTAAACAAATGCGTCTTCAGCCATCTATAACACCTGCTGCCTCTACCACATCAAAGAAAAGGAAAACACGAAGCTCCTTATCTGCTACTTCTCCACCAGAACAACCATCAGATCAACCTCCATCTGAGGATACTCCCATTCCAACTCCATCTGAGGATACTCCCACTCCAACTCCTCAGGAGCCCATTGTGGAAGCTGAACCAAATCCATCATCTCCTCCTCATACCCCTGATGTTCCTTCACCACCACAATCACCTTTGCTGCCATCTCATTCCGTCCCATCTGAAGATCCTCCTCACGAGGATGCAGTTCAAGATGCTCCTCCTACACTCATGGAGGAAGGTGGAGAACTTTACTTTGATCTTAATCTGACATATCACCATTTCTCGCCTCAAAGTCCTCCTAAGTCAATGCCTGACCTTCCATCTGAATTGCAAGAATCTGATCCCTTTGCCGCTGCTCCTCTTTCACCTATCCCTATTGTTGCTGTTGAAGATCCATCACAACCTCTCCCTGAGGTTACTGGCTTATTTAGCTCTCTGGATTCCTTTTTGGTTACCTCCAATGACAACACATCTAAAGACAAAGCTGGTAGCTCTCAAAACAAAAGCTCCAGCGTCAACGATCAACCAAAAGACTCCAACATAGGGAAGCAACCTAAGGACAAGGATTTCAATAAGCAGATGAAGCTGTTGAAAACGATTAGGAAGGATCAAAAGCAGATTATTCGCACTATGACACAGTTTGGCCTCATTCTCGAATGGGTCACCAAACATTTGATCAATACCATTGCTCCTGGAGAACACCCTCCTGAGCTTCCAGCTGCTGATGAACCATCCTCCTCCTCTGATGAACCATCCTCTCCTGAGTAGCCTTATCATTCCCATTTTTTTGCTGCTGCCAAATTCAGGGGGAGAATGATTATGATGTTTTGCTGCTATGATTATGATGTTTTGATGTTTTGCTGATTAATGTTTTGATGATTAATGTTTTGTTGTTCTATGTTTTGAAATGACTATGTTTAAGGTTTATGCCATTATATCATTATTGGTTTGAAATATCATTATGATCCTTATTTACTTTCTTAGATTCATATTTCTGGCATACATTCAGGGGGAGTAATATTTTTTTTAGAACTTAAAATTTTTTTTAAAAAAAGGATTACTCACTTCAGGGGGAGCATAAAAATTAAATCTCATCATGCATTCATATTTAAAAATCATAATCTAAAGAATTTTGTCATCATCAAAAAGGGGGAGATTGTTGAGACAAAATCTCTCTCAATTGATTTTAATGGTAACAAAATAACTTAAGAGATTATGATTGTGATTAAGGACTAATCTGTGCTCTTGAGTAGACTTATAGTTGAGAACATGTTATTAATCATAAAGACAAAAAGGATGAACATATGACTCAAAACCATCATATTTGCAAGCTAGAGGATGGGCTGAACCTACGTGAGGATGGCCTCGTAAAAGCATAGTATACATCCAGCAACGTAACCATGATTCTCAATCAGGTTAAGATGTCAAAATTGTAACCAAGAATGACCCAATAAAGCATATTTCTAAAGAGGTCAGAAAGCACATTTGACTAGTACGAGGATAGGCTGTTCTAGGTAGAGGACGGCTAGTACTAGGTAAAAGGTTGAACAATTTGTCACATCATTCTTCAAAAGTTGAATTCAAACCTAGTACTACACGAATTCAGACGGTTGTAGCTTACATAGTCAAAGAAATAGCCTTTTCATGTCTTGGAGAAAGAAAAAGAAAAAGGCTACAAAGGACCAAGTACCTAGAAGGTTTGAACCTCAAGGCTGAGGATGGACTGGAAGTGTTCAAGACAGCTGGATGGCAGTTTTGTAATTTCAGCTCAAAGACCATTGGACTCTTTGATGTAACCTCCTCAACGGTCATAAAGTGTTTAACACATGGAAGAGCTGTATAAGGACTCTATAAAAGGCAGCAAGCTCTCCTTCATTAGACACACAACAATATTGCAGAAAAAGATCAAGAATCTTAAATTTATCATAAGCAATATTCATCCTCTTTATACTTTCTACAATCATACACTAGATCTTTGAAATATCTTTTTAGAAAGTGTTTAAGTAAAGAGAAAGCAATCATACTCATATCACTCTGTAATTTTCAAGTAAGTTGTACTTGAAAATATTTGAAACTTGATTGTAAGCTTGGTGAAGCTTGAGAATACACAAAGTGTAATCATCCTCGGTGAGAGGTTGATCTGATTGATCTTTAGTGAAATCTCACAAGAGTGTGAGGACTGGACGTAGCCATCTTTGGGTGAACTAGTATAAAAGTTGTGTGTCTATCTCTTTATACTCTTCTTGCATTTATTTTTCTCTTGATCAAAAAGTTTGAATTTCCATCCTCCAGTTCGCATCCTCTTAGAGAGGACAGAAATTCATAAGCTCGTTAAAATAATTTTTAAAAGCCAAAATCCCTATTCAACCCCCCTTCTAGTGATATTTAGCTCCATCAATACTAATATGATTTCTGCTTATATTGTTGAGTCTTGTGATTTATGGCATATGCGACTAGGACATATTAACTTTAGGACATATTATCTTTATATGGGTTAAAACAAGCACCCAAACAATGGCCCCAAAAGTTTGATAAAGTTTTGCTTTCTAATGGATACAAAATAAATGAATCTGACAAGTGTATTTATAGTAAATTTCACAATGGAAATGGTGTTATGATTTGTTTATATGTGGATTATATGTTAATCTTTGGCACCAATTTAAAACTTTCTTATAAAAAACTCGATATGAAAGATTTAGGAGAAGCAGATGTGATTTTAGGAATTAAAATCATACGAGATGGTGTAAATATTGGTTTATCCCAATCTCACTATATTGAGAAAGTGCTAAAGAAATTTGATCAATTTAATTGCAAACCTGTTTCTAAAGTAGAAATGTCAATCACAAGAAAGGGAGGGTTTGAATTGTGATTTCACCTTTTTAAAATTTCCTGTTAAAACTTAAGAAAATAACTCAAGATTGATCTTGGTTGTTAAAATAGAAAACGGAGAACGTTCTTGGTTTTGGAAACAAAAAACGGAGAACGTTCTTGGTTAGTTAAAATCAACAATTTAGCTTATCTATTTAACTTGATAATCAAAAGGACTGAAAGTAAATAGAGATAACGGAAGAGATATCACACAATGATATATCCTGGTTCATCCAACTCGAGCTACGTCCAGTCCTCACAAAACTGAGATTTTTCACTAAGCGTTCAAATGGAGAACGTTCTTGGTTTTACAACGTTCTTGATTTTACACAGTCAGATCAACCTTGTTCTGTTACAATAATTCCTTTCCACTCAGAAAGGGATTCAATCAGGTCACCTATCAATCTTTAGAGAGGATTTTACAATTCACCTTTTAACCATAAAAGGATTTTCTATGAACTACTCAAACTATAAACCACACTTATAGTCTTGGGTTTACACAATAATGATTTAAAGAGATTGGTAGAATCTGAGTATGCTCAAATTGTGTTTGAGAATAGATTCTTGACAAAAGAATTCAGTAGAATGATTCTGATATTTGAAGAAGAAAATAGAACCGAATCTTTTGGTTGCGATTGAGAAGCTTTCAATTATGTAAGTGTATGTAAGTGATGGATTTTCTTAGCACTTGAAGTTCTTATTTTTCCTTGAGCTTGGGGTTCCTTTTATAGGCCTCAAGAAGGTTGATGACAGCTAATATGACTGTTGAAAAAGTGCCCAACTGTCATGTGTCAGATTTGACTAAAGACCAGACTTTTTGATCCATGAATGTTCTTAACTTGAACATTTTGCATTTTTTACTTTTGTGATAATAATGTCTGATCTGTAGCTTCTCATTCTTGACTGTGATGATCAGTTTTTTATGCACACAAAACATCTCAGAGATGTGCTTAATGTATTCAGATCAAGACTGTCTTTTGATTCGTGCAAAACAGACTGGAGAATGAAGTACACATGCTGGAGATTGATTGTTAATATGCTGGAGAATGATGTTAACATTTTGGAGATTAATTGTAACATACTGGAGAATGATCATTTGTCATTTAATCTTTGATCATTTGGAGTGTTTCTTTCGCTGATGTGAGAGCTGTATATTCATTGTAGATGTAATGGAAATGCATTCGTAATTTGCAGAAGCTTTCCTTGCATTAACTGATGATTTGAACTTGCTTGATGAAAATGAAAAACGTGGAGAACGTTCTTCGTTTTCCAGAATATTGTCAAGAATGTTCTGTTTTGTTCATTTTTTGCTTTTTCCTTAAACTGATTTTGCTTGCATTGCTTAGTACCTATCTTGGATTATTGCACTCAAAAACACATGTTAAATTGACACATCATTTAGAATCATAATTAGAGTCTTTAATTAACATTTGTTTGTTTACATCAAAACATTAATTTGGGATTTTGCCTCAACAGTTTCTACCCCCATTTGATCAAAATGTTAGTTTACAACCACATAAAGGATGTCTTGTGGCACAACTAGATTATTCAAAGGTAATCGGATGCTTGATGTATGCCATGACCTGTACCAGACCTGATACAACATATGCTGTAGGTAGATTAAGTCGGTATACAAGCAATCCAAGTAAAGAACATTGACATGCTATTAATAGAGTATTAAAATATTTTAAAGGAACAATTAACTATAGTTTAGTCTATAGTGGATATCCTTCAGTTTTGGAATGATCTACAGATGCCAGTTGGGTAACTTATGTTGAAGATCATGCTTCCATAAGTGGATGGATCTTCAAACTTGGTGGAGGTGCAGTTTCTTGGGGATCAAAGAAACAAACTTGCATTGCCGACTCCACCATGACTGCAGAGTTCATTGCTCTAGCTGCCGGTAGTAAAGAGGTTGAATGGCTAAGAAATTTGTTGTATGAGATACCAATTTGGCCAAAGCCAATGGCACCGATATCCATACATTGTGATAGTCAATCCACACTACCCAAAACATATAGCCAAGTATATAATGGAAAATCTAGACATATTGGTTTCAGACATAGCTACGTAAAAGATTTAATTTTAAATGGAGTAATATCCATAGTGTTTGTAAGAACTAAAAAGAATTAAATGCTGGAGTAATATCCATAGTGTTTGACGAAAGGTCTGACAAAGGACATGGCGTTGAAGACATCATTAGGGATGGGACTCAAGCCCAATCTAACTAATCATCAATGGTGGAAAATCAACTCACACTTGAGTAACATCAAGTCTTGAGTTCAATGATAAAAGTACACTATTAGAGTGATTGCAAGTACTTGAATATAGATACATCTCAAAGTTTGAAAGTACTTGGATTATAAGTATAAAGTTGGAAGGTTGAGTTTTACTCTTAATGGACATATTGCATGAATTTGCTGAAATACATATTATGGGTGTATTTCTGATATAGTCTACCTATGTGAGGATGAAGTAAGGTCGCTTCAAAGAGTTAAAAGGCTTGATTCTTAAATTCTCATCAAAAGGGTACATGACACAAGGCCTTATCAAATGTATCATCTTTATAATTCTTTCGATAGTACCGAGATTTCATGTGTAAGTTGTGCACACTTGTTCTAATGAATAACTGGTTCAAAGCTTGTCTACCAATCTATTCGGGATAAGTGAAACCCATAGCTTACTAAGTAGTGGTTCAAATCGTAAGATACCATTATCTGAAACCATGATATTTCCAAAATTATGGGACTAAATATATTTTGAAAATGGTGGGGGATTGTGAGATATTTCCAAAATATTGGTGAATATATGTATGTATAATTGGTTCTAATTGACATGATATAGTTGTTGGCTTAGTGGTTGTGTTCTTTATTTATAACGGTAAGGTCACTAATTCAACTCATGTGTGTGCTTGCTTTTTGAATAAATTGTTTTTGAAAAGGCGCAATTGTAGAATAAAAATAAAAAGGAAGAATTCGAACTCGGTTCAAGCGCAAGAAAGAGACAACGATTAACCACCAAACTGTTATAAAACATTATCTGTATATACCCTTTCACAACCAAAACCAAGAGTTGTACCTCTTTTTCAAGTGACATTATTTTTCACATTATTTTTCTATAAATAGTGTCATTTTGGACAAAATGATACACAAAATTTTTGGCTATTGCTATCCATTTTGTCTCTTCCATTTTATATTCTAAGTCATCATATTCTTCACTAATGCATGAGTGAAAGATAGGAAACATTCTCTTGTAACTTACTATTGAAAGATACTCTTGGTGTGTTAGGTCAAATCATATCAAGGTTTTCCAAAGTACCCTGAAGGGGATTCGCTGTTTATCCCATTTGCATCCGATTGGTGGGGGCGAATCAAACCTAAAGGTTAGTGTAACTACACGTTTTGGAATTTGCAACATATAATCTTCATCAACAACTTCATTATTAAAGTTTTGCAACAATTGTTACCAATAGATCCAACAGGTTAAACATGGGCTAATAAGTTTGACTCACCCTTAATCGATTTGGTCTACACAAAACTCTCCAAAATACCTAGGCTTTGGCCTATAAGTTTTGTTTTGCATGGGTACTTATAAGTGGCAATAAAGTTAGGATGTTTAGGTAGTTGTGTGTTGTTTTTACTTTAATTTTTGTTTAAAAAAATATAATATATTTTATTTTAAAAATAATTTTTTTGTTATATTTGTAATTTTTTAAGTTAAAGTCATAGAACTTAAAATTTAGACAAAGTGGATTATGCATATATACGTAAGTTACATGGAAAGAATTTAACTTCTTAAAAATTATTTTATTAGATGAAAGCCTTGTATGCCCAAGAAGATGCAATGGCAATACATGCATGTTCAAAATGAAGAAAAAATCACCAATTGATATAATATTATATCGTTGTTAGATTTGAAGTTGCTTTATGAGAAGTCACATGTAGGCACATTGTAATACCACTATTCATGTCATGATATTTCATTATCTAGTTCAGTCTTTGATGTGAAACTCTCCGACTACATGTGGATCACGGGTACGCCCCATCATATAAAATTAATAGTGCATCTTTTATTTCTACAAACTGACATGATTTTTCAATAATTTTGGATTGTATATGAATTTTGGAGTACATACAAGTCAATAAATTTTTGTTTGTGATAATCATAAGTCATTCATTTTTGCTATAATCATAAGTCAGTCATTTTTGCTATGTTTAGATTGGAAAAGAATGTGAGTGGAAAGAAATTAAAAAGAAAGAATATTAAATGAATGAATGAATGCCAATAAAAAGTGAGATCAAATGATGGATATGAGAAATTTGGATTAATTTGGTTGGGTTGTGTTTGAGCGGTTTGAAAAAATGAGAAACTTGGCTATCTTCCTTCAACAAGAATGAAAGGATACATATCTTATTAGAAAAGAACTTGAATCTATTAAATTACTGTCTACAACTAAAAATAAATAACTTGTTAGCCAAGAACGCCAGTCGAATTTTGGGAGTTGAGTTACTCTTAGCTAAGGGAAGATCATATGCGAAGAAAGCAATTGAATAATGAGTCAGTTGAGTCTTTCTCAACTTTACAAGAATCCACGAGGATTGTCGAGGTTCAAGACTAAGTCAAAATCCGCCATAACTTGATAATTCGACAGTTACACTTACTTTCCATGTTTTTAGCGCCACTAACAATAAACACAAAGACATGATTGTAGGGGAAATCATATTGCAAACATGACATGCTGAAGAAACAGGAAAACAAGTCGATCATGGGGTGCCATAAACTCCCTCAAATGGGAGTTATCACATACTACCCGTGTAATTAGCTGAGCATGGCTACATGTCTATAAGTCGCAATTTATGGCCAGTAGGATTAGCTTTGACTATAGATGCAAGTACTTGTAATATTTTTGACACACAATCAGTCAAACAAGCTTTTTATGCTATCCTTATCTCTTATCAATTTACTTTGCTTTATGCTATCCTTATCTCTTATCAATTTACTTTGCCTTATGCTACCCACACTGTACTTAACATTCTTTAGATTAGTTAAGGAACCCATGACTAAGGGACACCATTCTTTCCTCAATGTAATCTTTGAAGCAAAAAGGAATCAAAAGTTGAAAACAGTCAACCGTTTACTCGATTGAATCTTTTCCCAACAACAAATTTGGCACGCCCAGTGGGACACTACGGTAGTGCCCATTGATAAGTTCACTTCGCCAGGACACAACTACCTTTGGAGAATGCACTTGCATTATAGTAAAAGTCTCGGCAGCATGGAGCAACCATGATCATCTACATAAAAAACTTCAGGCTCTGATGATCCTCCTCACAAGGTGGGAATTCCTACATCTATAGCTGTTTCTAATGCCTCTAGAGAACGAGGGGTTGATCCACTTGAGCAACCAATGATTATGACCACGTCTTTCATTGGACAACAAATTGACATGGGGATACATGACATCGTGTATCGAGTCTCTGAACAACACACTGACATTGTTAAACCTATGGTTCATAATGAGTTTCAACAAGCTAGGGAGCTAGAGACAAAGCGAGCCAATTCAGAGGAAAATTCTTTCACTTATGCAGTCCAAGGGAATCAAGGTCAAACAGGCTACCAAAGTCAGCTGATTGTCGTAATAACAGGGCGTTCTCAAGTGTAGTCGAGTACTTTACAACATGTACCTTTTGTTTCTTACAATTTGCATCCTAGTACTTTTTCCACGACTAACCTTGGGGGCACCCAATAGAGCATGATACATATAATCAAACTAACCTTCAATATGTGTTTACCACTTTAAGCGTTTAGGAGGGCAAATCACCAACACCACAATATGATCTTGTCTCTACTCAGTCCACATGAACGGTTGCCTCAGAATTCATTGGTGCTAGTTGAAGGCTACAATAAGAATGATTGTAGATTTAGGTTAAGAGGAGACACAATATATAAGTACAAATCTTACCTTGTTCTACAAGAAATCTCATAAGTACAAACTGAGTGGATACTGTGATTTTGATTATGCTGGAGATAAACTTGAGAGAAAGAGCACTAATGGCAACTGCACAGTTTTAGGCGACAACTTAATATCCTGATCAAGTAAGAGACAAAACACCATTGCAATGTCAACAGTAGAGGCTTAATACATTTTAGCAGGTGGCTGCAGTTCTCAACTACTTTGGATGAAACATCAACTTGAAGACTACAACATCCTAGAATCCAACATTCCCATCTATTGTGATAACACTTCTGCCATTTGTCTAGCCAAAAACCCTATCTTACATTCTAGAGCTAAACACATAGAGATTAAACACCACTTCATTAGGCACTTTGTTCAAAAAGGGGTACTAAACATTCAATTTGTAGACACTGAACACCAATGGGCTGACATATTCACCAAACCACTACCTGAAGATAGGTTTGACTTCATCTAGAAAAACCTAAACCTTACCTTCATACCTAACTGATGTTGTGATCACTTCAAAGTAGTTTAGTTTTACAATAGTTATTATATTTTCTTATATTATGTTATATTTATTTTATTCAAAAAAAAGGAAAAGAAAAAAAAAATAGAAAAAAAAAGAAGAAGACAAAAAAAAGAGAAAAACGAAAAAAAAGAGTAAAACGAAAAAAAAAAAAGGAAAGAGGCAAAGTTTCACATTCAAGTCTTTTTGTCTGATGACAAAAGGGGGAGAAAGATATTTGATAAAGTGGAGAGAAAATGATACTAAGACTTAGGGGGAACCCTAAGTTAGGGGGAGTCAAAGAAATATAAAGAAAAGTTGTTATAAAAAATACAAGTTTTGTCATCATCAAAAAGAGGGAGATTGTTGGAACCAAGTTTTACATTTAGAGTTTTGATGTTAACAAAAGTATTTTATGAGAACAATATATTTGACTTCAAAGAGTATCAAAGAAGATTCATGTTTTTGAAGAAAATCCAAAATAAGATTTGATTCAAATTTATAATTGAAGAAAGTCTTAAATAAGATTTGATTCAAAATTATAATTGATGAAAATCTAAAATAAGATTTGATTCAAATTTATACTTGAAGAAAATCTTTGACCAAGTTGAAAAGAAAATATGGTCAGGATTTGAAGAAGATTTGAAGAATATTTGAAGAAGATTTGAATAATATTTGATCAACATTTAATTGAAAATTTGAAGAATATTTGATCAACATTTAATGAAGATTTGAAGAATATTTGATCTACATTTAATAAAATTTGAAGAATATTTGATCAACATTTTGATGAAGATTTGAAGAATATTTGATCAACATTTATAGAAGATTTGAAGAATATTTGATTTGAAGAATTTACAAAGTCAATCTACACAAAATAGGAACAGAATCATTCTAAAGAATTTACAAAGTCAATCTACACAAAATAGGAACAGAATCAATTTGAAGAATTTACAAACTCAATCTAAACAAGATACAATTCAGAATTAAATAAGGACTAAATTGAAGCCCAAATTTTCACTATAAATAGACACTCAAGGCTGAAATATTTTTAAGTGAGAAACACTTGTTCAGGTTAGAAATATTTTTTAAGTGTTCTTTTCTTATAGTGTGAGAGTTATTATTATTATCAGCTTTGTTAGAAGCAACTACTCAAGTTTCAATCTCTTGTATCCAACTCGATAGTGGTTTAGTTCCTTCTTCAATCTGGGGTTGTCAGGTTGTTAGGAGAAGACTTGGCTTGTAGGGCAAGGTGGTTAGTTCCTTAAAAGTCTGGGGTTGTCAGGCTGTTTGGGAAGACTGGCTTGGAGGGTCAGGTGCTTTGTAATTCAAGGTATATGAATTAGTGGATTAAAGCCTTCTGAATAAGGGGATTGGATGTAGCCAAGTTAATGGTGAACCAGGATAAAGCTATGTGTCAAATCAATTATGCTTTCGTTGTTTGCTACTTCTGAATCCGATTGCTTTTACTCCAATAAGTCACCAAAACCAAACTAATTTTTTAATTATTTATAAATTATCATAAAGTTATCAACTTTGTGCAAACACAATTCGTCCCCCCTTCTCGTGTTCGCACCTTCAATTGGTATTAGAGTTCGGTCTCAAGGCTGAGCACTTTACAGTGTTTGAGAAAAGATCCAAGGGTTCAATATGTCTGGATTCAGTGAAGAAGCTGCTGGAGGAAATATCAACAGACCACCTCTGTTTGATGGAGAACGTTTTGAGTATTGGAAAGACAGGCTGAGAAGTTTCTATATTTCACAAGATCCTGAACTTTGGGACTTGGTGGAAGATGGTTATATTGCTCCGAAGAATACTAATGGTATTGAAATTCCAAGAAAGGAGATGAATGATTGATCAGAAGAAGATGTTCAAGATGCATCATAAGTCCAGAACATTCATGATAAATGCAATCACCTTCAAGGAGTTTGACAAGTGCACCAACAAAGAGTATTTATGATGGTCTGATTCTGACCTATGAAGGAAGCAAACAAGTTCAAGAAGCAAAGGCCAACCTCTTAGTCAAAAATTATGAGCTATTCAAGATGGAAGAAGATGAAGACATTGAAACAATGTTTTCCAGATTCCAGACCCTGGTCTCAGGATTAAAGGTACTTGAGAAGAGTTATACTACTGTTGATCATGTGAAGAAAATTCTTAGGAGTCTAACAAGCAAGTGGAGACCTAAGATCACTGCCATTCAAGAAGCAAAGGATCTGAATACTCTTAAGCTGGAAGAATTAATCAGCTCTCTCAGATCACATGAAATTGAGCTTGTAGAGCATGAGCCCAAGAAGAAGCAACCAACCGTGGCTTTGAAATCCAAGCAGAAGAAAGTTCTAAAGGTAACATCAGAATTAGAGGATGATGATTCAGATGATTAGAATGAAGGCTTAGAGGAAGAGGAACTGGCATTTATACGCAGAAAAGTTCAGAAGATGTGGCATAACAGAAAGAAGAAATTTCCCCCAAAGATATTCTAAGCAATCCAACAAAGGAAATGATGATAAATATGATAAGAAAAGCATAATTTGTTATGGGTGCAATGAACCTGGGCATATCAAGTCAGAATGTTCAAATATGGAGAAAGAAAAACACCAGAGGAAAGATTCCAGACCCAAGAAGATGAGTATGATGGCTACATGGGATAATTCTAAGGAATCCTTTGACGATGAACAAGAAGATTTGGGTATGATGGCTCATACCAACTGCACCTCTGGATCCAACACAGATTCTGACTCTGAAAGTGAATCAACAGATGAAGAAACTGAGATATTTTCTGAATTTACTTGATCTGATTTAATTACTGCTATAAATGATTTTTTAAATATTAATCACAAATTGTCTTTAAAACTAAAAACACTTAGGAAAGAAAATACAAATCTAATTGAAAATGTTAATGTTTTAAAGAATGAAAGTACTGAATTTAAAATAGAAAATACAAATCTGAAAACTGATATTACTGAACTTAAAATAGAGAATGCAATCTGAAAACTGATATTACTGAACTTAAGACAGATAATGCAACTCTGAAAACTGGTATTATTGAACTTAAAACAGAAAATGCAAATCTGAAAACTGATATTGCTGAACATAAGGCTGAAAATCTAACTTTGAAAAGTAATTGTAGTTCAACATCAATTGAAAATACCACATGTAACTCTGATAAGCATGAAGAAGTATTTCAAGATTTTATTGATAATGGTATGGAAAGAAGCAAGTATGCATCTATGATTTATGGGGTTAGTAGGAATGGTAAAAGAGGAATAGGATTTCAAGAAAAATTAATTGAATCTAAGTTTATTCCCTGTGATGATTTATGTATTATTTGCTATAAGAAAGGTCACAATAAAATATCTTGTCCTATGCTAACCAGATGGAAAGACAAGAAATCATTAAGATCTAACAAACCAGGACCCAACCAAATTTGGGTACCAAAAGATAAAATTGTTTATGTTGCAGATGTTTTAAGCAATCCAATTGAAACACCAGTCATGGTGTCTGCTCAATGGATGCTTACAATATATGAAGGCAAAAAGGTCTATGTTTCAAGATCTACCAAACAGAAGCCAACTGACTCTGTTGGAAGAAGGACTGGTCAACACAATACTTATCAGAACCAGAACCATATGATGAACCAAAAATATCAGAATATCTGGAGTATCAACAAACACAAAACTGGCAGAGAAATCACACATATCAACAGAACTGGAACTACCAAAAGAATCATAATTACCATCAGAGAAACCAGGTATATCAGCAGAAACAGAAGTGGCACATTAAAAGTCATAATCAGGAGACTTCTTTGAACACTCCAATCAAATTCATAAAGACTACAAACCTAGATGGGAATTCAAATCCATTCATCCAGACTCTCTAATCAGAGAATATGCAAACTCAGAATCTAAAAACCAGAAAAGAAGAACTAAAAGGTTTTTCATAGTGAAACTGAAATTGTTAACATATAGGTGATATTTTTTTTTAAATTTAATTGTTGTCTGATATTATGTTTATTGTGATAACAAGAAGCTTGATTATAAAAATCAAAGCTAGATAAGTATTTTGCAGGTTCTCAAGAATTTAAGAGGAATGATGTTTGAGATCTAGTACCTAGACCAAAAAAGAACATTATTGGAACCAAGTGGGTTTTCAGAAACCAGTGAAGTGGTCAGAAACAAGGCAAGACTTGTCGCACAAGGCTACAATCAGCAAAAGGGCATTGATTACACTGAGACATTTTCTCTAATGGCCAGGTTAGAAGCTATTCGTATTCTACTTTCTTTTGCTGCAAATAATAACATTACATTATTTCAAATGGATGTTAAAAGTGATTTTCTAAATTATTATATAAGTGAAGAAATTTTTATTAAACAACCCCCAGGTTTTGAAAGTTCTAAATTTCCAAATCATGTTTTTAAACTTAGGAAATCTATGTATGACCTAAAACAAGCACCTAGTGCATGGTATGATAGACTTAGTAACTTCTTGCTTAAAAATAACTTTGAAAGAGGACAGGTTGATAATACACTCTTTAGATGACATTCTTATTAGTCAAATTTATGTTGATGACATTATTTTTGGATTTACTAATGACACTCTTTGCCAAGAATTTTCTAAATTGATGCAGCTTGAATTTCAATTGAGTATGATGGGAGAACTTAAGTTCTTCATAGGGATACAAATTCAGCAAAGCAAAAAGGGTATATACATTCATCAAACTAAATATACAAAAGAGCTTCGTAGGAAGTTTAAGATGAGTGATTGCAAACCTATGGCCACACCAATGCACCCTACTTGTTCACTTGAAAAACATGATTCAGGCGAAAAAGTTGACAAAAAACCTATAGAGGAATGATAGGATCCCTACTTTACCTTACCGCTTCCAGACCTGACATCATATTTAATGTGCAAGATTTCAAGTTAACCCTAGTGAATCACATTTAACTGTTGATACCTATAAGGCACTACCAATCTTACCTTGTTCTACAAGAAATATCATAAGTACAAACTGAGTGGATACTGTGATTTTGATTATGCTGGAGATAAACTTGAGAGAAAGAGCACTAATGGCAACTGCACAGTTTTAGGCGACAACTTAATATCCTGATCAAGTAAAGTACATTTTAGCAGCTGGCTGCAGTTCTCAACTACTTTGGATGAAACATGAACTTGAAGACTACAACATCCTAGAATCCAATATTCCCATCTATTGTGATAACACTTCTGCCATTTGTCTAGCCAAAAACCCTATCTTAAATTGTAGAGCTAAACACATAGAGATCAAACACCACTTCATTAGGCACTTTGTTCAAAAAGGGGTACTAAACATTCAATTTGTAGACACTTAACACCAATGGGCTGACATATTCACCAAACCACTACCTGAAGATAGGGTTGACTTCATCAAGAAAAACCTAAACCTTACCTTCATACCTGACTGATATTGTGATCACTTCAAAGTAGTTTAGTTTTACAATAGTTGTTATATTTTCTTATATTATGTTATATTTATTTTATTCAAAAAAAAAAAAAGAGTAACACGAAAAAAAAAAAAGGGAAAGAGGCAAAGTTTCACATTCAAGTCTTTTTGTCTGATGACAAAAGGGGGAGAAAGATATTTGATAAAGTGGAGAGAAAATGATACTAAGACTTAGGGGGAGCCCTAAGTTAGGGGAAGTCAAAGAAATATAAAGAAAAGTTGTTATAAAAAATACAAGTTTTGTCATCATCAAAAAGAGGGATATTGTTGGAACCAAGTTTTACATTTAGAGTTTTGATGTTAACAAAAGTATTTTAGGAGAACAATATATTTGACTTCAAAGAGTATCAAAGAAGATTCATGTTTTTGAAGAAAATCCAAAATAAGATTTGATTCAAATTTATAATTGAAGAAAGTCTTAAATAAGATTTGATTCAAAATTATAATTGATGAAAATCTAAAATAAGATTTGATTCAAATTTATACTTGAAGAAAATCTTTGACCAAGTTGAAAAAAAAATATGGTCAAGATTTGAAGAAGATTTGAATAATATTTGATCAACATTTAATTGAAAATTTGAAGAATATTTGATCAACATTTAATGAAGATTTGAAGAATATTTGATCTACATTTAATAAAATTTGAAGAATATTTGATCAACATTTTGATGAAGATTTGAAGAATATTTGATCAACATTTATAGAAGATTTGAAGAATTTCCAAAGTCAATCTACACAAAATAGGAACAGAATCATTCTAAAGAATTTACAAAGTCAATCTACACAAAATAGGAACAAAATTAATTTGAAGAATTTACAAACTCAATCTAAACAAGATACAATTCAAAATTAAATAAGGACTAAATTGAAGCCCAAATTTTCACTATAAATAGACACTCAAGGCTGAAGGAGAAAAGCATCGAAAAGCAGAAAAGAGTAAATCAAGCTCAAAGTTCTCAATTCATCTTAGAGTTCAAAGAGAGAAACACTTGTTCAGGTTAGAAATATTTTGAGTGTTCTTTTCTTATAGTGTGAGAGTTATTATTATTATCAGCTTTATTAGAAGCAACTACTCAAGTTTCAATCTCTTGTATCCAACTCGATAGTGGTTTAGTTCCTTCTTCAATCTGGGGTTGTCAGGTTGTTAGGAGAAGACTTGGCTTGTAGGGTCAAGGTGGTTAGTTCCTCAAAAGTCTGGGGTTGTCAAGTTGTTTGGGAAGACTTGCTTGGAGGGTCAGGTGCTTTGTAATTTAAGGTATTTGAATTAGTGGATTAAAGCCTTCTAAATGAGGGGACTAGATGTAGCCAAGTTAATGGTGAACCAGGATAAAGCTATGTGTCAAATCATTTATGCTTTCGTTGTTTGCTGCTTCTGAATCCGATTGCTTTTACTCCAAGTAAGTCACCAAAACCAAACTAATTTTTTAATTATTTATAAATTATCATAAAGTTATCAACTTTGTGCAAACACAATTCAACCCCCCCCCCTTTCTCGTGTTCGCACCTTCATCAGTTGCTGACTTTTCCGATAAGTTAACGTTTCTGAAAAAGTCAACGTTCTTACGAGAGTAACTTATTTGATGACGTTTAATCCTCTAAGAAGACAAGTTATGTGCATCCTCTGATAATCATGCTAAATCTGCATGCTCCAATGGTTTGTAAGACAATGCTCTGTTTATATCCTATGATCTCGTACCATCTACTTCCTCTTCAAGTTATGAGGAGTGATTTATGAGATTCAGATCTGAGCTCAACGAATAAATTTATTTTCAACGGTTCAATTGCTAAAACCCATGAAGATTCATGTTTTATTTCTGAAAAAAAGTACATTGGCCTTACCTTTAGGACACATACCTTATAGTGAAGAACTCTATAAAAAGACATGTTTCCTTACTTAAAAAACAGAGACAGGGGCATAACAATTACACACAACACAATAAGGGTAACACCCCAATATTTTCATATATATATATATATATATATATATATATATTATATGTATCTTTTTAGTAATTGTCATGATTTATTATTTAATTAATAATTTATTCTATGTATAAAGAAATTAAATTAAATTTTATCACCCTGTATTTAACATGAATAATTATAACATTTATTTTTATTTAATTGTTTTGGCATGACAATTACATGAGGACGACTATTGTGCATTTTGTTTATTTGATTAGTTTCAAAAATAAAGAAATTGATGTGTTGGTTTTATTTTGTTATGTGTGACCTGCAATGATATTTTTTGTCTTGCTTGATTTATTTTAGTTGATGAAAATATTAGTTGAATTATTTAATTAAATTAGAATTTATATAAGTTGTATTGTTTGTAGTATTATTTTGAACCAAATAAGTATTCAGCCTAGGAGATAGTAGAGTTATTGAGACCAGACTCTCATCTATGAGTGTTGTTGCTTGAAAATGTTTTTGGTCCATCCATCTTTACTCTCCTTCATGGCAAGCTTTTATGACAATTCATGGTGTTGTCTTGACATAATGTAGACTTTATGTCTTTGTCACAACCAATTAAAAGAGGAGATAATATACATTCCCTCATTATTAACACCTTTAATTCATTTTTGAAAGGAAGGTTACAAATTGAATTATGGGTCTTATATTTTTGTGCAATTAAGAGAGGACAAAAAAAAAAGACTCACCTCCTTTGTTATATACACGTCTCACTCTCTCTTAAACCAAGACTATAGTTTTATTTTAATTCCCTACAAAAAGAATTCTAGGAAATTTTTGGTGTCACAACTATTAGCAAAAAAATAAATAAAAATTAAAAGGTAGTCTACGCTCCTTCCTATTCTATTCCCATACTTATTTTTGTTTTCTCCTAACTTCCCAACTTTTCCATCACAAGCAAAAGGAAGAAAAAAAGAGAGAGAAACATAGTCTCCTTCCTTTTCTCACACCATCATTATCATCATTATTATTGCCAAGTCGAATTACAATTTTTCTTTCTTCTTTTAATACCATCTCAAGTAAAGTTTGGACCTTTGTCTTGTTCTTTGATTCGTGGGGCTTATAGCGTGTTGCTAGGAAGCAAAGCGCCTAAGGTAAGGGCTAGATACTAAATTAGTGGTTCTTAGGATATTGATATGATGTCTTGATGTTGTAAAAGAAAAAAGTTGATTTTATGTTTGTCTTAAAGAATTTAACTATAATGTTTTGATTTTTGAGTAATATGTTTGCCTTGATGAACATAATTATTAAGTTCTATTTTTATTATTATAACATGATAAATATGCTTGTTGTGAAAATGTTTAATGTAAAGTTGCAATTTTTGTGTTGTTTTGGTGTACTTAATTATAAAGTTATGATTTTTATTATGATATCATGAGTAATATGTTTGTTAGGATGTATTTGATTTAAAGTTTCAACTTCTGTGCTATTTAATTTCATTGTTTTGATTTTTATGAACACTACATGAGTCTTAAGGGAATTGATGAAAAGTTTTCATTTTTAATTATGATAACATGCTTAAGTTGATTATTCTGATGCGTTTAGTGTAAAGTTTGATTCGTATGCTTAAATGACTAATAATGGGAGAATTTTCTAGTAGAAGGAATAAAGTTTCTATTTGTATGTGTTCTTCGTGATTTAAGTTTTAATGTCTATCAATAACACACAATTAATCCAATTTTTATAAAGTGAAAGTTGTGATTTTGGGACATTTATTCATGTATATGTGTTCTATATTTGCGATAGTGAAATGACAGATTTTGATTTCGAGCATCCATGAGAATATGAATTTGATGTCATATGTGATTAAAATTTAATCTTGAATATTTTATCTTCGTTGTTGCCTAAGTGCCTGGTGATTTGTGTTTTGAATATTGTTCTCTTTATGGTTGCCTAAGTGGTTAGTGATTTGTGTGTTGAACATTGTTCTCTATGTGGTTGCCTAAGTAGTGGTGATTGTATTATGAACCTTTTATCTTTGTGGTTGCCTAAATGGCTGGTGATTTGTGTTTTGAACATTTTATCTTCTTAGCTACCTAAGTAGATGGTGACATGTACCTTTTGAGCATCATTATCATTATGATGACATATCATATGCATCTTTATGGACGCCTTAGTGGCTGGTTATATCCGGATCATATACTTTTAGGAGCATGCATAACTTGCATACATTTCATTGTTATTTTTATTTTGATATAATTATTTGTTCTAAGGCTATTTTGATATAAAAGCAAACTTATACTCAATTTCTCAAATCAAATCAAACTAAATTCTCAAAGTCCCAGCTACTACAAAACATTCATCATGCTCCATGGTTCCTCACAAAAAAAAAAAAACACAATTTGTACACTTTAGCATTCATTCATCAAGTTCAACTCTCTCTTCACACAATCTCACCAAAATTTCTCTCAAGTGTTTAGAAAGGGTTTTGAATTTATCACTCAAATCGTAGAACATGCATCATGCTACCATAGGCTTGAAAAAATTCTAGTTAGCAAACACAATGCAACAAACAGATACACTTTTGGAGGACTTTCGGGTTGTAATGGTGCTTAGGTAAGGGTAGGAAATTTTGGGATAGTAGGCTTTACTACTTGGAGTTAGGTACACATTTTCAAATTATTCTACCACTTTTTTTTTCCGTCACATTTTAATTGTGGAGATTCTCAAACATTGACAAAAGAACCAAGATGTTATTTATCCAAGCACACAAACTGAATTTTTTTTTCTTCTTCTTCTTCTTCTTTTTTTTTTCTTTTTGTTTTGATTTTTTTTTTGTGAGAATCACCACCCCAAACTTAAAAGGTTGCTATCCCATGAGCAACCCCAAACTTTGAACTTTATCAAGACGAGAATTTATTTTTCTACCTAACTCCAAGTAAGGTGATTTAATTAAAGTCCGGTCTTTGGCTTGTAATGTAGCTAGTAACCGAAATAAAAGGGCAAGGCCCAATGGGGCTAGCAAAGGATAAAATTTTCATAGGGTAGTTAGAAAGGCTCAAACGACAAAGAATTAAAGTGATGCAAGCCAGAATTAGTGCAAGTTCTGAAGGGATAACACATGTCTGGATAATCACACAACAAAGAATTAAAGTGTTTAGGCCCAAAAGCTCACAGCTAGGATAATAAGAGAGAGTATGAACTGCCAAAATAATGCCAAACATGTCACTGAAAAAATTAAATTTTTTTTTTTGAAAAATTGATGGCAAGTTAGACTTCTACAACCACAAAGTAATCAACAATGTATGCATTAGTGAAACTTGTGAATTGAGCAATGACAAAAGCCAAGAAATAGAATTAAATTTTCAAAATCCCAAACAAAAGCTTAAGATCAACTTCAAGTTGTTAAAAATTCTTCATCATAGTGCACATTAATACACAATCAAAAAGAAACAAATTCAAATAAGGAAAATAAGATTGAATTACCTCTACCTATGGGTTGCCTCCCACGAAGCGCTTCTTTATGGTCATTAGCTTGACGCCTCAACCATTGTCAAGGTGGCGTATATGACAGAAATAACACATCATCCTTCTTCTTCTTTTTGTTTGGTAGAAATTCCATGAACTTGAGAAATAAATGATGTTGCTTCCATATCCTTTTCAATTGAACATTTATGAACAAGGCATAGATTGAATCTCGAACTTCATCAATCTCTTCTTTTTTCTTTTCCTTGTTCATCTTTTCCTCTTGCTTATCTTCTTCTACCACAACAATGAAATCATCTTCAATCTTCAACTTCTCTTCCATCTTCTCAAACTTAACCACTTGCTCCAATAACCTCTCACATTGACATTCAAATCTTTCAATTGAAACCATGTTATTCTTCATGAATTCAACCAAAACGTCCATAATGTGAAAGTCTTTGTCATCTGATTCTTTGAATAGAATTTTAGGAGGTAGAATTTGTTCCCAATTGATCTTTTTAATATAACACTCGTTGTTTTCTACGTCTTTGACCAAAAAATCTTCATATTCCATTAGTTCGACAAAGTCATCAAAACAAGTTCCATTCCTATGTCCTTCTCCGCAAAAATGTATCTCTCAAGATTTGTCCCTCAATCATGTGACATATACCAGATATAAGACAAGTATCACACTCTTCATATAATTGTAGTAGAAAATCATCATTATAATCTTCCATGCTCTACAGCAAATAGTTATCTCAAACAAAGAAGAGACAAACCACTAGCACATGACATTAGCAAGCTCAACAAATAAAAATAGAAAATAAAAGAAAAACTGTTTTTTTTTTCAAAATTTAAAATTAAATAAAAGCAAAAATTTTATTGCAGAGCAAAAAATTTCAATTAAGTAAATAAATTAAATTCAATAGTGATATGGCAATCCCTGGCAACGGCGCCAAAAACTTGATAACGTTTCAGCAAGTGTACTGAATCGTTGCAAGTAATAATAAAACGGTAGTACCGAGTGTCGAACTCAAGGATTGCGTTTTACTATCGAATTGTATTTAATTACTAAATAGAACAAAAAGTTTTCGAATTGATTGAAATAATATTTAAAATTAACAACAATAATAAAATTGATCCTTTATAATAAGAAAGATGTCAGGGATGAGTTTCACTTCAAATCCAACCTTGGTGTCTAATTTGATCCTAGTTACTGAATTCCTTTATTGAATTATTACCGAATTCTATTTATTATTCTTGCCCTAATGTCTTAGTGACAGAACCTTTAATTCCAAAGTAACCCATAATTCCTTAGTGGATTTAAGATTAGAATTAAGCCTTACCGTACAGGAATTCTCTTGTTAAACTATTGCATTTGCAACTAATTTAATTGGTTTCATGACCTGCATCTATCCCTAGACTACAAATTCATGAATTTCTCATCTCAAGCATTCGCAAAGTCCATTTTTGTTTCAAAATACGAATCGTAGAACATTTTAATGTTGATCAAGCAATAAAAAGCATTAAGCACAAAGATGAGAAAAATAATTCAATAAACTCATTCATATAACTAGAAATCAAATCAGAAAAATAAGGGTTTCATCTTGTTACACTCATCCCTAACAAATAGGGTTTAGTTACTCATGACAGAGATACAAAAGATAGGGATTAAAGAAGAATTACAAGAATGATTCATGAATGATTCTTGATAAAACTGCTCCAATGCTGTTAGGAATGGTCATCTTTGAGTTTCTCTGCTAGGGCACAAGTCTCCCAACTTCCCAATAGCCAAAAATATCCCTAAAAAGTGAAAAAATGCATTTTTATACATTCAGCCACGTGCCACGCACTCCAGGCGCGGAATTTGCGCTCCAGGCGCGCCTGGACAGAGTCAGTGGTGCGGAAATGCACCCCAGCCTCAAGTTTTTTGCGCTTCAAGCGCACAACATCTTATGTCTGGCGTTTAGTGCCTTTGTCTCCTCTTTTGATCCCAATTTGGTTTCGGTGTCTTCATGAAAGTTGTAGCTATGGATCTTAGCTTTCATTTGCACTTGGTGTGACTCCAATTGGAGATCTACAACTCCAGATATGGCTGAAATACGCCACATAGGTCATGTTGATTTCTCACCAAAATTCAGCACTGCACTAAAACAAAGTAACAACACAAAACTAAGAAAAATCTCTACTTAATCAAGAAAATAAGAACATAAAAATTTCATTAAATCCAAGAACTAAAATCAACAAAATATATCAAATAACTCCTTAAATTAACTAATGAATAAAAGATAAATAAGACTAAAAACAATGAAAAATATGCATATGATGAAGAGTCATTACATATCATATGCATCTTTATGGACGCCTTAGTGGCTGGTTATATCCGGATCATATACTTTTAGGAGCATGCATAACTTGCATACATTTCATTGTTATTTTTATTTTGATATAATTATTTGTTCTAAGGCTAGTTGCTACTTCATTCATTTAGATACATTTTATGACTTTTGATACATCTTTGTGAATTATTAAAAAACTCAATTTCTTTAAATCTTTAAATCATTTATGGCTATTAACTTATTATTTGGTTTAACTTTTGCCGTGGGATGAACTGACCCCTTACACCAATATTTAGGTACTAATGATCTCAAAAAGTTGCATGAATTATGTTTGCTGGTGCACGCGCGTGGGAAAAGAGGACTTTTACTTAAAAATAATGTTTCTATTGATAAAACCGATGTGGTACATTTTTAAAGATTATTAACTTTTCATCGTTAACTTTAAATAGAAATGCAGAGGTAAGGTTCCTTCCGCTAGCAAAAAGTTGAAGTCGTTAATTTCAGTTAACCTTGTTTTATAAATTCACCTAAAGAAAATTTATTATAATTTAGGGCGTAAATGAACGTTTTTTTTAACAATTATAAAATTACCTTTGCAAATAATAATAACAATAATATATAGTAAATTGTGTTGCGTTCTCTTACAAAAATGATATAAATTTGTTTTTTAACGAAACTTTTATTTATTACATAATGAACTACTTCGAAGAAAAAAAATATTGTCGTTTTTAAAAGAAAACAAATATGTTTAAGTAATGCATTGGATAAAAATCTAGGGAGTTACAATATGCACTTCAACATTCTACAATCATTCCAAATTTATCTAAGTGCTGAGAAAGGAAAATATGAAAGTAATACATTGTAAACAAAATCTTGAGAGAGATTTTCTCATAAAAAACCCAACCTCATTCATTTGTACCTAGCTCGGTAGTGGCTATTTTTCCTCAACAATTTGTAGGTGCAAACTGGAAGTTGAGAAGACTTAACTTGTTGAGGTTAAGTGTTGTAATTCGATTTGTATTATTAAAGAAAATCCTTTTGGATGAAGGGACTAGACGTAGATATTGGTTTGGTTGTGAACTAGTATAAATCTATGTATGATTTGTTTCTTTCTTCTGGTTATTCATTATGAGCTTTTAAATTACCAAGTTTTAAAATAAAATTATTAAGAACTGTAAAACACAATTCAAACCCCTATTTCTTGTGTTTTTCAACCTTCAATTGGTATCATAGCTTGGTCTCGAGGCCTGAGCACCTTACAGTGTTTGAGTAAAGATCTAATGTTCTATTATGTCTAATCATGGTGATGGAGCTACTAAGGAAACATCAACAAACCTCCTCTGTTTGATGGAGAGCCTTTTGAGTACAGGATAGATCAACTCAAAAGCTTTTTCATTTCTCAATATTCTGAACTCTAGGATTTAATTGAAGATGGATACACTTCTCCTACCAATGATGATGATACTGAAGTGTCCGAAAAGAACATGAATGCTGATCAGAAGAAGAAATTTAAGATGGATCATAAAGCCAGAATTTTATGATGAACGCAACCATATTCAAGGAATTCAAATGGAGGAAGTAAGCAGGTGCAAGAAGCCAAAGCCAATCTTTTTGTAAGAAAGTAGGAGTTATTTCAAATGGAGGAAGATGAAGACATCGAGACTTTGTTTTCTAGATTTTAGACTCTGGTTTCAGGCTTGAGGGTGCTTTAGAAAAGCTATTCAACTGCAAATCATGTAAGGAAAATCCTTGAGAGTCTTCCAAGAAAATGGAGGTCCAAGATCACTGCATTCCAAGAAGCAAAGGATCTAAATAATCTTCGTCTAGAAGAACTTATTAGTTCCCTTCGATCTTACGGGATTGAACTTGCAGAGGAGGAGCCAAAGAAGAAGCAAAAGTCTTTGGCTCTCAATTCCAAAGACAAGAACGCTCTACAAGCGGCTGAAGAAGAGGATGATGATTTAGAGGATTAGAATGAAGATTTAGAGGCTGAAGAATTATCCTTCATCTCGAGGAAGATTCAATGCATGTGACACAAGAAAATATCCTTTCCCCAAAGAGACTTCAACAAGTACCAGCACAAGGAAAAAGATAATGACAAGAAGAATTCACATGTTTCGAGTGCAAGGGGCGTGGACACTTCAAGGCAAAATGTCCAAAACTTGAGAGAAAAAGTCAAAAGAAAGAATCCAAGACCAAGAAAAAAGGTTTGATTACATGGGATGACTCTAATGAATCATCTGATGATGAAGAACTTGCAAACATGACTCTGATGACTAATATATAGTCTGACTCTATTTCTGATTATGATGAAGAAATTGAGGTATTATCTGATCTATCTCGTAGTGAGCTCATAAATAATTTAAATGAGTTTTTAAATAACAATCATTATGTGTCTTCAAAACTGAAAACTCTAAGAAAAGCCCATAATGATTTAACTGAAAAATATAATGGTAAGTATAGTGGTAAGTATTCCTGCCTGTCACGCGGGTGACCTGGGTTCGATCCCCGACAACGGCGCCAAACACTTGTTGCGCAAAATTCTGCAAGTGTACGGATTTGCCAAGTAGTAGTATATAAGATTATCGTATCCACAAATATTAATTTTACAACTAAAAAATTAATCAAGATTTTATATTATTTAGACTAATGAAAATTATTGTTGGTTCACGATAACGAAAACGTAACGATAGCATAAAAATTATAACGAGAGTATATAACAACACAACTTTGAATTAATGGAAAATTAACATAGGGTCAAGGTTTACTTGTAATATCAATACCTCAAGTCCTAGTTTTATTTGAATTCTTATTTATTTTCTCAATTATCAATCCCTCTTTAAAACTATTAACAAAGATTCGTTATTCAATGTAATATTTTTTCCCTAAATTAATTCTTTGATTGATCATACAAAAAATATAATTAAGAGAAAGCATAAATAACCAAGAGGTTGAGTGACTGAAACATTAGTATCTATGTTTCATCATACAAGAATCCTAATCTCAATTATCGTATAGATCTACCAATTAATTGTAGTTGGTCACTAGTCAATTGATTGATTAAGGCTTGCAAAGGTCGGCCATCTTAAACATGTAAATAAAATAGTAGAATAATTTAATTGAGATAAATAACATAAATCTAAAATAAAACTATAATTTAAAACTAAGACATAGTAAAAGTGTATCTTAATTACAAGATTCACCAAAGACCCTAGAAGAGAGCTTAGTTATTCATTGACATATAAAAAATAAAGTAAATAATAGAAGTGTTCATCAATTAAAGGAAAAGAAATAAAACCCTCAAAGACTATGATTTTTTGCTCCAAAATTTGAGACAGTTTACTCCAGCTCCAAGCACTACTAAGTTTCCAAAGTATTTCTCCTTATTTTCTCTCTCTAATTTTTTCTACTCCTCCAATTATGTTTCTGGTGTGCGACCTCCTTCTGTTTCTGATTTCTCTTTCTTATGATAGCAAGAATATCCTAATTTTATGCAACAACCTTCCCCCTTCTTTCGCAATATTTTTAATCATAAAATTCAATATTTGAAGTGTGCAACAAACCTCCTTCTTGTACTCATAAGTTGGAAAATTAAACTTGATATTTTTTCACTAAAAACTTAAGTAGATTTGACCAATTTGAATTATTTTATCATCTCATGATTAATTCTGCAAATACGATAAATAAATAAATAAATAAAAACAAGATGAAATCAAAACTATAAAATAAGATATAATAAAGGGTAAATACCATCTTAAAATCCTACAAAAATAGGTTTATCAGTCTTCAAAACTGAAAATTCTAAGAAAAGTCCATAATGATTTGACTGAAAAATATAACTCTCTTGAAAAAGATTTTGAAAAACTTAAGAGAGAGAAAGTGATTATGAATGAAAACACTTCCAAAATCTCAGAGGATAAGATCTATAACTCTGTCAAATACGGGTTAGCTTTTCAAAAGTTCCTTGCATTGACATAGATAGAAGTAAGCAAGCTTCAATGATCTATGGTGTTAGCAGAAATGGAAAAAAAGGAATCGCGTTTGAAGAACCAGTAGAAAATATTATTTCTCCTAAGGTTGTTTGTGTTGTATGTTCCAAGAAAGGACAAAATAAAGTATCTTGTCCTATGCTAAAAACATGGAAAAACAAGAAGCCATTAAAAACTAACAAACAAGGACCCAATAAAAGTTTGGTACCTAAAGATAAAATAATTCCTCTTGTAGATATCCTTAGAAATAGAGTTAAAACACCAATCATGGTACCTGGACAGTGGCTGTTCACGACACATGACGGGAGGAATGTCTATATTCTAATACCTGACCCTAAAGGTCGGACGAACAATTGGATTCAGAGGAAACTAGAAGGGAAGATTAATTGGTCATGGTACAGTTGGTAAAGGACTAAATCATAACCTATTGAGCATAAGTCAATTAAGTGATAATGATTATGATATTGTCTTTAATAAAACATCCTGTAAAGTAATCAGTCAAACTGATGGGTCTATTTTTTGTACTGGTTAAAGGCATAACAATCTTTACAAAATAAATCTTTTTAACTTAGAAATAGGTTAAACGTCTAATGTCTGTGATTGAGGAACATTTGATTTGGCACAAGAGATTAGGACATGCCAATTTGAGATTAATCTCAAAATTAAACAAACTCAAACTTGTTAGAGGCTTGCCAGATCTCAAATACATATTAGAGGTAATTTTGCATGGCTTTCCAAAAAGGGAAACAAACTAAAAACTCATTTTCTTATAAAAACATTGTTTCCAAAACCAAGCTTCTTGAGCTTTTACATATAGATCTTTTTGGTCTAGTAAAAACTGCCTATGTTAGTGGTAAGAAGTATGGACTTGTCATTGTTGACGATTATACTAGATGGACATGGGTTAAATTCCTTAGACACAAGGATGAGTCATATAAGGTCTTCACTACTTTCTGTAAATAAGTGTAGAATGAAAAATGTCTTTCAATCACAACAATTCATAGTGATCATGTGGTGAATTTGAAAACGATCTTTTTGAAAACATCAGAAAAAAGAGAACATAATTCTACACAACTTTTCCTCTCCTAGAACACCTCAACAAAATGGTGTTGTAGAAAGAAAAAAATTGATCTCTTCAAGAAATGGCACACACCAAGATAAATGAGATGAATATTGCAAAACACTTCTGGGAAGAATGAGTGAATATTGCATGTTATATTCATAACAGAGTCTTTATCAGACCTAATCTAAATAAGACTCCTTATGAACTGTGAAAAGGAATAAAACCTAGCAACTAGGCAAGTTTGACTCATGATCTTCAAAGTGCATCTTTTTGGGATACTCTAAAAGGTTTAAAGCCTAGTAGGCTATACAACAAAGAAATACTAATTGCTGAACAAGAAAGAAGAAGTTATAAGGAACAAAGCTCGACTAGTAGCTCAAGGTTACAGTCAGTAGGAAGGTATAGATTACGCTGAGATGTTTGCTCTGGTGGCAAGGTTAGAAGCAATTCATATTTTATTATCTTTTTCTACATATAATAGTAACATCTTATATCAAAGGGATGTGAAAAGTGCATTTTTTAAATGGTTATACAAACGAGGAAGTGTATGTTAAACAACCTCTAGGTTTTTAAATCACTGTGTTTCCAGACCATGTTTTTAAACTTAAAATATCCTTGTATGGTCTGAAACAAGCACCAAAAGCTTGGTACGATAGACTAAGGAATTTTTACTTGAAAATGATTTTGAAAAAGGACAAGTTGACACTGCCCTATTTAGAAAACCATCTAAAAATGACCTTCTCATAGTTCAAATTTATGTAGATGATATTATCTTTGGTTCAACTAATAACAAGCATTGTTGAGATTTTGCTAAGTTGATGCAACAAGAATTCCAAATGAGTATGATGGGAGAACTGTTTTTTTTTCTTAGGGATCTAGATCCAAAAAAATCAAAATGGTGTGTTTATTCACAGATCAAGTTAGTCGGATTCTATGATGTTGACTATGCAGGAGATAAGCTTGAGAGAAAAAATAATAATGGAAACTGCACATTTCTTGGTGAAAATTTGATCTCCTGGTTAGGCAAAAAGCAAGGCACGATAGCTCCGTCCAAATCAGAAGCAGAATACATTTCTGCAGTTGGATGCAACACTCAACTTTTGTGGACGGAGCATGAGCTAGAGGATTACAAACTCTATGAGAGTAAAATTCCAATTTTTTGTGATAGCACTTTTGCAATTTGTTTAACTAAAAACGCTATTTTTCCAAAAAGGAATCTTAGATGTAAAATTTGTCAACACGGATCATTAGTGAGCATATATTTTTACAAAACCCTTTGTTGAAGGCAGGTTCAACTTTATTTAAGAAAAGCTAAACATTGTTTCCATAAATGAATGATATTTTGATCTGTATATGCCTTGCCTTTGATAGAATAGAATTTACAAGTTAAATATATATGCTCTGCTTAGTCAATTGATATACTTTGTAGTTTGTGTAAGTCTGTTTTAGTAATAATCTGACATGAAATTATTCACCCTTTTTTTGTTTGATGACAAAAGAGGGAGATAGATTTTGAAAAAAAAATTATAAGGTTATAAAAATAACATCTCGAATACTCTAATTAAGACCTTCAAAAAGGGGGAGAATAGATTTTGAGAAAAGTTAGGATATTACTTTGCACTCTTATAGCTAAATATGCTTAGAGTTAGGGGGAGCCTTGTGAATTATGCTTTTTTTATTTATTATTATTATTAAGTTGTTCACAAAAATAGATGTTTTGTCATCATCAAAAACAGGGAAATTGATAGAACCAAGAAGGTTTGAAGAACAATTCCTAATCTTGTTTTGATAATAACAAAAGGTATCTTGTGAGAACTATTTAATGCATTAATGTTTTATTTAAGTGTGCAGTTCCAAGATCAATTGTTTGTGTAGGATATTATGCTATATCCTCTGATTTTCAGATCAATACGAAGGAACACCAAGACTTTGCTTCTATGCTCTACATATCTAAGTTGGGTGATACGCACATGTGAAGAAGCAATCATGCGTTTGACTCATTTGCCTTTGGAGATACAAGCAAGTGTATGACTCAGTTGCCTCTGGAGATTCAAGAAAGCGTCTGACTCTGTTGCCTTTGCAGATACAAGCAAGCGTCTGACTCAGTTGCCTCTGGAGATATAAGTAAGCATCTGACTCAGTTCCCTCTGGTGACTACATCAAGCGTCTGATTTGTCTGGCTCTAAAGAAAGTCAATGCCTCTAGAGAAGGTCAACACTCAGTAATCATTCAGGAAAAAATCAACGCTTCTGATATAGTCAACGCCTCTAAAAAAGTCAACGGATCTGAAGAATTCAATATTCTTATGAGAGTAAATTATCTGATGACAGTTAATCCTCTGAGAAGACAAGCTATGCGCATTCTCTAATAATCATCCAGAATTTGCATGCTCTAATGGTCTGTAAGATAATGCTTTGATTATCCTATCCTCTGATCCCGTACCATTTGCTTCCTCTGTTTTTATTCAAGTTACGAGGAGTGATTTCTAGGATTCAGTTCTGAGCTCAACAAATAAATTTATCTTCAACGGTTCAATTGTTGAAATCCATGAAGATACATGATGTATTTATGAAAGGAAGTTCACAGGCCTTACCTTAAGGACACAAACCTTACCGTGAAGAACTCTATATAAGGACATGTTTCCTTACTTAAAAAACGGCGACAAGGGGACAACAATTACACGCAACACAATAAAAACTACAACATTATGCAATCATTCAAAATTTATCTTAGTGCTAAGAAAGAAAAATCTGAAAGTAATACATTGTAAACAAACTCTTGAGAGAGATTTTTTCAGAAAAACCCAACCTCATTCATTTGTAACTTAACCTGATAGTGGCTGTTTTTCCTTAATTGTTTATAGGTGCATACTTGAAGTTGAGAAAACTTAACTAGTCGAGGTTAAGTGTTGTAATTCGGTTTGAATTTTTGAAGAAAATCCTTCAGGGTGAAGGGAGTAGACATAACTACCGGTTTGATGATGAACCACTATAAATCTTTGTGTGCTTTATTTCTTCCTTTGTTTATTCATTGTAAGCTTTTCAATTACCAAGTTAATTCTTTTTATTAAACCCCCATTTCTTGTGTTTTTCAACCTTCATAATGTACCTGATATCTTATATGGGTCCATTTTAGCGTGACCGCACATATTTCACATATCACTCTACGGAGAGGCCCAACACACAACTCCTATTATGCAGGATATTTGATGGCCTCAAAGTATACAACTCCACAAGTAGGGAGCGTAGTGACTTCAAGTAGAATGATTACTCACTATGGTCACATGAGAATCGTTAATGACACTTGCATAACTAGTATGTAACGTTCTCATAGCAGATCAATCTAGTAAAAATATAACTCCTAATATTTATACTTATCTGAAGACTTGATATCTCATATGCAAGACTTGTGAGACATGATCATTAGTCTACTCACATAATATTCTATATGCATTACTTTTGTCCCATTTAATAGTATAACTTGACTACAGACAATTTAAGTTACACTTAATGTTCTATTAAACAGACTAACTATTCTAAGGACTTTATTATGCTTTAAATAAATCCACATATTAAATTAAAATGCCTCATATTACTATATAAATAATAGTAAGTGTTGAAAGTGCAAACACGAGAAGTGGGGCTGAATTCTGTTTGATTAAGTTGATAACTTTTTCATTATTTGATAAAACTAGTTCTGACTTGATGATTTACTTGGAGTAGAAGCAATAAAAAAACTAAGGAGTGCAAGAATAAAGTGACACAAGTAATTTATCTTTGTTCACCACTAACTTGGCTATCCAATCCCTTCACTCAGAATGATTTAATCCACTAATTCAAGAACTTGAATTACAAAGCACCTGACCGTCCAAGCCAGTCTTCTGAAAAGACCTGACAACTCCTGACTTTTGAGGAACACACACACCTTGACTCTACAAACCAAGTCTTCTCCACACAATCTAACACCACTAACACCACTATCGGTTTTGAATACAAAGGTTTGGAAAAACACTTAAAAAATATTTCTCATTCGAACAAGTGTTTCTCTTTTTGAACTCTAAGTTGCATTTGGAATTTTGAGCTTGAGTTCTTCTACTATTTTTTGATTTTTCGATGATCTTCTTCTTCAGCCTTGAGTATATTTTTATTGATAAAATTATGGCTTCAATCTAATCCTTGTTTAATTCTAAAATGTATCTTCATTCCTAGCTTGGTCAACAATGATCTTATTCAAAAATAATTATGAACAAGATACGTTTTGATAATATGTTCTTTAGCCAATTCTTTTTTTCTGAATCCAATCTTAGCAATTCTTCTAGATTGATTTTGTTTGTATTTTGGTAAGATTGAGTTTGTAAATTCATCAGATTGATACTTTTCGTATTGTGTTAAGATTGCTTTCGCAAATTCTTCAGATGAAACTTCCTTTTGATTGCTTGCTTTGATCTGGGCAAGAGCATAGTGTTGGTCCGGTTCTTGAACTTTCATAAGTAGGAATATGACTAAGTCTAATTCAGTATTTTGTCCTTTGTCTAAATCTGAATCATATCTCTGCAAATAATAATTGTATCTTCTTGTAAAATTTTTTTGATCATATCTTCTTGTAAAAATTACATATCTTCTTGTAGATAAATCTTGATCAAATCTTCTTCTAAATAATTCATATCTTCTTAGGATAAATCTTGATAAAATATTCTTGTAAATAATTCATATCGTCTTGTAAATAAATCTTGATCAAATCTTATTGTAAATAATTCATATCTCATTGTGATAAATCTTGATCAAATCTTCTTATAAATAATTAATATCTTCTTGTAGATAAATCTTGATCAAATCTTATTTTAGATTGTCTTCAAAAACACGAATCTTCTTTCATACTCTGTGAAGTCAAATATATTGTTCTCATAAAATACTTTATTTAACATCAAAACTCTAAGTATAAAACCAACTTGGTTCCGGCAATCTCCCCATTTTTGATGATGACAAAACTCTTTTTTTCATAACAACTGTTCTTTTAAATACTTTGAATCCCCCTAAGTCTAAGTATTTTTCTATGTATTTTTTCTCCCCACATTATCAAACATCTTTCTCCTCTTTTTGTCATCAGAGAAAAAGACTTGAAAGTGAAAATTGCCTCTATTTTTTTCCTTTTAATAGAATGAAAATAACATAAACATAAAACAAAAAATTTATCCTAAGTATGAAACTAAAATACTCTAAGGTTGGCACAACATCAGTTAGGTAAAAGAATAAGGTTTAGGTTTTCCTTGATGAAGTCAAACCTATCTTCAGCTAGTGGTTTGGTGAATATGTCAGCCCATTGATATTCGATGTCTTCAAATTGGATATTAAGCACACCTTTTTGAACAAATTTTCTATTTGTTTAGCTCTAGAATGAAGTATAGGATTTTTTGTTAAGAAAATGGCAGAAGTGTTGTTATAGTTAATGGGAATGTTGGTTTCTAGTATTTTGTTGTCTTCTAGTTGATGTTTCATCCAAAGTAATTGAGAGCTACAACCATCTTCTGAAATGTACTCAGCTTCTGCTATTGACATGGCAATTGTGCTTTATCTCTTACTTGATGAAGAGATTAAGTTATCACCTAGAGATGTGCAGTTTCCACTTGTCCTTTTTCTCTCAAGTTTGTCTCCAGCATAATCAGAATCACAATACCCAGTTAGTTTGTACTCAGAAGATTTCTTATAGAACAAGGTAATGTTGGTAGTGCGTTTTAGGTATCTAAGGATTCTCTTAACAACAGTTAAATGTGATTCCCTAGGGTCAACTTGAAATCCTGCACATACACATACACTAAACTTGATGTCAGATCTGGAAGCAGTAAGATAAAGTAGGGATCCTATCATTCCTCTATAGGTTTTCGGGTCAACTTTTTGGCCTAATTCATCATTTTCAAGTGAACGAGTAGGGTGCTCGGTGTAGCCATAGGTTTGCAATCAATCAACTTAAACTTCTTGATAAGCTCTTTTGTATATTTAGTTTGATGAATGTATATACCTTTTTGACTTCGAAGGATTTGTATCCCTAAGAAGAACTTACGTTCTCCCATCATACTCATTTGAAATTCAAGAATGTCATCTCCTATTGATTTTCTAAACAGTGTATTATCTACTTGCCCTATTTCAATGTTATTTTTAAGCAAGAAGTTACTAAGTCTTTTATACCATGCCCTAGGTGCTTGTTTTAGACCATATAGAGATTTTCTAAGTTTAAAAACATGATTTGGAAATTCAGAAATATCAAAACCTGGGGGTTGTTAAACATAGAAAAGCACTTTTAACATCCATTTGAAATAATGTAATTTTATTTTTTGCAGCAAAAGAAAGTAGGATACAAATAGCTTCTATCTTGGCCACTGGAGCAAATGTCTTAGTGTACTCAATGCCCTCTTGTTGACTGTTGCCTTGTGCGACAAGTCTAGCCTTGTTTCTAACCACTTCACCTTTTTCATTTAGCTTGTTTTTGAAAACCCACTTGGTTCCAATAATGTTCTTATTTGGTCTAGGTACTAGATCCTAAAGATAATTCCTCTTAAATTCATTTAACTTTTATTGCATTGTAAGAATCCATCCATCATCTAATGCTTTATCAATAGAGGTCGGCTTAATTGATTAGAGTAATCCAAACATAGTGGTATCTTTTTAGTGATGATTTGGTCCTCAAAGGATCACTTGCACTTCCAATGATTAGAGTTTCAGGATGAGATGACTTGTACTTCCATCCAGATCTTCCTTCTAACTTATCTTGACTATTTCTGACTTGATCAAATTCATCCACTGAGGATTTATCATCTTTTTTCTGATTTTCTTGTATCCTCTAAATTTTCAGTTTCTTCTGGTTTGACTGCATCTGCTTCCTCTGGTTCCGGTAAACCTACATTATCATTATATTGCTTTGAATTTTCCAAGTCAAGTTTTTTGTCATCAAATATAACATATATGGATTCTTCCACAATCTGACTTTCCCTATTAAACACTCTAATATCCTTAGATCTTTTAGAGTATCCAATGAAGGTACACTTTGAGATCTAGAATCTAATTTACCAAGGTTATCTTTAGTGTTCAACATATATGAAGTACAACCAAATTGTTTAAAGTAGGAGATGTTAGGCTTTTTACCTTTCCACAATTCATATGATGTTGTTTTCAATATAGACCTTTAATACTTTATTATGAATATAGCATGCAATGTTAATTGCTTCAGCCCAAAAGTGTTTTGCAACATTCATCTCATTTAACATGGTTCTGGCCATTTCTTGGAGTGATCTATTCTTTCTTTCTACAACTCAATTTTGTTGGGGTGTTCTATGAGAGGAGAAGTTGTGAGAGATTCCATTCTCATCACAAAAACTTTTAAAGAACTTGTGTTCAAATTCTTCTCCATGATCACTTATAATTGTTACAATCTTAAGACCCTTTTTCTTCATTACTTGTTTGCCAATTTTGATAAACACTTTTTGGGATTCATCCTTACTTCTTAAGAATTTTACCCATGTCCACTGATAGTGTTTAAGCAAGTGTACTGAATCGTTGCAAGTAATAATAAAACGGTAGTACCGAGTGTCGAACTCAAGGATTGCGTTTTACTATCGAATTATATTTAATTACTAAAATTGAACAAAAAGTTCCCAAATTGATTGAAGTAATATTTAAAATTAACAACTGTAATAAAATTGATCTTTATAATGAGAAAAATGTCAGGGATGAGTTTCACTTCGAATCCAACCTTGGTGTCTAATTTGATCCTAGTTACTGAATTCCTTTATTGAATTATTACCGAATTCTCGTTATTATTCTTTCCCTAATGTCTTAGTGACAGAACCTTTAATTCCAAGTAACCCCTAATTCCTTAGTGGATTTAAGATTAGAATTAAGAATTACCGTACAGGAATTCTCTTGTTAAACTATTGCCTTTGCAACTAATTTAATTGGTTTCATGACCTGCATCTATCCCTAGACTACAAATTCATGAATTTCTCCTCTCAAGCATTCGTAAAGTCCACTTCCGTTTCAAAATACGAATCGTAGAACATTTTAATGTTGATCAAGCAATAAAAAGCATTAAGCACATAGATGAGAAAAATAATTCAATAAACTCATTCATATAACTAAAAATCAATTCAGAAAAATAAGGGTTTCATCTTGTAACACTCATCCCCAACAAATAGGGTTTAGTTACTCATGACAGAGATACAAAAGATAGGAATTAAAGAAGAATTACAAGAATGATTCATGAATGATTCTTGATAAAACTGCTCCAATGGTGTTAGAAACGATCGTCTTTGAGTTTCTCTGCTAGGGCACAAGTCTCCAAGCTTCCCAATAGTCAAAAAGATCCCCCGAAAGTGAAAAAAATGCGTTTTTATACATTCAGCCGCGTGCCAGGCGCCCCAGGCGCGAAATTTGCGCTCCAGGCGCAAGTGGACAGAGTCAGGAAGGCTGAAATGCGCCCCATGCGCAGGTTTTTGCGCTTCGGGCGCACAGCATCTGCTGTTTGACGTTTTCTGAATTTTTCTCCACTTTTGAGTCTGAATTTGGTTTTGATGTCTTCATGAAAGTTGTAGCGGTTGATCTTAGCTTTCATTTTTACTTGGTTTAACTCCAGATATGGCTTAAATACTCCACATAGGTCATGTTGATTTCTCACCAAAATTCAGCACTGCACTAAAATAAAGAAACAACGCAAAACTACGAAAAATATCTACTTAATCAAGGAAATAAGAACATAAACATTTCATTAAATCCAAGAACTAAAATCAACAAAATATATCAAATAACTCCTTAAATTAACAAATGAATAAAAGATAAATAAGACTAAAAACAATGAAAAATATGCGTATAATGAAGAGTCATCATCCACCTAGTGTAATCATCTACTATAACAAAGCCATATTTCTTCCACTTTGAGATGTTGTTTTCACTGGCCCAAAGAGATCTATATATAAGAGCTCAAGGGGCTTTGAGGTAGAGACTGAGCTCTTAGGGGTAAATGAGATCTTTGTTTTTTTCCCTTTTGACAAGCTTCAGACATAATCTCAGTTTTGTAACTAAGCTTAGGTAGACCTCTGAATAGTTGAAGTTTATTCAGTTTTGAAATTAATCTAAGGTTTGCATGACCTAATCTTTTGTGTCAAATTAGTTTCTCTTCATTTACTGACATAAGACACTTAACCTCTTGTTTCTCTAGACTAAACAAATTTATCTTATAAATTTTGTTTTGCCTCTAACCTGTAAAGAGTACAGATTCATCCTTTTGGCTAATTGCCTTGCATGTTTTTTTATTAAATATAATATCATAATTATTATCACTTAACTGACTAATACTTAATAAATTATGCTTAAGTCCTTTAACAAACAAGACATATTTAATGGAAGGCGAAGTACCATTACCAGTTGTACCTTGACCAATGATTTGGCTTTTTTGCTTTCCTCCAAAAGTCACTGTGCCTACTTTGCTCAATTTTAGTTCTTGGAACATAGACTTTTCTCCTGTCATATGTCGCGAGCATCCACTGTCTAGGTACCATGATTGGTGTTTTAACTTTGCTGTTGAGGACATTTGCAACATAGATAATTTTCTTCTTAGGTACCCAAATTTGGTTGGGTCCTAGTTTGTTAGTCTTGAAAGGTTTCTTGTCTTTCCTTGTATTTAACATGGGACAAGATAATTTAGAGTGACCTTTCTTAGAACAAACATTACACAAGATATCAGAGGGAATATTTTTTAGGTTCAGTTACAGTTTCTTCAAATCCTAGACCTCTTTTATCATTTTTAATAACTCCATAAATCAAAAAAAGCATACTTGCTTCTTTCCATACTATAATAAAGAAAATCTTGAAATACTTTTTCATGCTTATTAGAGTTAAATGTGGTAGTTTCAATTGATATTGAACTATGATTACTTTTCAGAGTTAGATTTTCAGCCTTAAGTTCAGCAATATCAGTTTTCGGAGTTGCATTTTCTGTTTTATCTTCAGCACTTTGATTCTTTAAATCATTAATTTCTTCAATTAGGTTTGGATTTTTTTTTCCTAAGTCTTTCTGTTTTAAAAACAGTTTGTAATTCTTATTCCAGAAGTCATTTATAACAGTACTTAAATCAGATCGAGTTAAGTCAGAAAATACCTCAATTTCTTCATCTGTTGATTCACTACGAGAGTTAGAATCTGTGTTGGATCCAGAGGCAGAGTTGGTATGAGCCATCAAAGCCAAATCTGCTTGCTCTTCATCATTAATGGATTCATCTAAGTCATGCCATGTAGCCATCAGACTCTTCTTCTTGGGTATGGAATCTTTCCTCTTATGTTTCCCTTTCTCAAGATTTGGACATTCTGACTTGATATGTCCAAGTTCATTGCATCCATAAAAGATGATGCTTTTCTTGTCAAATTTATCATCATTTCCTCTACTAGACTGCCTCGAATGTCTTTGGGGAAATTTCTTCTTTCTGTTGTGCCACATCTTCTGAATTTTTTTGGATATGAAAGTTAGTTCCTCTTCCTCTAAGTCTCCATTCTGATCCTCTGAATCATCATCGTCAGATTGTGTTGTTGCCTTCAGAACTTTCTTTTGCTTGGATTTCAAAGCCAAGGTTGGTTTCTTCTTCTTGGGCCCATCCTCTACAAGTTCAATTGCATGTGATCTGAGAGAACTAATTAATTCTTCCAGCTTAAGAGTATTCAGATCTTTTTCTTCCTAAATAGAAGTGATCTTAGGTCTACACTTACTTGGCAGACTTCTTAGTATCTTATTCACATGATCAGTAGTATAACTCTTCTCAAGTACCTTTAATCATAAGACTAGAGTCTGGAATTTGGAAAACATTGTTTCAATGTCTTCATCTTCTTCCGTCTTGAACAACTCATACTTTTTGACTAGGAGGTTGGCTTTTGCTTCTTGAACTTGCTTGCTTCGTTCATAGGTTAGAATCAGACTATCATAAATACTCTTTGTTGTCTCCTTGTTAGTGCACTTGTCTTTGAAAGGAATTTCTTTTATCATGAATCTTCTGGACTTATGATGCATCTTGTACATCTTCTTTTGATCAATATCTATCTTTTTCCTTGGAATCTCAATACCATCAATATTCTTTGGAGCAGTATAACCATCTTCACCAAGTCCCAAAATTCAGAATCTTGTGAAATAACCAAACTTCTGACCTTGTCCTTCCAGTACTCAAAACATTCTCCATTAAACAAAGATGGTTTGTTGATGTTTCCTCCAACAGCTTCTTCAATGAATCCTGACATGTTGAACTTTGAGATATTTCCTAAAACACTGTAAAGTGCTCAGCCTTGAGATCGAGTTTTGATACCAATTGAAGGTGCAAACACGAGAAGGGAGGTTGAGTTGTGTTAGACTAAGTTGATAATTTTTCATTATTTGATTAAACTAATTTAAACATGGATTTACTTGGAGTAGAAGCAATAACAAAACTAAGGAGTGTAGGAATAAAGTGACACAAGTAATTTATCCTGGTTCACCACTAACTTGGTTACACCCAGTACCTTCACTTAGAAGGATATAATCTACTAATTCAACAACTTGAATTACAAAGCACTTGACCCTCCAAGCCAGTCTTCTCAAATAGCCTGACAACCCCAAACTTTTGAGGAACACATACATCTTGACTCTACCATCCAAGTCTTCTCCACACAATCTGACAACCCCAGATTGTTGAATGCACACTAACACCACTATCGGTTTTGAATACAAAGGTTTGGAACTTGAGTAGTTTCTTTTAACAAGTTGATTATCACATTGACTATCACACTCTAAGAAAAACACATAGAAAATATTTCTTATTTGAACAAGTGATTCTCTCTTTGAACTCTATGATAAAATTGGAATTTTAAGCTTGAGTTCTTCTACTCTTTTATAATTATTCGATGATCTTTTTCTTCAGCCTTGAGTATCTATTTATAGATAAAATTAGGGCTTCAATTTAGTCCTTGTTTAATTCTGAATTGTATCTTCATTCCTAGCATGGTCAACAATGATCTTATTAAAAAATAACTATGAAAAAGATGCTTTATTATAACATGCTCTTTAGCCAATTCTTTATTTCTGAATCCAATCTGAGTAGTTCTTCTAGATTGATTCTATTCGTATTTTGTTAAGATTGAGTTTATAAATTCGTCAGATTGATACTGTTCGTATTTAGTTAAGATTGCTTTCGCAAATTCTTTAGATGAAACTTATTTCCTATTACTTGCTTTGATCAAGACGGGAACATTGTGTTGCACCGGTTCTTGAACTTTCACAAGTAGGAATATGGCTAATTCTAATTCAGTATTTTTTCCTTTGTCAAAATCTGAATCGTATATTTGCAAATAATAAATGTATCTTTTTGTGAGTGTTTCGTCTTATAAAAACTTCTTGATAAAATCTTCTTCTAAATAATTCATATCTTCTTGTAGATAAATCTTGATCAAATCTTTTTGTAAATAATTCATATCTTCTTATAGATAAATCTTGATCAAATCTTATTTTAGGTTGTCTTCAAAAACACGAATCTTCTTTCATACTCTGTGAAGTCAAATATATTGTTTGTTTGTTTCTCTCTTACATGTTGATCTATTATTCTCTTGAAAATCAAATGCACTAAAGTTTCTAAAATCTAGCAAATGAGTACTTCAATGAAATTATCTTTGTTGATATTCCATTGTGCCCGCTGAAATTCTCTTCCATTAGCTGAATTCTCCAATCATAACATGCTTAGCCATTGACTCTTGATCAAATAATCTCCTACGAATTCTCTGAGCGCTGGCAATTCTTCACTGAACAACGATTTTCCCGATTATCGTGATTCTTCAACCTTCCGCATTTATCACGACTCTTCACCGAGCATGCATCTCTCGCGATTATCTAGCTCCTTTGCAGTATCAATTTTGCTTCATTTCAAGTCAATTTTCTTGTACTGATTATTACATATTTTCAGGTTCGAGTAATTTCAATATCATTCATTTGATTTTGTATATCATTAGAGCATCATCAGATGATTGACTTCAAGTAGATTTTCACTTTGCTTAGGTTTTTTATTTTTCTGATTTGATGTTTTTAATTTGATTTTATTTAGTCTTCTTTCTCATTATCATTTCTCGCATCTCTCTAATCATTGTTGCATCTCTTGGATCAGCCAATTCTCACACCTCTTAAATAATTGTTTGGTGCTCCTTCTACTCACTTAGCTAATTTTGGTTCATGTTTTCTTTCACTTGAATGATTATTGTTGTAATATTTTGCTTCCTTATAGTTGTTTGTTAGTAGTCATTCTAAACAGTTTGGATTTTGTTGCAGTCATTATTAATATCACGATTTTCTAATATATATAAATAAAATTTTGTTGTAGTGATACATCAATATTTGGATTAGCTTTGATTAGGTAAATCTCTAGGTCACAACATATAATAGCATAAGTTACTAAAACTTAAATGAAAAGAAAATTTATTTTTGATAAATTAATTGATACAGGAAGACTCGAAAGAATATCTATTGGAATTCAAGTGTGAGTGGTTAGTCCCAAATTGACTAGGAATAGAGAAAATTGGATATATAACCCATTTCCTTAGGGCTCATTTGATGGCTATAAGACATACATTTATCCTATCCTACTTTAATCTTTTGTTTGATGCACCAATATGATACAGTAATCAAATTTTTTAATTATATCCTACTTGACCCTTATTTTTTAATCTGTTTCCAACTTTATAAAAGTTAAGAAATATTTTCCCATTTTTGCCCTTATCTTTTCCCACTTACGTTTATCTATCCTATCTCCACCCTCACTTGTGTGTGTTCCTCTACCTCTACCTCCCTTCTCCATAGTGCTCTCAATTAGGAATGGAGGAAATATTGGATATATAAGAGATGTGACCCATATACCCATTGTCATAAGGTTTTGGGTTGAGATGTGGTATCAAGATCCCTTAGGGATTCTAGACGTTTAGGTCATTGAAGTTGTCGGGCTCTCTCAGACTCCCCAACAAGTGGTATCAGAGCCGTAGTTCGACTTGGTGGGGCAGTGGGAGTGGATCGTGGTGTTGGAACCTTGTATCAAAAGTATTCCAGGTAGTGTTGTCAGAAGACGGGTCTCGTTGGTAATAACAGCGGTGCAAGTATATAGGATGTGGGAGACTCACACTTGAAGGGAAGATTGTTGGTTTCAAGTGTAAGTGCATCTTCCCACTCTTATCTGGTTTCATTCCACCTCTTATCTCCTCTAGTCATGAAGAAACATACCAAGACAAATAGGTTGGAGACCAGTTGGCATTGGGAGAATTTTTGTCTTTGAAAATCTTAAACTTGAAAGAACTTCAATCAAATAGTATACAGATGCTTTAGGTTGGTCCAAATTTCTTGAAATCTCTTATAAATACTATACAAAAGTCATTTGTGCCTTCTATTGCAAAGCTCGTACCTTCCATTACAAAACTCTAATTGTAACCAAACTCAAAGGGAAATAATTTTGTTTAACCCCTGAAATTCTTGCAAAATTATTGGATCTTCCCACTAAAGAACCCACCATATTTGGGAAAGATTAGTAAGCAGCCCTTAACTTACAAAAGGATGAAGTTTTCAATGAACTCTTCATTCAAGGGTCTATAAATTTTGTGACTTCTGATTTGAAACCTCTCCCAAAAATCATTAATAGTGTTAGCCGATATTTTGTTCTCCCTCATTGTGGCAGTCACGAGTTGTATTTGACAATGATGCCTAACTATCTATCACCTACTCCATGGCAAAAAATTAAACATGTCCTATATCATCATCCAAAATATGATAGCCTCCACCACTTGTGACTACAAACGACTCAATGTTCCCTATGGTATGGACCTTACCAAGGTCTTCAAATACTTCAAAGTCCCTCATAAGAGAAAGGAATACTTTTTTCAAAATCTCAAAATTTACCTCAAAAAAAATTTCATACATGAAGAAAGAACCATCTCTCCCACAAGTTGTGAATGAACCTTCATCTCCTCCACCACAAGAAACTCCTCTGCGCACTTTTGGCTCAGCAAAAAGGAAAAACTCATAGAGAAGAACTGTATTAAGCCCCAATGCTCGAAACATCAATCTAGAAAATTTTCCAAAACAATCTTCTTTGAGGCATAACATTTTTTATCCTCATTTCAATCAATTTGAAGTAATTCCTTTTGATAAGGAAATTCCAGCTATTTTTGGAACTACCACTTTGAGCTCCCTGCAAAATCCTAACTTACATGGTCAATCATCTAGTTAAATTAAATAAGGGTTTCACATATGTTTCCCTCTTCATCTCTCCTCAACTGAGCTTATACAATCTTTTTGGTATTAATAAGTATTTTGCTGTTCCTGCCTTTGATTCATCTATTCCCACTATTCCTCAACAAAGTACTCAATATGTCGTTGTTCAAACTATTGGTTAAACTTTTGTCACTCTAGAATCTTTTTGCACTTCCTTTGTTCCCTCTCATGACACACCAATTCCAGCTTCACAACGTGCTCCTGAAGATGCTCGTCCACCAAAATGGACAAAGATTGAAAGGAATACCACCAAGACAAGGAATGGCATCCCTAAGATTCTAACTGTTCTCCAAACCATCATTGATATACCAAAACTTGGTCTAAATCCTCCTATTCCTAACCCTCATCCTTCCTTTATAGAACTGCCTAGACCTTTCATTTCCTCCTACTCTAATGGTTCTTTACCATCATTATCTTTCTGATTCTGCTTTGTGTTTATTTCCTCCCACCTCTTTTTGTTGTTAGAAAGGGGGAAAAGAATTAGATTTAGTTTTTGAGAAGTATTTTTGAAAAATTCTGTATGTACTTCTATGTTTTAATGTTTTGCTATTTATTGTTTTCTTTTTGAACCATATGTATGAATCATTATGATGTTTGGATTAATGAAAATGATATTTTGGTTCAAAAATTATTGTTTGAATATGATAATGGATGCTAAAATTGAGGGGAAGATTTTTTACAAAAATATTTTACTTATTATCATGCGTAAATGAGAATCGAAAGTCAAAATCTAAATAATATGTTTGTCATCCTCAAAAAGGAGGAGACTATCGAGGAAAAATCTATAATTATTATTTTGAAGATAATCAAACATTTAATTAAATTGTTAATTATGATTATGTTCATACTATCTATTAACTTGTGTTTTTGAGTGATTTATATAAAATAGAAAATCAAGCATAAGCTTGCGTATTCATGCAAAAATTACATGGCCCTTTTGAAAGAAATGAGAAAAGATTTGATCATAATTTGTGGTCCCATATCATGCTCTACCAAGACAAAAATCCATTTTGTAAAAGTCCAAGAGTTTTGGAAAAATCTTCAATATGAATGTCAAAATGATTAGAGAATGTTCAAAAGAACATTCTAGTTGTCCTTGTAGAACGGGAAACACAAGAAGGGGTTGAATCGTGTTTCTTTTTAAAATCTTTTTAACGTGGCTAAGTTATGTTAAAGAAAATAGGACAGATGAATAAAACAGAACAAAATAACACAGACGATTTATCCTTGTTCGCCACCAACATGGTAGCTACGTCTAGTATCTTCAACCAAAAGGATTTAATCTACTAGATTACCACCAAATTACATTTTCATTGAACACCTACAAGTCAAACTGATTGTATTCAAGTCTTCATAACCTTCTAGCTTAGTATAGTCAAGCTGTTGAGGAAGACAACCATTATTGGGATAGATTACAAGAGAATAGCTTTAGGTTCTCTAAAATAGCTCTCACATAAGAGTGTTTACAAATTTGTTTTTTCATAAACTTATCTCAGCACTTAAGTAAAATGAAAGATTGAGAGCAAGAGTGTAGAGGAGGATGTATGTGCTTATAGCTTGTGCATTTCTTATTCTTCAAGTGAGGAATACACGTCCTTTTATAGAGATCTTTTAGGGTTTCTAGTTGTTGTTCTGATTGCTAGAAATTAGCATAAGTCATGAAGTTTCATATCATATCTTTTGAGTTGATTTTCCATAGAAAACTTTCAAAAACACATCCTTGTAATTCATTCACTGTATCTTGGTATGAAGACAAGGAAGTAGAGGATACGATGATTAGAGCATGTCTTAAACACCTTCAGACAAGTAGTAGATTTAGGATGTTCATCAGAGGATACGCAAATTCTTTGTCTTCTTTGGAGCGTTGACATTCACCCTAGCGTTGACTTCTTTCGGAGCATACATCATAAATCAGAGTCAGACGATCAAATACTTGCTTGCATTCTAGAGTCACCAGAACCGGAGCTTTGCTTGCATTGTCAGAGTCAACCGAAAAACAGTGTTGCTCGCATCATTAAAGGCGCGTGTCAGAGCGCTTTCACCAGACTTATAAAAACGGAGTGAAGGGAAGTCTTGTTCTTCCTTTGTTTTAGTCCTGTCGTTAGAGGATATGGCATAAAAGATGCACACTTAATCAAAATGTTAATGCATTAAATTTTTTCCCACAAACTGATTTTGTTATCATCAAAACAAGTAAGGGGCATAGTTCTTCAAATCAACTTGGTTTTAACAATCTCTCCCTTTTTGATGATGACAAACATCTATTTTTGTGAACAATTCTTGAATTTAATAAAGTATAAAAGAATATTATAAAGTATTACAAGCAAAGCTCTCCCTTGGAATATGTATGTTTAATTCATAAGATGAAAGATATTCTGATAGAATAGTTTAATGTGCATTAGTAACTGAAGTTCAGAATAAGACAAAATTCATTGCTTAAAATTTCTCCAAAATACATTCTCCCCCTATTGTCATTAAACAAAAAGAGAGGAAAAAATATAGAGAAGCAAAAATAGTATAACAAAATACAAATAAATTAAGCAGCTAAGGGTTTGGATGTGTGAGCCTAACCAGAACTAAGCTAAGGGTATTCTGAATATCCTTATGATTTTTTGCCGTTTGTTCCAGAAACGCATCATTCTTGGATTCCATTCGATCAAAATCTTCCTTTTTGACAAACTGAGAGAGATCAAATAAGGGGACAGAGGAAGGTGCAGAGGGACTTTCCGAAGCTGAGTTTCCAGACCCTAACCCAGCAACAAGAGGAGCATCGAGAGTGCGAATCTCAAAAAGACACCATTGGTTCCAAAACGACACCACGAGAAGGATATGGAGCATCCCTTGATGAGCATGCTGATGTGGATGTTAAGAGCTTTCTCGATTGCTCTTGACTTTCTGAAGTTGTAAGATCCAAAAGTAGATGATGCCAGTTGTTTGTTTAAAAGTTGCAGAGTTATGTGAAGCGAATTATAGTCCATGATTCTTGTTGTCCTGAATCCAGTTTATGATAAAAGAGAGGACTTTGTTCTACTAATTTGAAACATGATTAGAATCCAGACTTTGAGCATCTCTATTCTGGGTGAAGGTTATTTTGGCAGTAATGAAGGTATGGATGTTTGGGAATCCAGATGGAATAGATAGTGTGGAAGGAATGAGTGCCAGATGGATGATATGCCTGTGTAGGAAAAGGATGGGATTTGTATCTGAGGGATGCAAAATGTTTAGCTAGGGTAACCTCAAACATTTCTTCTGATCGGTCGGTTAGAGGGATGGCTAACTGTTTTGGTTTTTAGGGGATACGGAATGGAAGGGTTGGTTCAAGTTCAGAGTAGGGGGAGAAATAGGTTGCTCAAAGTTTGAATGTACCTTTCGTTTCTTCCTATGATGAGGGGTTGTCGTGTCTTCATCGGCATTGGGTACTTCTTCCTCATCCTCTTGAATTCTTAGAGTATGGACAACTTTTTTCCTCTTCTTCTCAAAAACTGTTGCAGCCTGAGGTAAAAGAAAGCAAACTGGGGCCATAGCTTGGCCAGACTAACACATTAATAGATATTCCAAAACAATTTCCTTGTTGTCTCTTTCAGAAATGGGAACAATAGACTCATCAGTCTTAGAGGGAGTGGCTTGAGAGCTACTTACTTGACCTATTGACCTTCTGGCATCACCATTTGGTCGAATGCAGTGCTTAGGAGACACCAGTTTCATCTTGATGAGGTTGGAGATGTTGAAAGTAAGAATAGATAAGGAGATTGAGTGTTTCTCTTGAACAAAGCCTCCGACTTCTTATAGAGCCTGAATAAGAGAAGTATGCATGAGTACTATAGTTATCAATCTGAGGTAGGGATAAACTTGATTTTTCCTGTTCTAGAGTTCATGACACAGAACCATATGTGTTCTAGGATGGTGTGGGGAAGGTGAAGGCGCAAACATGAGAAAGGGGTTGAATTGTGTTTTACAAAGTTGATAACTTTTTTATTATTTGATTAAACTTGTTCAGACTTAATGATTTACTTGGATTAGAAGCAATAACAAACTAAGGAGTGCAGGAATAAAGTGACACAAGTAATTTATCCTGGTTCACCACTAACTTGGCTACATACAGTCCCTTCACTCAAAAAGATTTAATCCACTAGTTCAACAACTTGAATTACAAACCAACTGACCTTCCAAGCCAATCTTCTCAAACAGTTTGACAACCCCAGACTATTGAGGAACAGACACACCTTGACTCTACCAGTCAAGTCTTCTTCACACAATCTGACAACCCTAGATTGTTGAAGGCACACTAACACCACTATCAGGTTTGAATACAAAGGTTTGAAACTTGAGTAGTTGCTTCTAACAAGCTGATTATAATAATGACTATCACACTCTAAGAAAATCACTCACAAAATATTTCTCATTCGAGCAAGTGATTCTCTCTTTAAACTCTAAGATGAATTTGTAATTTTGAGCTTGAGTTCTTCTACTCTTTTCTGATTTTTCGACGAGCTTGTTCTTCAGCCTTGAGTATCTATTTATAGATAAAATTAGGGCTTCAATTTAGTCCTTGTTTAATTGTGAATTGTATCTTCATTCCTAGCTTGGTCAACAATGATCTTATTCAAAAATAATTACGAGCAAGATTCTTTTTGATAATATGGTATTTAGCCAATTCTTTATAACTTAATCCAATCTGAGCAGTTCTTCTAGATTGATTATGTTCGTATTTTGTTCAGATTGAGTTTGTAAATTCTTCAGATTGATTTTGTTCGTATTTTGTTCAGATTATGTTTGTAAATTCTTTAGGTTGATACTGTTCATATTTTGTTGTAGGTAAATCTTGATCAAATCTTCTTGTAAATAACTCATATCTCTTTGTGATAAATCTTGATCCAATTTGTAACATCCTCAAAAATTTTTAATTAAAATAATGTGGATCTATAAATATATTTTCCAATATTAAATTAGGTGTGGTAATTATTCGCCTTGTTTGCCTTATTGTAGTAAAGTTTTTAGTAAGAATTATTTAGTAGATGTATTTTTATTTCTAAGGCAAGAAGAATTTGGGCTAAGGGTTATGGCTCGGTATCACACGGCCCATTTGAATGAGTAGGAGGTTGGGCTGGGAGTTTATGCCTTGTTTTGATGAAGGTTAACTAATAATTGATGAAGATTAATTAATAATAATAATAATAATAAGAATTATAATAATATTTTCTCCCTTCTATTCCTTATTCAGGCCCAACACTATCTATCCAATAATATTCACTTTAAATAGAAAGGAGTACTGAAACCCTAGCCACAATCACAAACCCTATTTCACAAACCCTTTACAAACAAGATTCTGTAAAGAATACCAAAATTCTAGCCACCATCACCATCACCTCTTTTTCTTCGTGCATCAAAAGTTTGGAACTTCTTTTCCTTGTGAACAACTTCGTGGGGCTTAGTACTAGGAAGAAAAGCGGCCAAGGTAAGGGCTTTTCCCCACACAAATTATAGTTAGACCGTTGGTTGGATGGCATGAAATTAATAATTGTGATCGCTTGCTTTTTGAAATGAATAATAGGTAGACTAATGAATTAAAATAATGAAACCCCCAATCCTTTGTGTTAAGTTTATTATATAATATATGATTTTTGGAAGTAAAGTATGAATTTTGATGTTATATGTGATGAAGTTTTGATTTTTATGGCGAATATGAAGTAAAGTATGAATTTTATGTTATATATAATAAAGTTTTAATTTTTATAATGAATATGAAGGAAGAGTTGAATTTGTATGTTATATGTGACAAAGTTTTATGATGATGTATGAGTTGGAGTTGAATCTTGTTGTTATATATGTTAACGTGTTAATTTTTATGGTGTGTATGATACCAAGTCTTGATTTTTGTGTGTATGTGGTGGAAGTTATGATTTTCATGATTATTTGTTCATGGATATGTGATCTTAGTGATATGTGAATAAGATGATGATTTTGGAAAGTGATTTGAATGCTTATGACATGATTCTTAGTGGGCTGTGTGGAAATATATCTCTTTGATAATATATCATCATATCATGTCATGGCATATGCATCTTCGTGGAAGTTGCCTTAGTGGCAGGTTTTCCCCATTGGTATGGGTGATCTGTGTGGAAGTTGCCTTAGTGGCAGGTTTTCCCCATTGGTATGGGTGAATTTTCTGTGTGGAAGTTGCCTTAGTGGCAGGTATATCCGGATCATATAGTTTTAGGAACATGCATCATGTATATATTTTTGTTATGCAATTTATTGGTTTGTGTATTTTTCTTTTAAATTGGAAGTTTTACTTTTATATATTTTGTGTTATTCTTCTATATGTTTAACTTTGGTTTGATGTGGATGATGGATAAAACTGACCCTTACAACAACATTTTAGGTACTAATGAGTTCGAGGAGAATCAAGAGTAGTTGATGAGTATTAATGTGCGACGAACGGGGGATAAAAATGGGTTTTCAATACAATTTTGTAATGATAGGATTGTCGCGATATTTATTTTTAATCTTTTGTCACCAACTTTTAAAATGCACTAGGATTCTAGAAATACGGAAGTGGGTTCCCTTCCGTTAGGAATTATTGTTTTTCTTGTTATAGCCTTGAATAAACATTTTCTTAATAAAATTAAATAACGTGGTTGTTACTAATTATTTGGATGAATAAATGTTAGGTAGTTAGAAAAAAAAATTGTTGTAAATCTTTCTAATCAATATATTTTTAAGTAACACTTTGGATCAAAAAATCCGGGTGTTACAATTGGTATCAGAGCAATAATCCTCGGAAATTTTGGGGTGGGACGATTTTGTATGACGCTTGCCTTGATTTATGCCTTGATTTATGTGTGATGCTTGACTTTGTTATTTATGCCTTGATTTATGTGTGATGCTTGACTTTGTTATTTATGCCTTGATTTATGCCTTAATTTATGTGTGATGCTTGACTTTGTTATTTATGCCTTGATTTATGTGTGATGCTTGACTTTGTTGTATTTTTATTTTAGGATTCATTATTAATTTTGTTATATATGTATTTATATAGGGAAAATTAACATTATGAATTGATTACTTGATCTCTTTTAATGCTAAAAAAAAAAAAAAAAAAAAAACATGAATTTTCTTTCAATTAATTACAATTATGATATGCCTTGAATTCTTGATCCTAGATTTTAAATTTTTACTAATTTACTACTCGTGATTTAATGATGTTATTAATTATGGCAATTAAATTTATAATGAATATAAATATTCCGTAATTACTTAAATTTTGATTTATGATCTAAATTTTTGCAATAAAGACAATGTTTTAAACCTTTAACCTATTTAAAATTTTAGAATCCCCATAATATAAGGGAAGGGTAATATTGTAAAGGTTGTATTAGTGGGATTCTGGCTAAGGAAAGACTTGGTTATTAAGTGGTCCGTTGACCCACCTCTCTTTTCTGGGAACCTCACTAATACACGACTTACGGTGTGACCTGAATTTATCGTCTAACCGTGAGTAAAATATTCCCTTACAACCCTACGATTACAATTAGATCATAGTGTTATCCCAGTGGTGAGGGATTTCTCTGAAGTCTTTCCACCAGACGTACCAAGACTACCCCCAGTTCGCGATATCGAATTTTCTATTGATGTTATTCCGGGTACGGGACCCATTTCTATGGCTCCTTACAGAATGGCCCCCTTAGAGCTATCAGAACTAAAGAACCAACTGGAAGACCTTTTGTCTAAACAATTCATTCGGCCTAGTGTGTCACCATGGGGAGCCCCCGTATTATTGGTTAAGAAGAAGGATGGAAAGTCGAGACTGTGTGTTGATTACCGACCGCTCAACAAAGTCACAATAAAAAACAGATACCCCTTACCCCGCATTGATGACTTAATGGACCAACTCAGAGGAGCAGAGGTGTTTTCTAAGATCGATATAAAGTCGGGATACCATCAGATTCGAGTGATATATCCAAGACAGCCTAGAACGCGATATGGGCACTATGAGTACTTGGTGATGCCATTCGGAGTGACCAATGCGCCAGCTATCTTCATGGATTATATGAACAATATTTTCCGTCCATTCTTAGACAAGTTTGTGGTGATTTTTATTGATGACATCTTGATCTATTCCAAGAGTCGGGAGGAACATGAGGAACATCTGCGTCAAGTTCTACAAATACTGAAGGATCAACAACTATATGCCAATCTAGGAAAATGCGAATTTTGGTTGGAAGAAGTGAAGTTCTTAGGACATGTAATTTCTAAGGAAGGGATTGCTGTCGACCCATCCAAGGTAGAAGCCGTGATGGCATGGAAACAACCGCAAACAGTCACAGAGATTAGGAGTTTTCTGGGTTTGGCCGGGTACTATAGGAGATTTATTGAGGGATTTGTTAAGATTGCTGCTCTATTGACACACCTTACGAGGAAGAACAAGATTTATGCTTGGACTGAGGTGTGTGAGAAAAGTTTCCAACTGATGAAAGAGAAGCTAACTACGTCCCCAGTGTTAGTGTTGCCACAACCAAAAGAGCCTTACGAGGTTTATTGTGATGTTTCCTATCAGGGTTTGGGTTGTATTCTGATGCAGAACAAACAAGTAGTGGCCTATGCCTCAAGGCAATTGAAGGTGCATGAAATGAATTATCCCACTCATGACTTAGAGTTAGCTGCAATTGTTTTCGCATTGAAAAATTGGAGACACTATCTATATGGGTGTAGTTTTGATGTATTCAGTGACCATTGAGTTCAATTATAACAACAGCTACCATGTGAGCATTGGGATGGCACCGTACGAAGCTCTGTATGGGCGTAAGTGCCAAACCGCCTTGTGTTGGTATCAGGATGGTGAGAACCTAATTGTAGGACCAGAATTGGTACAACAGACCACAAATAAGGTCCGTCTGATCCAAGAAAGGATGAAGATAGTGCAAAGTAGACAAAAGAGTTATGCCGACCAACGAAGGAAACCGTTGGAGTTTCAAAAGGGTGAACATGTATTTTTAAGAGTGACGCCTACTACTGGAGTTGGTAGGGCACTAAAGTCTAAGAAGCTAACTCTTAAATTCATTGGCCCATACCAGATCCTCCGACTTGTGGGTCTCGTAGCTTATCAGATTGCTTTGCCTCCAAATCTAGCCAAACTGCACGACGTGTTCCATGTGTCACAACTGAGGAAGTACATCGCTGATCCTTCCCATATTATCATGCCAGATGATATACAATTGGAGGAGAACTTTTCGTTTGCAGTTCCGCCGTTGAGCATTGCGGATAGGACTACTAAGCACTTACGAGGCAAAGAGATCGCCTTGGTCAAGGTGATTTGGGACCAAACGACTAGAGATGCAACTTGGGAATTAGAGGAAAAGATGAGAGAGCTCCACCCGAACCTTTTCATGTCTGACTAGTTTCGAGGACGAAACTAATTTTAAGGGGGTGAGTATTGTAACGTCCTCTAAAATTATTAGTTAAAATAATTTGGATCTATAAATATATATTTTCCAATATTAAATTAGGTGTGGTAATTATTCTCCTTGTTTGCCTTATTGTAATAAAGTTGTTAGTAAGAATTATTTAGTAGATGTATTTTTATTTCTAAGGCAAGAAGAATTTGGGCTAAGGATTGTGGCTTGGTATCACACAACCCATTTGAATGAGTAGAAAGTTGGGCTGAGAGTTTGTGCCTTGTTTTTTATGAAGGTTAACTAATAATAATAATAATAATAATAATAATAATAATAATAATAATAATAATAATAATAATAATAATAATAATAATAATAATAATAATAATAATAATAATAATAATAATAATAATAATAATAATAATAATAATAATAATAAGAATTATAATAATATTTTCTCTCTTCTATTCCTTATTCAGGCCCAACACTATCTACCCAATAATGTTCTCTTTAAATAGGAAGGAATACTGAAACCCTAGCTACAATCATAAACCCTATTTCACAAACCCTTTACAAACAAGATTCTGTAAAGAATACCAAAATCTAGCCACCATCACCATCACCCCTTTTTCTTCGTGCATCAAAAGCTTGGAATTTCTTTTCCTTGTGAACAACTTCGTGGGGCTTAGAGAATTGTAATAGGAAGAAAAGCGGCCAAGGTAAGGGCTTTTCCCCACACAAATTATAGTTAGACCGTTGGTTGGATGACATGAAATTAATAATTGTGATTGCTTGCTTTTTGAAAGGAATAATATGTAGACTAATGAATTAAAATAATGAACCCCCAATCCTTTGTGTTAAGTTTATTATATAATATATGATTTTTGGAAGTAAAGTATGAATTTTGATGTTATATGTGATGAAGTTTTGATTTTTATGGCGAATATGAAGTAAAGTATGAATTTTATGTTATATATAATAAAGTTTTAATTTTTATAATGAATATGAAGGAAGAGTTGAATTTGTATGTTATATGTGACAAAGTTTTATGATGATGTATGAGTTGGAGTTGAATCTTGTTGTTATATATGTTAACGTGTTAATTTTTATGGTGTGTATGATACAAAGTCTTGATTTTTGTGTGTATGTGGTGGAAGTTATGATTTTCATGATTATTTGCTCATGGATATGTGATTTTAGTGATATGTGAATAAGATGATGATTTTGAAAAGTGATTTGAATGCTTATGACATGATTCTTAGTGGGCTGTGTGGAAATATATCTCTTTGATAATATATCATCATATCATGTCATGGCATATGCATCTTCGTGGAAGTTGCCTTAGTGGCAGGTTTTTCCCCATTGGTATGGGTGATCTGTGTGGAAGTTGCCTTAGTGGCAGGTTTTCCCCATTGGTATGGGTGAATTTTCTGTGTGGAAGTTGCCTTAGTGGCAGGTATATCCGGATCATATAGTTTTAGGAGCATGCATCATGTATATATTTTTGTTATGCAATTTATTGGTTTGTGTATTTTTCTTTTAAATTGGAAGTTTTTACTTTTATATAATTTGTGTTATTCTTCTATATGTTTAACTTTGGTTTGATGTGGATGATGGATAAAACTGACCCTTACAACAACATTTTAGGTACTAATGAGTTCGAGGAGATTCAAGAGTAGTTGATGAGTATTAACGTGCTAATAAAAAAAAATTCCATCTTAAAAAACAGGAATTTTCTTTCAATTAATTACAATTATGATATGCCTTGAATTCTTGATCCTAGATTTGAATTTTTTACTAATTTACTACTCGTGGTTTAATGATGTTATTAATTATGGCAATTAAATTTATAATGAATATAAATATTCAATTACTTAAATTTTGATTTATGATCTAAATTTTTGCAATAAATACAATGTTTTAAACCTCTAACCTATTTAAAAATTTAGAATCCCCATAATATAAGGGAAGGGTAATATCGTAAAGGTTTTATTGGTGGTCTTTCTGGCTAAGGAAAGACTTGGTTATTAAGTGGTCCGTTGACCCACCTCTCTTTCCTAGGAACCCCACTAATACACGACTTACGGTGTGCCCTGAACTTATCGTATAATCGTGAATAAAATATTCCCTTACAACCCTACGATTACAATTAGATCATAGTGTTATCCTAATTAGAAAATTTGTAGGAAGTATGGCTCGTCGCGCAAATCGACCAGTCCCCCAGGGCGGAAGTGACATGACTGAAGTAATCCAAGCCATGAATGCAATGGCAGCTGCAATGACCCAACGAGTTGCAATTCAGGCTGAGCAAGCTGCAGTGCAAGCTCAACGCAATGCGCAGAGGGACCAGATGGAAGAAGCAGCTATGGCAACAAGAGGACTGACTGAATTCCGTAGACAGGACCCGCCAAAATTCATCGGGGAATATGAGCCTGACAAGGCTGACCTCTGGCTGCAGGAGATCGAGAAGATCTTTGAGATCCTCCACTGCCCAGATGACACAAAGGTGGAGTATGCCGCCTATTTGTTGGTTGGTGAAGCTGAATATTGGTGGCGAGGGGCGAAACAAATGATGGAAGGAAACCATGAAGAGGTGACCTAGGAAGTTTTCAAGAGAAAATTCTTGGACAAATATTTCCCAAAGACTGCCAGGGCTGAGAAGGAGGCTCAATTTCTAAAACTATATCAAGGAAGTCTCACAGTGTCTGAGTATGCAGCAAAGTTTGAGTCCCTAGCGAAACATTTTCGCTATTTTCGTAACCAAATGGATGAAGAGTACATGTGTGAGAGGTTTGAAAGCGGGCTCAGGTATGAGATTAAGGATTCCGTGGAACCCTTAGAGATACGTCAATATCAGGTGCTGGTGGAGAAGTGCAAAAAGGTGGAGATCATGAAACGGAGCCGCCTGAACAGGAGTGCTATTGGTGGACCAACGAGACCTCAGGTAGAAATCAAACGCAATCTTAGCATTCAATTATGGGGTTCTGTCTCTAAATGTTACTTTCGAACAGGGAAATGGTGACCAACAAAATAAAGGCAGACATCTCCAACAGCAAAAGCCGTATGCTCACCCATAGGAGACTGCTAAAGATCGGAGGCCTCAGAATGCGGGACAGAACCAAACACGCACCATGCGATGCTTTCACTGCGGACAAGAGGGACATAAGATAACCGAGTGTCCCAAAAGAACCAGGTTATGTTATGGTTGCCAAAAACCAGGCCATCTTGCAAAAGATTGCCGAGAAAAGGATAGTGCTAATGATAAGGATGCTGTCAACAACAAGGATGTTGCACGCCCTACTGCTCAAGGACGTGTTTATCACATAAGTGGAAAAGAAGCACCATCTTCCTCAGAACTTATTCAGGGTGAGTGTTTAATTGCTGGAAAAATACTTTCTGTGATATATGATTCTAGAGCAACACATTCGTTCATTTCAATAGATTGGGTGAATTCACTCAAACTAGATGTCACAACCTTGCCGTTTGACTTAGTAGTTGCCCTACCCTCTGCTGAGCCAGTAAAATGTAATTCGGTGTGCTTGCAATGCCTGCTGACTGTGTTTAAAATGAACTTTAAGACCGATTTAATTTGTATCCCTCTAAAACATCAGGGAGTAATTCTGGGAATCGATTGGTTCAACTACGTCCTACTAGACTTTGCTCGACGGAATGTGATATTTCCGGATCCCGATATTTCGAAGTTCCTCTCAACCAACAGACTGAAGTTTTCTCTGAAGGGAGGAGTCCAAAAATATGTGTTTCTCAACTCAATCAGTATGAATCCAGAGGTTATTGTCGATGACATCCCAGTGGTGAGGGATTTCTCTAAAGCCTTTCCACCAGACGTACCAGGACTACCCCCAGTTCGCAATGTCGAGTTTTCTATTGATGTTATTCCGGGTACGGGACCCATTTCTATGGCTCCTTACAGAATGGCCCCCTTAGAGCTATCAGAACTAAAGAACCAACTGGAAGACCTTTTGTCTAAACAATTCATTCGGCCTAGTGTGTCACCATGGGGAGCCCCCGTATTATTGGTTAAGAAGAAGGATGGAAAGTCGAGACTGTGTGTTGATTACCGACCGCTCAACAAAGTCACAATAAAAAACAGATACCCCTTACCCCGCATTGATGACTTAATGGACCAACTCAGAGGAGCAGAGGTGTTTTCTAAGATCGTTCTAAAGTCGGGATACCATCAGATTCGAATGAAAGAAGATGATATATCCAAGACAACCTTTAGAACGCAATATGGGCACTATGAGTACTTGGTGATGCCCTTCGGAGTGACCAATGCGCCAGCTATCTTCATGGATTATATGAACAATATTTTCCATCCATTCTTAGACAAGTTTGTGGTGATTTTTATTGATGACATCTTGATCTATTCCAAGAGTCGGGAGGAACATGAGGAACATCTGCGTCAAGTTCTACAAATACTAAAGGATCAACAATTATATGCCAATCTAGGAAAATGTGAAGTTTGGTTGGAAGAAGTGAAGTTCTTGGGACATGTAATTTCTAAGGAAGGGATTGTTGTCGACCCATCCAAGGTAGAAGCCATGATGGCATGGAAACAACCGCAAACAGTCACAGAGATTAGGAGTTTTCTAGGTTTGGCTGGGTACTATAGGAGATTTATTGAGGGATTATCCAAGATTGCTGCTCCATTGACACACCTTACGAGGAAGAACCAGATTTATGCTTGGACTGAGGTGTGTGAGAAAAGTTTCCAACTGATGAAAGAGAAGCTAACTACTTCCCCAGTGTTAGTGTTGCCACAACCAGAAGAGCCTTATGAGGTTTATTGTGATGCTTCCTATCAGGGTTTGGGTTGTGTTCTGATGCAGAACAAACAAGTAGTGGCCTATGCCTCAAGGCAATTGAAGGTGCATGAAAGGAATTATCCCACTCATGACTTAGAGTTAGCTGCAATTGTTTTCGCATTAAAAATTTGGAGACACTATCTATATGGGTGTAGTTTTGATGTATTCAGTGACCATAAGAGTTTGAAATACTTATTTGATCAAATGGAACTTAACATTAGGCAGAGGAGATGGATGGAGTTCATTAAAGATTATGAGTTCACGTTGCATTACCATCCAGGGAAAGCAAATGTGGTGGCTGATGCCCTAAGCAGGAAGCGAGTTCATCTCTCGTTTTTATCAATTAAGGGGTTGGAGTTATTAGAGAAGTTTCGTGACTTGGATCATTATTTGGATTCTGCATTAGAGAAACTACACTATGGAATGATCGTTATAAATAGTGAATTGATGAATGAGATTAAAGTTCTCCAAGTTACAGACGTGTCGACTCAAGAGAAAAGGAAGTTGATCGAGGTCGGCAAGGCACCTGAATTCAAGGTGGGCCCCGACGATATTTTGAGATGTAATGGACGTGTTTGTATACCCGACAATGTAGAATTGAGGAGGACAATCTTCGTTGAGGCCCACAAAAGCAAGCTGAATATTCACCCTGGTACCACCAAAATGTATAAAGACCTTAAGCTGAAGTTTTGGTGGCCGGGAATGAAGAAACAAGTAGCAGAATATGTGGCTTCGTGTTTGACTTGTCAGAAAGCTAAGGTAGAGCATCAGAAGCCAGGGGGACTACTAATGCCATTAGATATTCTAGTATGGAAATGGGATAGTATATCCATGGATTTCGTGGTAGCATTGCCTAAGACTCAACGGAAGTTTGACTCCATTTAGGTAATTGTCGATAGGCTGACCAAATCTGCCCATTCCGTACCCATGAGGACTACTTATGATGTGACTAAGCTTGCAGAGATCTACATTGCCGAGATTGTCAGACTACATGGGGTGTCGTCTAGCATTGTGTCGGATAGAGATCCGAAGTTCATTTCTCGTTTGTGGAGAGCATTACATGAGGCGTTGGGTACTAAGTTGAGATTGAGTTCGGCTTATCACCCTCAAACCGATGGACAAACAGAAAGAACTATTCAGACCTTGGAGGATTTACTAAGAGCGTGTGTGTTGGATGAGCAAGGCAGTTGGGATAACATGTTGCCTCTCGTTGAGTTCACTTATAATAACAGCTACCATGCGAGCATTGGGATGGCACCGTACGAAGCCCTGTATGGGCGTAAGTGTCAAACCCCCTTGTGTTGGTATCAGGATGGTGAGAATTTAATTGTAGGGCCAGAATTGGTACAACAGACCACAAATAAGGTCCGTCTGATCCAAGAAAGGATGAAGATAGCGCAAAGTAGACAAAAGAGTTATGCCGACCAACGAAGGAAACCATTGGAGTTTCAAGAGGGTGAACATGTATTTTTAAGAGTGACGCCTACTACTGGAGTTGGTAGGGGACTAAAGTCTAAGAAGCTAACTCCTAAATTCATTGGCCCGTACCAGATCCTCCGACGTGTGGGTCTCGTAGCTTATCAGATTGCTTTGCCTCCAAATCTAGCCAAACTGCACGACGTGTTCCATGTGTCACAACTGAGGAAGTACATCGCTGATCCTTCCCATATTATCGTGCCAGATGATATACAGTTAGAGGAGAACTTTTCGTTTGCAGTTCCGCCGCTGAGCATTGCGGATAGGACTACTAAGCACTTACGAGGCAAAGAGATCGCCTTGGTCAAGGTGATTTGGGACCAAACGACTGGAGATGCAACCTGGGAATTAGAGGAAAAGATGAGAGAGCTCCACCCTAATCTTTTCATGTCTGACTAGTTTCGAGGACGAAACTAAATTTAAGGGGGTGAGTATTGTAACATCCTCAAAAATTATTAATTAAAATAATGTGAATCTATAAATATATTTTCCAATATTAAATTAGGTGTGGTAATTATTCGCCTTGTTTGCCATATTGTAGTAAAGTTTTTAGTAAGAATTATTTAGTAGATGTATTTTTATTTCTAAGGCAAGAAGAATTTGGGCAAAGGGTTGTGGCTCGGTATCACACGACCCATTTGAATGAGTAGGAGGTTGGGCTGGGAGTTTATGCCTTGTTTTGATGAAGGTTAACTAATAATTGATGAAGATTAATTAATAATAATAATAATAATAATAATAATAATAATAATAATAAGAATTATAATAATATTTTCTCCCTTCTATTCCTTATTCAGGCACAACACTATCTATCCAATAATATTCACTTTAAATAGAAAGGAGTACTGAAACCCTAGCCACAATCATAAACCCTATTTCACAAACCCTTTACAAACAAGATTCTGTAAAGAATACCAAAATTCTAGCCACCATCACCATCACCTCTTTTTCTTCGTGCATCAAAAGTTTGGAACTTCTTTTCCTTGTGAACAACTTCGTGGGGCTTAGTACTAGGAAGAAAAGCGGCCAAGGTAAGGGCTTTTCCCCACACAAATTATAGTTAGACCGTTAGTTGGATGGCATGAAATTAATAATTGTGATCGCTTGCTTTTTGAAAGGAATAATAGGTAGACTAATGAATTAAAATAATGAAACCCCCAATCCTTTGTGTTAAGTTTATTATATAATATATGATTTTTGGAAGTAAAGTATGAATTTTGATGTTATATGTGATGAAGTTTTGATTTTTATGGCGAATATGAAGTAAAGTATGAATTTTATGTTATATATAATAAAGTTTTAATTTTTATAATGAATATGAAGGAAGAGTTGAATTTGTATGTTATATGTGACAAAGTTTTATGATGATGTATGAGTTGGAGTTGAATCTTGTTGTTATATATGTTAACGTGTTAATTTTTATGGTGTGTATGATACCAAGTCTTGATTTTTGTGTGTATGTGGTGGAAGTTATGATTTTCATGATTATTTGTTCATGGATATGTGATCTTAGTGATATGTGAATAAGATGATGATTTTGAAAAGTGATTTGAATGCTTATGACATGATTCTTAGTGGGCTGTGTGGAAATATATCTCTTTGATAATATATCATCATATCATGTCATGGCATATGCATCTTCGTGGAAGTTGCCTTAGTGGCAGGTTTTTCCCCATTGGTATGGGTGATCTGTGTGGAAGTTGCCTTAGTGGCAGGTTTTCCCCATTGGTATGGGTGAATTTTCTGTGTGGAAGTTGCCTTAGTGGCAGGTATATCCGGATCATATAGTTTTAGGAACATGCATCATGTATATATTTTTGTTATGCAATTTATTGGTTTGTGTATTTTTCTTTTAAATTGGAAGTTTTACTTTTATATATTTTGTGTTATTCTTCTATATGTTTAACTTTGGTTTGATGTGGATGATGGATAAAACTGACCCTTACAACAACATTTTAGGTACTAATGAGTTCGAGGAGATTCAAGAGTAGTTGATGAGTATTACCGTGCGACAAACGGGGATAAAAATGTGTTTTCAATATAATTTTGTAATGATAGGATTGTCGCGATACTTCTAAGTTTGTTTTTAATCAACTTTTAAAATGCACTAGGATTCTAGAAATGCGGAAGCGGGTTCCCTTCCGTTAGGAATTATTGTTTTTCTTGTTATAGCTTTGAATAAACATTTTCTTAATAAAATTAAATAAATGTGGTTGTTACTAATTCTTTGCATGAGTAAATGTTAGGTAGTTAGATAAAAAAAAAATTTGTCGTAAATCTTTCAAATCAATATATTTTTAAGTAACGCTTTGGATTCAAAATCCGGGGTGTTACACAATCTTCTTCAAATCTTGACCAAATCTTCTTTTCAACTTGGTCAAATATTTTCTTCAATCATAAATCTGAATCAGCAAATCTTATTTTAGATTTTCTTCAAAAACATGAATCTTCTTTCATACTCTGTGAAGTCAAATATATTGTTCTCATAAAATACTTTTGTTAACATCAAAACTCTAAGTATAAAACCAACTTGGTTCCAACAGAAGGTTCGTCTTGATCCTTTGAGAGATGTTCCACGTTAGGCCCTTGTGGTCTTTGCTAACATGGTCCATTGATCCACCTTTGAGCACTAAACACCCATTAAGAATTTTGAATAGAACTCTATACTTAGGTTTAAGGTGTACAAACTTGGATTTCACCTTGGGGTCTTCGAATTATTCTTTGTTGATTCTAAATGAGCTAACTCTTGACTTATACCCATTTTCAAGTAGCATGCCTTCATCTGGGCATCCGGTGGTGGCAACAAAAGATTGCGGAGTTATCTTGATAAGGAGACCCAGCACAATGCTTGATACCTCTCCATCGGAGTTTGCATCAGCGAACCTCCAAAGCACCTTTACCAGAACACCCAAAGCAACTTCTTGTTTCAGGTTGAAGTATTCAAAACAAACTACCTCAAAAAGATCCTCAATGAAGTCGAATTCATTCTCAGCTAGGTTTGCGAAGTCAACCATTAGTTCGTGAAGAATCTCAAGTTGATCCAGGTTGCATTGTAGTGTTGGAACACATGAGACATTTCCAATTGAGGGGATTTAGAATGAACTTGAAGCCATTGAATTAGGAAGGATTCAAGGAGAACGGGAAGTTTAACGGTTTGCAAAGAAACAAAAGTGCGGGAGTTGTGAGTGATTGTGGGTGATTATGAGTAATAAATGATTTTAAGAGTAAAAACCAGTTGAGTTTTCAACGTCAGTACTAGATGCACGCATGAGACACCTGTCAGAGTACCACACCTTACGAGAAGAAAACTATTCATATCCAAGATTAATTGAATTTAGACTGACCAAAGGCACAAATAAATTCAATGTCATCAGAGGTAGAGCAACCACATATTTAACCATTCACTCTGCTTTACTATAGGCAAGGCATACGGATGATTAAACATCATTCTTTTATAAATAGAATATTTAGATGTTTCTTTATAAGACTGAATATGTTCTCAACAAGGGGTTTTGTGAAAATATCAACCTACTAATGATCAGTGTCAACAAATTTAACGTCCAAAATACCCTTATAGATATAATCCCTTGTGAAATGATGCTTAATCTCTATATGTTTCACTCTTGAATGTAAAATCGAGTTTTTGGTTAAAAATATGGTTGAAGTATTATCACAGAAGATAGGAATATTACGCTAATAAATTTTGAAATCTTCTAGTTGATGCTTCATCCACAACAGCTTAGTGTTGCAACTAGCTGCTGAGATATACTATGCTTCTGCTAGGTTTATGTGCCTTGTCTTTTGCTTGACTAGGAGATCAGGTTATCACCAAGGAAAATACAATTTCCACCAGTGCTCTTCCTTTCTAGCTTATCTCCAACATAATCAGCATCACATAAACCTACTTACTTATACTCAGAGGATGACTTATAACACAGGCCAAGGTTAGTAATGCCTTTAAGATATCTAAAGATCCTCTTAATAGTTGTTAAGTGAGATTCTATAGGGTCAGAATGAAATATGAAACACAATACTAAACATAATATCAGGTCTAGAGGAAGTTAAGTAAAGAAGAGAACCTATCATTCCTCAATATACCTTTTGATCTACCGTTTTACTTGACTCATCTTTGTCAAGAGAACAAGTTGGATGCATAGGAGTAGACATGGCCTTACAATAATCTATTTTAAACTATTTAGGAAATTATCTTGTGTATTTGGCCTAGTGAATGAGTACACCCTCTGGGTTTTGATGAATTTCAACTCCAAGAAAGAACTTTAATTCTCCCATCATGCTTATCTAAAATTCATTTTGCATTAGCTGAGAAAACTCTTGGCATAGTTTGTCGTTAGTAGAACCAAAAATAATATCATCAACATATATCTGGACAAAGATAAGGTCATTCTTAGATGACTTTCTAAATAAAGTTGTGTCAACCTAGCATCTTTCAAAATGATTTTTTAATAGAAAGTTTCTTAGCATATCATACCATGCTCTTAGAGCCTATTTTAGATCGTACAAAGATTTCTTTAGTTTGAAAACATGGTCTGGAAATTCATTTTCCTCAAAGCCAGGAGGTTGTTCGAAATACACTTCTTCATTTATATAACCATTTAAGAAGGCACTTTTCACATCCACTTGATATAGAGTAATTTTATTAAATACATCAAAAGAAAGTAAAAGTTTGATAGCCTCTAACCTAGCCACAGGGGCAAAAGTCTCAATGTAATCAATACCTTCCTGGCGACTGTATCTTTCGGCTACAAGTCTAGCTTTGTTTCTAACCACTTCACCTTTCTCGTTGAGTTTGTTTATGAAAACTCACTAGATTACAATTGACTTCTTTTCTTCCGGCTTCGGAACAAGATCCCATACGTCATTCCTTTTGAATTGGTTTAATTCTTCTTGCATAGGCAGTATCCATCCATCATCTGATAAGGCTTCGTCTATAGTTGCGAGCGGATCTAGTTTTCAAAGGATCATTTGTGTTTCCTATGATCAGAGAATCTAGATGAGAGGATTTATTTTTCCATCCAGGTATGGATTCCTGATGCTTTTGATCTAAGTTGTTAAGCATATCTTCTCGTTCATTTTGGACTGACTTTGTTGATTCCTCTGATTTATATGGTTCCTCTAAAATCTGTAGATCTGCAAAGTCTACATCTAACATTGACTATTTATGGTCAAACTTTTTGTCATGAAACTTGACATGGATTGATTCCTCAACAGTCATTGTTTCATTGTTGTATACCCTGTAGGCTTTAGACCTTTCAGAGTATCCCAAAAAGATGCATATTTGAGATCAGGAGTCAAACTTGCCAAAATAGTCTTCGGGGTTCAAAATATATCATATACAACCAAACTGATGAAAATATGAAATGTTGGGTTTTATTCATTTCCACAATTCATAAGGATTCTTATTGAGAATTGATCTAATATAAATTATATTCTGAATATAACATGCAATGTTCACTACTTCTGCCTAAAAATGCTTAGCAACATTTATTTTGGGAATCATAGTACATGCCATCTCCTAAAGAAAGATGTTTTTCCTTTCTAAACATCGTTCTGTTGAGGTGTTCGAGGAGAGGAAAAGTCATGTATAATAAATTTTCTTCACATAAGTTTTCAAAGAGTCTATTTACAAATTCACCCTCATGATCACTACCAATCTTTGATATGCATAAACCTTTGTTCATTTTGCACTTCTTTGCAGAAGGTAGTGAAAATTTTATGTGACTCATCCTTGTGTTTTAGAAACTTTACCCATGTCCAATAAATCAAGATGTAAAAGTTCAAGTGTTCTAGAAGTGGAAACAACATTTTTAGAAAGAAAGAAAAAAGAAGATTTTGTTTATTTCCCTTTCTGACATATCTCACAAAGAACATCTAATTTGTACTTCAAATTTGGCAAGCCTCTGACTTATTCAAGTCTTTTCAATTTTGAGTATAATCTTCTCAAGTTGGAATGTCCTAATCTGCCAGACCAGTTGTTCCTCACTTACAAACATAAGACACTAGCATTGTTACCACATAAAGTTATGCATGCCTCTGATCAAATACAATTCCAATTGACTTTTGACCGCTCCTTCTACCACTTGTTTAGACTCAAGGAAAGAACATTCTAGGTTGGTCAAAAACATACTGGAAAGTAATATAAACATGTGTTTGTTGTGATTAAATCAAATTTGACACTGGGCAAATGTGTCTAACAACTATATTCAACTTTATCCGAGTTCTCAAGCTTCTCTTTATCAATTAGAAGATAAAGGTAAGAGTTTCCAAAGCAATCAATCTACACTCAATCTACAAATTGTGAGGACTGGATGTAGCCCATGTTTGGTTGAACTAGGATACATCTTTGAGTTATCTTTTTAACCCTTAACTCTATTTATCTTGCACTCACTAACTGCATTTCACTTACTCATTAATTGAACTACAATTTTTTAACTAACACCTCCAGAACGTTCTGGAGATTAATCGTATCCCAACCAAGATAGTTCTTGAGTTAATTAAAGTTAAGTACATGAATTAAATTTTAAAAAGGGATCACAATTCAAATCCCTTTTCTTGTGATTGATATTTCTACTTTAATTGGCCTCGGAGCTCTGCCTCTAAGGTTGAGCACCTAACAAGTGTAAGAGGAAAAGATTCAAGAAGAAAAAGTAATGTCAAAAGTCAAGTATATTGTTGAAGGAGGATCATCAAATAGACCACCTTATGTTGATGGCACATGCTACTACTTCTAGAAAGGAAATGCAACTATTCCTTAAGTCTCAAATATAGGAATTTGTCGTACCATAATAGATGGAAACTTTGTACCAATAGTAAATCAAACTAATCCAACATCTACTCGAATTAGTGAGGGAGATTGGACAACAAAAGACAAAACCAAGATACTTCTAAACTCTAAAGCTCATTTATTTCTATCTTGTGCTTTAAACAAGGAGGAAACTGAAAGAGTTGATGAATGTGACACTGCCAAGAAAATGTGGGATACACTACAAACTCACTATGAAGGAACAAGCATGTCAAAGAAATAAGGATTGATATTGGTGTACGAAAATTTGAACTATTTGAGACGAATGAAGGAGAAACTACTAATGAAATGTATTCAAAATTCACAATTATAGTGAATGAATTGTGCTCCCTTGGCAAAGCTTACTCATCCCATGACAATGTGAGAAACTACTAAAGTTTCTCTATCATATAGAGACCAATTGTCATAGGCATAAGTCGTGCCAAAAATCTTGAGGCACTCGAATTAGAAGAACTTATTAGAACCTTGAGAGTTCATGAAGTTTTACTTCAAGAAGACAAACCAGTGAAGAAAGGTAAAGAAATAGCCTTGAAAGCATCACAAAACTCTCAAGAAAGATAATCCTCACAAAAGGATGAAAAAGACGAATCATAAGAGAAAAAAGTTGGTCAAGGATAAGTTGTAGAAGTAGTTCTTCTCACAAGAAAAATTCAAAGAATGATGAAAAGAAAAGATCAAATCAGGAGGAATTTCCCAAACAAAAGGGAAAATTCTAAAACTAATATAGATAAGATTCAAGTCACTTGTTATAGGTGCAATAAACTAGGACATTATAAAAATGAATGTTCTTTAAATAAAAACGCACCAAGAAAATTTCCATACAAGAGAAAATCCATGATGGCTACTTGGGATGATTATGAAGAATCAAACATAGAAGATAGTGAAGAAGCAAACATATGCTTAATGGGAAATTCACAGAATGATGAGGTAGTTGTCTCTTATTATTGTCCTTTATGTGAACAAATGTAAAAATAATTTGATAATCTTTTATGTGATTGAAACTTCATAACTCAAAAATGTGGTTCATTAAAAGACCAACTTCATAAATAAAAAGAAGAAAAAGAGAAGGCCTAAGCTATGAATAATGAATTCAAAAAAGCCATCTAAAGCTTGCAGGACTATCACTTTAAAATGTCTAAAAAAAAGATTTTAAATGAAACCACTAAGAACAAGTCTCCAGAACGTTCTGCAATCCAAAAGGAGAACGTTCTGCTCAAAATAGAAGTTGAAAATCTTAAAAATGATTTATTAAATTTTATAAAGTCCATTAAAACCTTTCCAAAAAATAATAGGATCACAAGTATCAATTTTTGAAAAAGCTGGACTTGGTTTTGACAAATCTCAAGCAAAAACTTTATGAAAACTATTTTGTACAAGAAAAAAGATAAGAAAACTGCAAAACTAAATGTTCTTACTATAACAAGCTTGGATGTCTTGATTCTACATGTTTTCACAAGAAAAAGAATGAGAAAATCAAGGCAAATCAATTTCCAAAAAGTGAAGAACATTCTCCATTAACAAAAATAAATTGTTCTTACTATTAAAAGTTTGGTCATTATGAAACAAACTACTATCTTAAGAAAAAAGTAATCGTTGAAGAAAAAGCTAACCCTCAAGGACGCAAGATTGTATGGGTACATAAGAACTTATTAAACTCTAATGCAGATTGGTTTTCAAAATTTCAAGAAAAAGTCATGGTACTTGGGAAGTGGTTGTTTGAGACATATGACATGATATAGACATTGTTTTCTCTCATTTGTTAAGAAGGATGAATGATCTATAACTTTTGGAAATAATGATCAAGCACAAACCAAAGGAAAAGATTTATGATGAGGAAGAAGATCAATCTCAACAACAACAACAACAAGTCGCTCTTCAGAAAAATGAGATTAATCATCAATATCCAGTTCAAACACCTCCATGAAGTTGGAGAATTGTAGAGGATCATCCACAAGATCAAATCACGGGAAACACATATGATGGCATTAAAACAAGAATGTTTTTCAAAGATGACAACAACAACAACAACAACAATATGACAATGATCTTTCGAATAGAATCAAAATCTATCAAAGAAGTTATAGTTGATGACTCATGGGTTAAACCAATGCAAGAAGAACTTCTTCAAGTTGACAAAGTTTGAACTCTTGTTCCAAATCTTCAAACTTAAACCATTAGTGGTACAAGATGGGTATTCATAAACAAACTGGATAAAGAATGTAAAATAATTAGAAATATAGAAAGATTTGTTGCTTAAGGTTATAATCAACAAGAAGATATTGATTATGATGAAACATTTACTTTAGTTTCAAGGTTAAAATCAATAAGAATCCTTCTTGCATATGCATCTCATAAACTTATTAAAAAATTTCAAATGGATGTTAAAAGTGTTTTTTTAATGGATTTTTAAATGAAGAAGTTTATGTTCATCAACCTCTTGATTTTAACGATAACAAGAAATAAAATCATATTTTTAAACTCACCAAAGCCTTATATGGACTTAAGCAAGCTCCTAGAGCTTGGTGTGAAATGTTGAGTTCATTTTTTATCAAAAATGGTTTTTCTAGTGGAAATATTGATACTACACTTTTTAGAAATATTAATAAATTTGTTATATTAATAGTTCAAGTGTATGTTGATGATATTATTTTGGTTCAACAAATTAAAAAATGTCTGAAGATTTTTTAAATATCATGCAAAGGGAATTTGAAATGAGCATGATGGGAGAATTGAGATTTTTTCTTGGCTTACAAATCAAATAATATGAAAATGAAATTTTTATTTGTCAAGAAAAATATATAAAAAATCTTCTAGAAAAATACAAAATGAATGAAGTAAAATTAATGGTAACTCCCATTCCATCATCAAATTTGTACAAAGATGAAAAATGCAAAACCATTTAACCGCTCATTATGCCACTTGTTCACGTTTCCTTTACACTAAGGGTTCTAGGTTGGTTAAGTACGTTATGGATAGTAATATAAACATGTGTTTAATGTGATTAAATCATATCTGACATTTGTCAAATGTGTCGGCTATACCTAACCTTATATGAGTTCTCAACTTTCTTTTCATTTATAAAAGAAAGATCAATTAAAAGATGAAAGCAAGAGTTTTCAAAGCAATCATATGATCATTTAAGCTGAAGTTCCAAACCTCTTAGCAAAACTCTGGTTCTCTCGTTATATTTGTGGATCATCCTGATAAGTTATTGTTGTTAATCAATTTAATAAATTTTAGATTACTATTTATCATACACGTAATTTTGTAACTCAAATCTATCTATTAAGTTAGGTTGAGTGTGTTGTAAAAATTATTTTTAGTTTAAAAAGTACTTGTAAAAATTCTTTCTAAACTAAAAGATGAATGTAAAAATTACTTTCAAGAGTGAATGTATAATTGATCAAGATGTGATAAAAAAAGATAGGTGCTAAGAACGTTCAGACACTAGTGAAAAATTCAATTAAATGCAAAACAAAAAGAACAATAGCTTTTATTAACATTTATTCACTATTTTTTAGTTGGTAACGTCACGACTATAATTACAACATTTTCGTGACAAAAATAGTTACACCATCTCCTCCGTTAAAAAACATATTTTTAACGAAACACTAATATTAATTTATATGCAAATACTACATAATCAAAATTCCTCCATTAAGTTTTTGTTTAAATACCAATATCATCGAAATTCGAATACGAACCAATTTCCGAGTTAAACTCTTTTTAGTAATATTACGACTTGCCACAACAAACGGCAATTGTTGTGTTGCGGCAATTGTTGTGTTGCGGCAATTGTTGTTAAATTTATATGCAAATGCTTCATTCTACGTTTTTATCGTAGTCGACCTTATATACTACAAACTCAATTTATTTTATTTAATTCAATCATTAATCAATTAATTATTATTTAATTAAATTTTATAGGCACCCACTTTATTTGAAATGATATAATATATTAACTTAATATTAAATATTATAAATAATGAATTAATATTAAATATTATAAAGACATATAGCAATGCATCATGGTCTTAAAATGCATAGGTGATAGTTTAAGTCTACAGTCATAATAACTCAGAGTTAGCTTAATAAGAGACGCAATATATCATATATATATATATATATATATATATATATATATATATATATATATATATATATATATTACTCCTTTCTACCTTAATTTAATTTAATCATTAATCTATTAAATTATTATTTAATTAAATAGCTCTTTAATTAAATTTTTAATTTCTGATTTAAGTGTTCTATCGTGTGACCCTATAGGTTTGCATTTAATTGAGAATATTAAAAATATAAAATATTATAAACAATGAATGGCATCTAGCAATGCAACATTAAGAATAAGAATGATTATAGAGTTACCTTAAGAGATGACACAATATATATATATATATATAGTGTTCATTTCTTTATTGCTATAGTTTACCTTATATGCTACAAGTACAATTCATTTTATTTAATTCAATCATTATTTAGTTAAATAGTTCTTTAATGAAATTTTTACTTTTCAATTTAAGTGTTTTACCGTGCGACCTATAGACTTCCACTTAACGGAGAATAATATAAAATATTAAATGTTATAAACAATGAGTGGCATCTAGAAATGAATCAAGCAGCCTTAATCATAGAGCATTCAATGACTATTTATAAAAATCGAAGCAAACATATGTTCTAAAGTGGCAATTTGCATACGTGTCATGCATGCAGATTAACATTTAGTGAAGCCAACTCTGCGAACTATCGAGTAAAAATAAGGGGAGTGAAATTGTAATTAAACCTATTAGATTAAAAATATATTTGGATGTCATTTTATATTTATCAATTTGTTCGACTTGCTAATTTTATCAAATACTTCAAATTCAATCTAAGAGCTTATCCTCTATTAACTAACTTATTCGTAATTCATTATAAGCTTGTGTGCTACTCATTCCGTCTCACAATAAATGTCACTTTAACAAAAAAAATGTAACTACCCCTCTCACAACCTTTTAAATATTTACCAGATTAAGATAGTAATTAGATTATTAATTTTTTTTTTGTTAAAACACCATACAATATTTTCTAGTAATATTTAATTTATATTCAAAGTTGGGGTGGACAAGTGGTAGTATTAACAAGTACAAGTGTTAATGTTTCTCTTTCTCCCTGTCACTCACGAGTTCATCAACCCATTCAACATTTTCCTTTCTTTCACCACCAACCCCACTTTCTCTTCCATCCTAACACATTCCTTTCACTTTATTACTGTTCATCATCAACATTTCCCTCTTTTTCTCCCCCAATATCCTTCAATAGAAGCAACCATCGGAAGTTCTCTCCCTCTAATATAATCTCGTGCATGTCTTCTTTTTCATCTTTAGAGCCATCTACAACCAAGATAGCACTGAAAGAAGATAAAGATCAAATCGTGGAATCTCATATTTGATCGTTGCAGTAGAAGTAGAAGTATTAAGAGTTAGAAAACCAGCGACTTTCACAACTCAACTCAACTCTAAAAGAAATCTTTTCTTGTCAAGAGTGTGAGTTCTTTTCCTAGAACAAATTTTCACAATTGCATGTGGGTTTCTAAGGTCGATTTTAAATTCATTTACTGTTAGGAATTTGTTTTCTGGGATTGAAATAATGGGACCTTTAAAACTAAGAGTGAGAAAAACTGTGAGGTTTGGCATGTAGGAACCGTTGAAACTTGCATTTTGCTCTTCAAAATTTATCTATTCTGCATATGTGCGTGTGAACATTTATAATGTGTTAAGGACTGAATGAATAAGGGTGAGATGTTAAGGGGATAACTGGTGTATTATTCGTGTTAACATATCCTCTAAGCCTTCCCTCTGGAAGTTCCATGTATCCTCTGAAATTCCTTTTGGGCGTAGATTCCCTTTGATCCAATTCTTCCTCTGATTAGACTTCCTATAATCCAATTCTTCCTTTGAAAAAACTTCCCCTGATCTAGTTCTTCCTCTGATCAGACGTCCTCGGATCTAGTTCTCCTTCGGTTCAAATTTCCTCTGGTCCAGTTATTATTCTTATCAGACTTCCTCTGATCCAGTTCTTCTTCTGTTCAAGCTTCCTTTGATCCTGTTATTCCTCCTATCAGACTTCCTCTGATCCCGTTTTTCCTCTTATCTGAATTTCTCTGATCTAGTTATTCCTGTGGCGTGACTTCCTTTGATTAAGTCATCCTCTGATTGAATCCCCTTTAACTATAATTTCCCTCAAATAATTGACTTGGGACTAACTTGTACTTACTATTTTGAAATTTTATTATGTTTGAAGTTAATTAATCAATTGCAATTGATGTGATAATGAGGTATGTGTCATATACAAAATGTCATGACATGCATGATCTTAATCAGTTACCGTGGAACATTGAGGTTTCTTTCAAAAATGAAACATAGGTAAAGGAAGAACAACTGGGACACTGATTGGGGTCACGGCCAGACCAACTTGATCAAGAGGCTCTCAATTATCTTGGTGATCCACGTTGAGATAATTGAGGAGGCTTTTTCCATACTTTAAGGAATAGGAATGGAAACTCTGAACTATTTTTCTTAAATAAAATTGCATACTCATGTCATGCTTGATCTTTCATTTAAGGAAAAATTATTTGAACTGTCCTTTCCCTTTTTTTTTTGAACTCACTAAGATTATTATTTCATCCCATATTTTTATATATAATAGTAGATAGAAGGGCTTGAGACAGGAATTCGGACATCGGAGGATAAGACTCTATAGTTATGTGTGTTGAAGTTGTAATTTATTTTATGTTTTAGTACATCAAATGATGTTTTGCAAACTATGTATTGTGCAGTTACAGTGACATTTTAATGATTGTACTTATGAAAACTTATATGATTGCCTCAGTATGTCAAGACGAATGTCATTTTTAATTCAATTTTCAATGGAACTTTATTTATTTTTTTAATTGTACTCTTCAATTATTACTATGTACATTATTTTTAAAACATTATTCTACTATACAATTATGACAATGAGAAACACAATAATTATTAAGAAGGATAATTTAAAAGAATAATTATTCTCTATCGTTGAAGTATTACATTTCTTAATATATGAACAAAAATTTTAAATAATATTTATTGTGAGATAGAAGAACTATTATCTAACTTATAAGTCAATCGACAACTTCTTTTCTATTTTTGGCCGAACAAAACCTTAAATAAGTTTATATTTTTTATTTGTTAGGGACAAATTTAAGTTTTTTTTTTTTTTGTCTTTTTTT
>JBBPBQ010000001.1:30153922-30193239 GCA_037974755.1 Cicer yamashitae | reverse complement strand
TTTTTTTCTGTTGTCATTACTTCAGCAACAAACTTTGTAGCGTCATGAAACTTAGCGAAATAAAATCCAGGGAAAGAAAGAGCTCTCGTAGCCAGCAGCATCCTCACTGGTTTACCAAATGAGTCCAGAGAGAGAAAGCTGCAACTCACGGCACTTCACATGGCTCATGAAATCTTGCTTTCCCAATCCTCATGATACCACAACAACAACAACCACAAAACTCTCGTCACAACCGCAACCCCACCCTACTTCCCCTGCACACGCCACCACAATATCCTCCCTCCCAGACGACATCGTTTTAGATTTCCTCTCCCGCGTCCCTCCTTCTTCCCTTCCTTCTCTTTCCCTCGTCTGCCGTCGCTGGTCCCGCCTCCTCCACTCCCCCGACTTCTCCGACCTCCGCCGCCGCCTCAAACTCATCCGCCATACAGCCATTGCCCTCACCGCCACCGATTTCGGATTCTCCGCCGCATCTCTCCTCGACGGCGCTTGGAACCCTTCCTTTTTCCTCCCTTGCTACGACGCTATCTCCCTCCATAACTTCCATTCTCTCTTATCTCAAGCGCGCGTCGCTTCGATTGGTTCCAGGATTTTTGTCGTCGGGAGAAATGCTACTATGCGGTACGACACATGGGCGGGAACGGTGGTCCCTCGCTCCAACATGATCTTCCCTCGAAAGAAATTCGCACTGGCCGCCGTTTCCGGGAAAATATACATCGCAGGCGGATGTTCCAGGACTGCCGCGGTTGAAGAGTATGATCCAATAACAAACACGTGGAGCGTGGTTTCGCACGCGCCGAGGAGGAGGTACGGTTGCATTGGAGCTTCTACCGACGGAGTTTTCTACGTCATTGGTGGATTGAGAATTGGCGCATCGGAGCAGAACGAAATCTCACGCGCTGTATTGGGAACTGAGGCTCACGCAGCTTATGCTAGCTCAATGGATTTGTATGACGTGGAAGCACGTAATTGGCTTAGGAGTCGTGCGGTTCCCGGCGGAGGTTGCGTGGTTGCCGCTTGTGCTTCTGCCGGGAAAGTATACGTGCTGACTAGCCATACGGTGGAACTTTCGTTTTGGAGTTTTGAGGCACAGAGGAAATGTGGAGGTCGTGGCGGCGCGTTGGGAGAGTGGTGTAGGATAAAGAGTCCGCCGCTGCCTGTGCAGGTTAGAGTGGATACGAGAATGAGATTCAGTTGTGTGGGAATGGGAGATAAGGTTGTATTGATCCAAGTTGCTGGATGCGTGAACGCAGAGAGGAGGAGGGGTTCAAAAGAAGGGTTTGTTTTGGTGTATGATTGTGTGACCGGAGAGTGGGAAAGAGGGGCTGATTTTCCGGAGGTTTATCGACGCGCCGCCTATGTGAGTGTGGAATGTTGAATTAACGTTTGTAGTGAGACCAGCAGACAATGCTGCGTGAAAGCTCATAGGATAGGATTAGGGGTATCTAAAATCGAAGTGTGTGGGCCATTGAAAGGGATCAGTTTATTAATTAATTAATCTTTTTTGGAACGAGAATTAGCTGTGATAGGTCTATTTTGGCTTGTTCTCTGTAATTTACTTTACCTTTTCATTTTAATTTTAACAAAAAAAAACTGTTGAAAATGATTCACATTTATTGTCATTCAACCTGTCTTGTTTATTGATTTGGCAAGGTTTAGTAACATCTTTGTATCTCATAACTCATTGTGTTGTTGTTTACCGAAGGAAATTAGTGGTTACTTTGTTAACGGGGATAGAGAAATGTTTGTAGCAGAATCTCTAACTTCATTTTTAATACTCTTTTATTGATTTTTAATTCACAATCGAGTTTTTAACGCCTAACATAGACGGTCATCCTTTTTTTTTTAAAGTTCTTTATTTTTTTAGTGTTAGATTCGTCAATATGTTTTTAAATAATATTTTAATGATTTTAATTTTAAACCAATAAAATTAAAATCTACGATCTTCAATTTTCTCAATAAATTCATATAATTCTTTGATTGCAATAGTTTTACGTAAATTCTCAATCAAATTTTAGAAAGATAATTAAATAAGAGATAATTCGAGTGAGATAAATTTTAAGGTTCTTAAAATTAAACGCAAAATTTTATCAATCTATATCATGAAATCATATATTTTTATGATTTATAACAAAATTTATAGTACCATTTTAAAAATCGCTAATTAAAAATGATTAAAATGAGGTTAGGATTAAAAATAATTCAATATTGTAACTTTTACATATATAAATAGTTTATATTCAAATTTTTATCGTTAGAGACAATGATGAGATATGTTAACCGAATATTTGACTCATCTACGTTGATCTCATATTAATGTCATTACAATGTAGACTAATTTTACTATAAAATTTAAATCTTTCACAGACTAATTTGTCCATAATTAATCTATGCATAATTACAATTATTCACAAATTCGTCTTTGACAAGACATCGACAAATTGTCTTCGAGAATATGACGTTTATGTAAGATCAACGTGGATAAACTACACATTCAATTACAATATAACGTCAAAATATATAATAATAAAATATTTTGATTGATATTCTACAATTTTAATGTATTTGTTAATTTACATAATTCAATGATTAGTTTAATTAATGGTTATAATTTTTAAAGATCAGTTTATTTATTCACTTTTCAAAAATTGGTTGTTCAATTAGCCAACTAGGGACAATAGTGTAAAAGAATGTTATCACGAATGAAGAAAGGGGAATGTTTGCTGTTGGATTAAGACAAATTTACCCTATACCTCCACATTTGTACCTATACCTCCACAAATTTTTAAAAATGCTAAATATACCTTTAATTTTTTTTTACTATTTTATCAGAAAACTTTAAAAAAAATTTCCGGTACGTAAGAGTAAAAAGCTGTGTACCAAAGTTTTTCGGTACAGAAGCTTAAAAATATATAACATCGGAAAACTTGTAAAAAATTTTCTTGTGAAGTTTTCCGGTACACACTAAATTTTTAAATTTTTTAAAATAATAACTTCATTATTGGAAAGTTTGGAAAAAGTTTTCCGAAATATATGTTGTACACAGGAAAACTTAAAAAAAAAATTACGATAAAATTGATAAAAAATTACAAATTTTAAAATTTATATGAATATAAAAAAATTATTTCCTTATATTTGTGAAAATAAAAGTTAAATGTAGGGTATAAAGTAAAATTTTCCAATATTAAGCTAACCTTACGCGTTGCCCTCCACTTTAGGTTTGGGCCTTAACCTAAGACACGTGACCCAACTACAAGAGATTGGAACAGATATGATTCAGTAGGTGACCTTTTTTTCTCATCCTAATATTTTTAGAAGTTTTAAAATATATATTTCAATTAATTAATTTAAAAATATATTTTATACTTCTAAATTAACTAATTCAAACGTATATTAAAAGATTTTAAAAACATTAAGATGAGAGAAGATGCAACCGTTTTATTATTGCACCCCCGCTGTATTAACAAATATGATAAATAAATATAAAAAAAATAGTCATTTTGTTAAATTTTTCTTATTAAGCTATTCTCTTTGTTTTTATATATAAGACTTTATAATATTTTTATGTCTATTAAAAAAAGCTGTTAGTGCAAATAATGTGGATAACTAATGTAGTACTATTATTAAATTATATTTTGTGTATAAATGTATTCAATGTTAATATTTGATGTTCTAAGATAATTTAATAGTTTTAATAAGTGATATATTTGAAAAAAGAAAAATATATTTAGAAATTTGCAGAAAGTTTTACATTAAAGACAAACAAATGTGTCAAGGGGTGTTATAATTAGGAACAAAGGAAGTATTTTTTTTATTGTTTCACTATAATAAATACCAAAGTCGAATTAACGCCTTGATAGTTATTTATATAATATTAATTGAATGATACAATTAAATAATTACATTCATCCTAAAAATTAAAAATAATATTTGTTTTAAAATAATTTTTTAACTAAAATGATATTCATTGTTGTGAAAAAACAATGAATTAGATTATGTCTTTTACGGTAAGATTTCTGTTTTTTTTCAAATGACATTTAGGAAATTTTTTTTTTTTTTTGAAAAGTGAAAACATAAATATTTATCTAAGCGATTGTTAATTTATACACACCTATAATTTAGAAGGTATATATTAATAATCTATACATTTTCTCTGTAAATATTGATATCAATTCATCAAAGTGGAGTTTTTAAAAGAGATAATAGTGTTTTTTTCAAATAGAAAGTGGGTAAGGACACTAATATACACCTTCTATATTTTTAGGTGAGTGTTAACTAGACTCCCACGAGAGTTTGTTAATTTAGATATATAGCACTACACCAAAATATAGATTTTATAGCGCACCTTTAACAGCGCTGGTTAAGTAAAAGTGTTGTTGTATTTTATTTTAGACAGCATTTTTCAAAAAAGCGATGTCGTATGTGCATGTTTTTTAAAACGCTTTTTCAAAAAGCGTTGTCATAAGTATAATAACAACGTTTTTTAAAACGCTTTTGCTATAAGCGCTGTCGCAGGTCATAATCCTTTAAAAGCGTTTTATAAAAAATGTTGTTAACGAATTCTTTTTTCTTCTTTTAAAACTAGGGTTTTTATTAACTTTTTTAAAGAAGCTTTTCGTTAGTTTTTCTTTTATATAACCTTTATATGTTTAGAAAAAAAGAAAGGGGAGAAACCTTCTTAATAATACTCATAAACCCCCTTCAAAATACCTTGCTTCAGAATACCCTCTTTCAAACTATCCCCTTCAACCTTTGTGTCTGAAAATCCATTTGAACCTTAAACGAAAAAACCGCCATCATCCATGACACAGATTGAACTCTCTAACCTCGACGTGCGCTGAACTCTCCGACCTCTCAGATTCGACGTCGTTCTCTCTCTATCGCTTGTTCGCTGCCTCTCCCTCTCTTTCTCTCTATTTTGTTCACTTTTCATGGGTATTTTTTGAGTAAAGAAAGGAAGAAATGGCTGATTAATATATGTGCTTACCCTGTTTTCTTTTCGTAGATTTGACTGAAACCCTAAAATTTCAAATCCAAATTCTCAAAGGCATTCTACATCACAGGTAAGAACTTGATTCGCCAATGTGACATTCTCCTTTTTTATGGTTGTGTGTTATTTTTCCATTTACTTCTCATTACTTGATTAAAAAAACTAAAAACCTCAATTTTATTTTGAAACCCTAACTATTCCTCTGTGTATGTTTTTGTTGCAACAGGCAAGCCATGGGAATGTTTCAAAAGAGTTAATTAACCGTCTTATGAGTATTCTTGGGCATTTTATGCAACTCAGAACATTAAAGGTATTGCAACTGTTAAATATAAACAAATAACCCTTCGTTGTCAGTTGTGTCATATTTCAACTTTAGTCCCCCTGCACCACTTTTAGGGTATTTCAGAGAAAAACAAGCATGAAGGGTTATATTGTTAGATTCCAAATTTTAGTACTCTCGAGTAGTTTTTCTAACTGCTATTCAGTTGAGGCATTTTTAGATCAAGTCATGAAGGCTAAGGAAATGAAAATAGACAAGTAATGAGTTCTAGGATTATTCTTAAATCCTATAACAAGGATAGTTATGTCTTAATTTTGATAACTAGATGACTTAATTTTATTGTTTTAACTTTGGGAAGTTTCTATTTGTCCCTTGAATCAGAAACAAAAATATGAATGTTTAAGAGTTGTTTCTGTTTATATTCTGTATTTAGTTTTTGCATATATTAAATTTCAGATACTTTTATGATAATAAGTTATTTTTAGGGACTATTTTGATGATTTGAGCATTAATTTGGATTTCTTATTGAGTTAGAGACTAAAATATCATCTTATACTTTTAACGATATAGTTTACCCTTAATTATTTTCATGAATTTATTATTAATCAAAATGTATTGAAAAAATAGAATAATTTTTTTTTCATGGTATTCCAATTTTTTATTATTGAACTTTGTAAAGAAAAAGTTTTAACTAGAAATGATTTTTAATTTTAACAAATTAATCGTTGATGTTCAAATATTAAATGTTTTAATTATTTTATCAAACTAGAAAGCAATAAAAATGAAGACGTTAATAATAAAAAAAAAATCAAAGAATGTTACCGAAGTTATAAATAACTTGTAAATTATTAAAGATGAACATTAATTTTGATGAAAGAGAAACATATTTTAATGCAAGAATATATATATATATATATATATATATATATATATATATATATATATATAAATTTAACCTTCTCATTTTAAATTGACATAGACGCATTAACAAACGTAGAAGCAGCAACAGTTTCAGATGCAGTAACAAACCGTTGAAGCAACAATAGAAGCAGTAGTTGACGCAGACGCATTAACAAACGTAGAAGCAACAACAGTTTCAGATGCAGATGTAGTAACAAGCCCACAAGCAACAACAAAAGCAATAGACGCAGACACATTAACAAATATAGAAGCAACAACATATGAAGATGTATGAACTTTAGCAGAAGAACTGGGTTGAGAAGCCTCAAATGAAGCAGGAAACTCTATAACAAGAGCCTCAAATTCAGGATCCACGTTATCTTGAAGTTGTGGAGGTTGTCCACCTGCTGCCTTAACACCAACAACATTAACTTGTGTTGCAGCAGAATCAACACCAACAGCTGCCTCATCATCTTAATCTTGCTTAGTTTTTTTTTTTGTTTTCTCTACAAAATGAAATTATGATAAAAAATGTAAAATTAACCTCATTACAAATTAATTTTAAGCATACCTTTATTACCTTACGCAATTGAGCATTTGGATTAACGTCGTTACTTTTGCAGCCTCTTGAATTATGACCATGTTGGTCACATTTTGTGCATCTATATGATGTATTTTGTCTCTTAGCCTTTCCAAAATTAAGATCCTCGTCAGGTTCTCTTCTCCTTAACTTTTTTGGCCTTCCTGGTCCTTTCTTATATAGTGGAGGCAACATATTCTCAACTTCCACTTCAGACCACATGTCTTGCCCATTTATAGGACTTACATTAAAGCTATAACATAGTTCATACATATCCCTCGAATAACAATTATCAAGATAGTCTTCAGGGTTAAGATTCTTATGGCCAAAGGCAGCAACTGCATACACTAGGCTTTGATAACAATAGTTCAATGTGTTAATTCTTTAATTGAAGATAGACTTCAATTAGATAATTACTAAAGATTTATCAACAACCAATACACAAATGGAATAGCACTATGAATAAGAACTAAACCAAACTTAATAACATCAAATACTAACACTAAGAATTATAACAATGCAAAGATTATGATGAACATTAATTAAAGTTATGCACTAAAACTAGACTTTTATTTTTCACCTTATGTCTAAAACAAGATGAAAAATTAATTATCAATACAACTAAAAGTCTCACTAAGAATATAATTTTTATAAATGTTCTTGAAAATTATTTTTCCAACCAATTTGTGAAGCTACTTTCTGCACATACTAAATAAAAAAATTTATAAACAACTTCAATCAACACATGTGCAAACCTTCTTCTCATTGACCAAAGATTACTTTTCAAGAATCAAAATTTTGCATAGTCAATTAATTGCATAAATGAAAAGATTAAGGGGAAAAGGCAAAACAACACCGGATTTTATCATGGTTCGGTCACTTCGTTCTCGCTTGTGACCTACATTCAGTCCTCCCATCTACCAATAAGAGATTTTCTTCCACTATTGTAAATGATGAATTGTTATGATTACAATAACAAGGTCCTTGGGCCAATTGAACAAACACTCTTTGACTCAATGCCTTCATCTCCTTATGAATCTTGAAATCTTCAATTTTTGATAAACTGGTAACGAATCACCGTGAATCCTACTTTATAGGGCTTCAAATCCAACCACTATGAACCCTTCAACTTTGAATCTTCACCTCTTGTTGATTCAACTCCTTCAAACTTAGAAATTCGATGAGAAATCTAAAAACCCCAATTATTCCCAATTAGGGTGAAAAGAAATCTCTTTTTTTCTTTTCCTCTTGATTGAAGATGATGAACCCCTATCACTCACTCTCACTCTCACTCAGACCAAAGAGTTTTTAAAGATTGCTTTATATAAGAAAAATGGAGAAGAATTAAGAATTTTATCTTCTAATAAAAGTGGATGAAGAGTATTTATAGTGTCACATGGGAAATAAAACTTCTGATACATAAAAATAGCCAAAAACGCGTGTCTGATTTGAGTCACATTTGATTTGATTTGAATCAACTTAAATCTAATTCAAAACTGGTTTTTGACATGGTGTTTCAAATAACCTTTAGGTTGATTCGAATCAACTTAATTCAATTCAAAGGATTATGACAGTTTGATTCTAAGCATCTCTGCATTGATTCTAATCATATTTGAGTCTGACAGGTTGATTCTAATCACTTATGTGTTGATTTTAATAACCTCTGCATTGATTCTAATCAACTTAAAATCTATTCAAAGTAATTCTAATCCATGTTTAAAAAGGCAATACTTGGCAATATATTCAAAAATAAAAAGATGTAAAAATTCATTTTAGTGCAAAATTAAAATGTTAATTTGCTTAGATCCTAAGGTGTGAATAATTATCGACATCACTCAACCTACTGAATGATTATCTAATCTCAACCTGACATCACAATATACAAAGTTTAAACACAATGGACCATACACTAGCATACTTGCCCTTTTTTATGATGGCAAAACAACTTGAATTGACTCAATAATCTTCAACGAGTTGCCCCATTTAGTTTGTGCTTTGAATTTTGAAAAGACTTTTAAACTGGAGCTCCATTATATTCTCCCCTATTGACATTATCAAAAGAGAAAAATACATAGACATAATACATACACTCACATAAAAGCATATACTCACATAAAAGCATATAAGGAAGTCAATACAAATCCAACATAACATAACCATGACAGGCAATCGAGTGAACTCAAATTACAAACCAAAATTCACCAAAAGGTTGTAAATTTGGTAAATACAACTCATTTGAATGCCAAAATATAGATACACATACAAAATGGTTCAAATCAAGTATTAACAAATAATGATACAAATAACGAATAAACATGTGAAATATCTTGATTCAAATTTAAATCAACTAAGACATAAATTTGAATACACTTAGAAATAATTTTTCCAAGTAAAGTTAAGAGATATAGCTTTGTGTGGAGTTATTGAACTAAATTCAACAAAATTAATACACTTTAACATCTTATCCTTGTTGTATTTTGTATTCTACATAGGTAATCAAATTTTTATCTTAAAAACTAAAATTTCTTTGAATTTGTCACCTTACACATGTTTGGATCATCTTTAAAAAATTGTATTTATCACTTTGCTCTCAAACATACCTACAAAACAATTAAGTAGGATTTATAATAGGTTCCCAACTTTCATTGGGTCATTGGTGGTTAGTAGCAATATGATTTCATTTGGGCATCCAAACCATTCTACCTTTAGGAAAAATGTAGCACTTGACTAATGTACATATGCCCTTTTTTTGCAACAATAATGACAAACAATGTGTTGTGCATGAAACTTGTCATTCTCTTTGTTAAATTTCCTAAAAGGCTTTTTGAAATTCCTTCTAGGTGATATTTTGAAAGACTTTCTAAAGAACTTTTTGTTTGGTCTTTCAAATGACTCATTTCCCGTAACAAGTTTCATGACTCCATTTGTAACTTGTATTAATTTGGACTTTAAATCAAAATTTTCTTTTTCCAAATCATCACAATTCTTACAAATGGCATACTTCATCCAATCAATACACTCTTTCATCTCGAGCATAGGTATTTTGTGATCTTCACGAGGAGCATTAAGGGTTTCTTTTAAATCAATTTCAAGTTTTGAAATTTTAGCCTCCAAAGCCATAATAATTTTTCTTAGAGATATATTCATTTTAGTAGTCCTTTTTGCTTCTTCATGAATTTCTACAAAAGCACTATGCAATTGTTCATAGGATGGTTGGATACCTCATTGTTGAAAGAACTATCGGAGGAAGCTCCATGTTGATCCTCCCAAGCTATATATACCCTTCAACCTTTTCCATCCGTGTTGGGCTTGAATGGCGCCTTTCCTTTCTTCTTCGTTAATGTTGGACATTCATTCTTCATGTGACTGGTTTTACCTCACTCATAGCAAGTGATGGAGTTTTAGCATTTTGTGTTTAATGAACTTGTTGTAACGCTTTATGAACTTTCTCACCTCTTTTTCGCTTGAGTCTTCCTCTTCATTGTCACTACTATTCAATAGCTCTTCTACAATTTTCTTAGACTATGAGGCTTTGGGAGCTATACTATTATTTTCCTTGTCTTTTTCCTTATCCTCATCCTTCCTTTTGGAACTCTCTTCATGTTCCTCTAACTTGTCAAACAATGTTGTAATTGTCATAGTAATCAAGTTCCTTGTTTCCTTAATTGTAGTCACTATGGGTTGCCATTCCATAGTTAAACATCCCAAAACTTTGTTTTGTTAAATCCTTGTTTGTTATAGTCTTATCCAAACCGTTCAACTTGTTTAGAAGATGCACAAAGTGTTTTAGTATTTCCACAACGATTTCACTGTGTTTCATGCGAAAAAGGTCGAGCTCTTGTGTTAGCGTATTTATCCTTGAACGTTTTACTTCACTAATTCCCTCATAAGCAACTTCTAAAGTGCTCTACATTGATTGTGTCGTTTGATAATGAGAGACACGATAATAATTGTTAACTCCCTATGAGGAGATCAAAATGTTTCTTGCACCTTTTTATTATCTAAGTCAGTACAATCAATCTCGAGTTTATCAATAGTTTTACCATCTCTTATAATGGTTGGAACAAAAGGTCTATTAACCACATCTTTCCAAACCTCCATATAATATGACATGATATGGATTTTCATACAATCTTTCCAAAAGGCATTGTTTTCTCCTTTGAATAGTACAGGGGCTTTGTCATGCGCATCCTTAGGTTTCGGGTAAGCCATTAAGACTAATTATGCTTATTGGAACTATTAAAGAAACCTTTGAGATTTATTGAAAAACACTAGACTTTGATAATAATAGTTCAATGTGTTAATTCTTTAATTGAAGAGAGACATCAATTAGGTAATTACTAAAAATTTATCAACAACCAATACACAAATGCAATATCACTATGAATAAGAACTAAACCAAACTTAATAACATCATATACTAACACTAAGAACTATAACAATGCAAATATTATGATGAACATTAATTAAAGTTCTCCACTAAAACTAGACTTTTGTTTTTCACCTTATTTCTAAAAACAAGATGAAAAATTAATTATCAATACAACTTAAAGTCTCACTAAGAATAGAATTTTTATAAATGTTCTTGAAAATATTTTTCCAACCAAATTGTGAAGCTATTTTCTGCACATGCTAGATCAAAAAATTTATCAACAACTTCAATCAACACATGTGCAGAACCTTCTTCACATTGACCAAAAATCAATTTTCAAGAATCAAAATTTTGCATAATCAATTAATTGCAGAAATGAAAAGATTAAGGGAAAAAGGAAAACAACATAAGATTTTATCCTGGTTTGGTCACTTCGTTTTCTCTTGTTACCTACATTGGGTCCTCCTATCAATCGATAAGAGATTTTCTTCCACTATACTAAATGATGAATTGTTATGATTACAATAAGAAGCTTTTTGAACCAATTGAACAAACACTCTTTGATTCAATGCCTTCATTTTCTTATGAATCTTGATATCTTCAGTTCTTGAAAAACCCTTCAAGAATAACCTTGAATCCTAATTTATACAACTGCAAATCCAACTTCTATATAGCCTTAAACCTTGAATTTTCACTTCTTGTTGATTCAACTCCTTCAAACTTAGCATTTCAATTAGAAACCTAAAAACCTCAATTATACCCAATTGGGGTGAAAAGAAATCCCTTCTTTTCCTTTCCTCTTGATTGTTGCTGATGAACCCCTATCACTCACCAACAATCACTCAAACCAAAAGGATTCTAAGAGTTTTTTGTATGAAAGAAAATGGAGAATAATTGTGAATGTTATCTTATAATTAAAGTGGGTCAAGAGCATTTATAGTGTAACAGGAAGAAAAAAAAACTTCTGATGCATTAAAAAAAGCCAAAAACGTATGTGTGATTTGAATCACATTTGAGTTGATTCGAGTCAAACATAAATCTTATTTAAAATTGATTTTTGATAGGGTGACTCGAATCACTTCTAGGTTGATTCGAATCAACATAAATCTTATTTAAAACTGATTTTTGATAGGGTGATTCGAATCACCTCTGCATTGATTCTAATCACTTATTTGTCTGAGAGATTGATTCTAATCACATATGCGTTGATTCTAATCAACATAAAATCTATTTAAAGTAATTCTAATGCATGTTTAAAAATGCAATATTTTACAATATTTTCAAAGATAAAAATGACATAAAAGTTCATTATAATACAAAATTAGAATGTTAATTGTTTTAGATCTTAATGTGTTAATAATTATTGAGAAAAACTTAGTTCCATCATTTGATCTCAACTTAAAATAAACTAAATCCAAACACAAGACCATACACTCATAATAAGTTGTTTAGGCCCTTGAGGTGTACTAAAGTGAGGAGATTAATATAAAGCTGAAAGCTTTTATTTGGGTTGATTATGAGAAAAACAGGAAATTACACTTTGTGACGTGATACAAAGTTTGCTTCCAGAAATAGGGAAAAGAGGTCTTGGCCTTAAACACACTCACCATGTTATAACAGTACTTTTTTTAATAAGAGCTAGAACATTAGAACCTAAAATTAAAATAGATAAAAGCTTGAAACATCACAAGCCAGAACAATTTAAAAAAATTACAAAATTAATATTCCAAAAAGTTAGTTACGTGGACGGCAAAGACGTCGTTAGTTGTTGCTGTACAACTAAAATTGAAGCTTTAGTTTCCATATCCCTCGAAGCAAGCAAATCACCAATCACCCCCAATTCAGAATATTCAGTCCAGTTTTCTAACCCAAGTGTTTGCGAAGATTTAACCCCGTTACGTCTTCCAACTACGATAAAATCAAAGTTATTTGCTATTTCCCTTAGGAAAGTTGTTGTTTCAGATGCATCCTCTATAGTTTTTTCCTCATACTTGACATTTTCAAGTTTAACATAAGATCCACGCACTTCCCTTAGCTCCTCATCATCAATCATGTGGTCCCATCCCGTTGAATCATGATCATTTGAAAGCAAGCGATACACAAACAAAGTGTTATCTAAATTTTTAGCAAACCTTTTAGCCAAACACAAAGCTTCTCTATCGTCGGGCCCACCGAGGAAAATCATAGCTACTTTACAACCATTTGAAGGATGCGCAAAATTAGTGGTGCTGTCACGATTAACCAAAATTCCAATTGAACAAGGTGCTTTATCTAAAACCTTGGAATTCAATGATCTTATACTGTTGTCATTTGATTCAATTAAACCTTCTTGTGTCCATCTTACGTGAAATGGAAGAATTATAATAGCTGCATTTTTGTCTAATGCAAGGTAACAAACATCTTCGTGCATAAATGTTGTTGGAGATATTGCTGTGTAAGTGTTAGCAGTTGCTGTACCAGCATAGTCGCGCTCGAAAAGGTCGAAGGTAACAACTAATTCTCCCGAGTAGTTATGTGTGGACCCCGCTTTTTGTTGGAGACGATGTGAGATGAAAATGGGAGTGGTTCTTCCAACTAACTCCATCACATGTACCACGTCAGCAATGAGTGTGTTGTCAGTTGCGGGAGAACAGAGGTGGAGAAAATTTTTTATGTGGATCATGTGGTTTGGTTTGTGCACACATGCAACTAGACGAAGCTCTGAGTTCTTTTTTAGATTCATTATGTTTCTTTTTTGGTAGCCTGCGTATTTTCTTGATGGGTCATATAATAACTTCACACCTGTTCTTGAGATTGTTGCCAATATTAGGATTGATATTACCATAACTCCAATTGCTTCTTCAGATTGTCTCTGCAAATCAAAATTCATATTAAGAAAATTAGACGATTAATTTTTATTATTAGATTAAAATAAGTTTTTAATCTCTGTAAAATTTTACTATCTTTTTTTAGTTTTTATAAAAAAATTTATCAATTTTTAGTTTCTTAAAAATTTTTCTTTTTAATTTTTAGTCCCTAATTTTATCCCAACTGATTTTAGAATTTCTTAACAAGTGTTAAATTAAATATGAATTTTTAAGTGTAAAAAATTTAAAAGTTCATATTTAATTTTCATTTCTTAAAAAATTTTAAGCTTTTTAAATAGTTAAATATGTCATTCATAAACATTACTAAAAAAATCATTAACAAATTCAGAAAATACATAATAGTCAGATTTTAAAATTAGAGGCAAAAAATAAAAATGGGAAGGTTTTAAGAGATTAAAAAATTGATAACTTCTTTTATACAGACTAAAAACAAAATAATAAAATTTTATACGGATTAAAAATATGAATTACTGCTTACCAGACCGTCATAGACAAGAATAAAGGAGCAGGTATCAACGACACCTTTGCAGCTCAAAATGAGGGCAAGGCAAAGACCATCATTTTGGGGCATGTTGCAATAACGGCAAATAGTCACGCATTGCAATAGCTTAATCAAATGCACCATAACGATGAACCCAGACACCACAATAATAAGGGTTGGGGGCCCACATATGGTGAGATTCACTTTCATTACACAACAAGTTACAAATATGGGAGTAAGAAACCATGTGGCGAACAACTCAAATTGGTTAACCAACTCTGACCCTAAAGGTGGGCCTTCAGGAACGGCAAGGCCCAATACAACTGCTCCCGCCAAAAACGGTTGATTGAATATTCCCGCTAACATACCTAACAAGAAAAATGAAACCACAATAGAGTGTATGTATAACTTGTTAACGGGTCTTCCTTCTGGCGTGTTTTTCACCATCCATATCATTACTAGTCTCCCAATCAATGGAATCACTATTAGATAACCAATGAATAAAGATAAGTTTTTAATAACAACAAATATCCCGCGTTCTATGCTACTCATGATGGCGGTTCCGATTCCTGCAACGACACCACCTGAGATGTCGCTGACGAAAGCTGACGACAACGCAAGGCGACCGAGTTCGGAGTTGAGGATTTCGACATCGCTTAGCAAAGAGGCAATGACAGCAAATGAACAACCGCTATGAGATATAACGACGACAGGTAAACCGTAAGCTTCCTCTGGACCGAGTAGACCTAACCATACTGGGCGGGTAAAAAAAATGAAGACGAAACCGAAGATTATGGGTGTGAAGAGTGAAAGGAGTGCAATTACCCAAGCCTTTCTGCCAGTTTTTTTAATTAACGTGAAGTCCATTTGAACAGAATTAAGGAATAAGAAAAATGCGTAACCGAAAGATGATATTGTATTTAGTATATCTGGACCACCGAATGGAAATAACAACTTTTTGTATTTCTCCAATGGTTCTATCGGTATTGACGGACCCAAAAAAAACCCCGCCTGCATGCAAGAACATAAACAAACAACGTTCAATTTAATTAATTAGTTTTCATTTCAATCTACGCAATGTGCTACTAATCATATATATTGTTCTAATTAAGTTGCACCAATGCAATTGCACCCGAAATATCAAAGATTCGAAGGTTTGTGCAACCACATGGCAATCCAGTTTTTTTGTGGTTTATGCATAGAAAATTAATTATGCTTTGCATTGGGATATAAAAGCGGCTACAAACCTCTATAATACATTTAAAATGCGACCAAAATAATAATTACAATTCTGTTTTAAAAAAATCAAAATTTTATAAATGCAATAATAGTTGCAGGCCGCAATTTAAATTAGAAAACAGTGAGACAAAACAATATTACGAATAAGAGAAAAAGAGATGCAGTAAGGTAAGGTAAGAACGAGGATATATCCATACCATGACTTGTGAAACGAAATAAGAGAACCCTAAGCGCTTGAGAAAAAAATGAAAGCATTGGGTTGTCAAGAAAATGGTAACAATTTGAAGCTCCAACATTGTAAATGTTGATTTTGGAGGAAATACAGTGTGAGTAGCCCATATGCCTTCTGCTACTATCGTTTGTGGTTGTTCTATGCACACATTATAAACTCGATAACGTGTTGTGTTAAATGGATCAGGCAAGTCCTCTATTACCGAGAACAATGTTTTTTCAGCGTCCATTTTTGTTGCACTTGTCTCAAGTGCTCCCAGAAATTATCAATCAAATATTGAACATGGAAATTAAGAGAATTAGTTTGCAATAATAATATAAGAATTTGATACTTAATTACCAACTCGATTGCAGGGAAACATGAGTATAGTTAGCTAAGCTTGATGCATAAACCTTAAGATGTTACAAATTTGTAAGTTGTTATTTCCAGATTGCGAGATGTTTCTCTGTCAAAAAAAAAAAATTGCAATATTTAGTTTTCTTAGGTGTCACAGACTAATTTGTTGTTGATTCGTCATCGAGAAAATAAATAGTAAATGCTTTTGCGACAGGTATTACAAATACAATTCATCGACAAATTGAAAGGCTCCGTAACAATTATTCATTTAATTAATAAATTAATTTTTGAGAATAAAAAATTAAAATTAAATAATTTTTCAATCCAATTAAATTTTATTATTTTGTTTTTAATTTATATAAAAATTTTTGTCAACTTTTAGTCATTTAAAATTTTCATTTTTAGTTCTTAATTTTAATCTATCTACTGTGTATTGTTTGAATTTGAATAATTTTTTAATAATGTCTATTTCATATTTAACAACTATCTTACAAAAAAAAAAATTAGAATTTTTTAACAAATGATGAATTAAATATGAATTTTTTACCTTTTCTTGTTTACAAATTTATATTTAATATTCATTGCTTATAAAAAATTTCTAAATTTTTGTAGATAAATTTTTTATAATATCTTAAATATTAGTGAAAATATCATTCAAAATTATAAATGATAGACAATAGTTAGATTAAAATCAGGGATTAAAAATGGTATAGCTCACACACAAATAATGTGAGCTATGCATGCTCCAACTCCGCGCGCCCGGTACAGACAAGCTGCATGAAGAAGGGGTAGTCAGCTACACACGTTGTAATACTTGAACAAATGAGTAGTGTGGATCTCGAAGATGTAACTTAATAGACTCGGATGTCAAGCACCCTAATGCAATGCTTATATGCCAGTGCACATATATGATCCCTGTGTGCAAACTAAAAATTTGGAAGGAGTCATTACTGAAGTATCAATGTCAAGTTACAAGGAAGGGGGTTTGAATTGTAAACTTGCCTATTTAAAATTTCCTGCTAAAAACTTAAGAAAACAACTCAAGAATGATCTTGGTTATGAAAACAGAAAACAGAGAACGTTCTTGGTTAGTTAAAATCACAGTTTTTTAGCTTCTCTATTTAATTTGATAATAAAAATAACTGAATGAAATATAGATAAGGAAGAGATACCACACAATGATATATCCTGGTTCACCCAACTCGGGCTACGTCCAGTCCTCACAACTGTGAGATTTTCACTAAGTGTTCAAAAATGGAGAACAATCTTTTGTTTACACGGTTAAGATCAACCTTGATCTTTAACTCCAATTCCTTTCCACCCAGAAAGGATTCAATCAAGTCACCTAACAGTTCTGATAGGATTTTACAATTCACTCTTTAATCATACTCAAACTATAAACAATCCTTATAGTTTTGAGTTTACACAATAATGATTTAAGAAGATTGGTTGAATCTGATTATGCTCAACTCTTGTTTGAGAATAGATTCAGGTTAGAAGAACTCAGTAAAATAAACTGGAAGTATGAGGGTAGTTTCAGAACTGATTCTTTTCGTGAATGAGAAGCTTTCAAGAATGCAAGTGTATGTGATTTGATGAGTATTCTTGGCACTTGAAGTTCTGAATTTTGCTGAGTATTAGCCTTCCTTTTATAGACGATTAGAGCATTTAATAATGGTCAAAAAGAGCTGTTGGTAGTGCTCTGTCAGTTTTGACCAAAGCTAATATAAGTGAATAAAAATAATCCAACCTTTTGAACAGTTTTGAGCTTTGTTTGACTGGGCCGTTTTATTCATTCTTGATCAAATTGCATGTGCGTTTGATGATCCCTTAAGCTTCAGATATTTTGTTGATGATATATCTTTGATCTGGAGACTTGATTCTTTCCAAAACAGTTTGGAAAGTAATGAACAACTTCTGCAGAAATAAGGAGATTGATTCTACAGAAACGGAGATTGATTATTCAGAAACGGAGATTGATGATCAATCTGGTCTGTTAGTGTTCTGAACAATCTTGAGATTGATGATCAATCTTAAGGTTCAGTCTTGTTTTAACTTTCTTGACAGTTCAGGCTGGAGAAAGTTACAACCCGTTTTATTTTGCATTGATTCATGACCTTTTAACTTAGTGATTCGAAAGCCTTCTTTAACAAGAATGATTCCTACTTGTTCCTTGCCATGTACTGGTGAACTTAGTATAAAGATTAGAGGCAAAAGCTCTGTTGAAATAATGGAGATTGATTGCTCAAGTGGCTGTGACGATTAGTCTTGATTCTGGAGAACACTCTCCGTTTTTTACAGATTATAGTAAAAAAACGTTATGTTTAGTTTTTCATCTGATTTCTTTGGTTTGCCTGTTTCCTATCTTTGAATAAAAACACTCAAGAGCACAGATTAAATTAACATAACATTTAGAATCATAATTAACGTTCTTAATTAACCTTTGTTTATTTTCATCAAAACTTAATTTGAGAGTTTGTCTTAACAATTACCTCAATTATAGCTTTTTCAACAATTATCACTACCACAATCAAACACAACGAAAATCTCGTTTGTGCCAACACCTTCAATTAAATAGTATTTGACTTTGTCAAATTAGTCCCCGAGATTTTAACTATCTTACAAACCCTTTCTTACTCCTGATCCCCTTAGAGTATATTTACTAAAATAGTTTAAAACAAGTAAGGACTAACAATATTATTATCAACTATACACACTTTCAACATATAAAATATATTTTTAGAAGTTAACATCATTTAAATTTCTCATATAATTCACTAGCAATAATTCGAAATGTCTTAAATTATTTTTCTTAAATTTTTTTCACACAACCACAAATTTTCTCAAATTTGCCATAACTCATTTTTTTTTTTCAAATAACTACAAGTTTGATCTACTACATTTTTAAAGACAAAATGTTAAATCAAAGAATTTACCTCATAACAACATAACCACACACACAAAAAATCAACAAATATTTTTCTAGTTTCAAAGTTCTAACTCTTTGAAATAGTTTCATTCCTTTCAAAATATATTAAATATTTTATTTTTCTTTTCTTATCAACAAAGTTTGTATTTTAATTCATGAAACTTGGAATCTTTAAAAAAAAAATGAAATTCTAACTCAAGACTTTAACCTTTACTTAATAGATACTATTAGAAATTAAAGTTTTACCTGCGGAATTTCATGCAGATTTAAGCTAAAAATCTGCAGGAAACACGTTACTACGGATTTACCAGGGGAACTATTTCCCCACGTAAAACCTTCGCAGATAATTGTTTCCTGATGATTTGGAATCCGTAGGTAAAGTACCTACGGATAATTCTGCAGGAAAAACTGAACATATCCGCAGCAAAAATTTGGTAACTTTAGGAATTATCCTACGAAACTTCTTCTGGCCATTTTCGAGGTAATCGTTTCCAGACATAATTCCACAGGTAATTTCGAACAAAGTTCACATAAAATTCAGATTCGTAGAAAAATCTAAAAACAAATCCGATAAACCCGCAGCTAATTATTTTACTTTTTTAAAACATATTTCTGAAGTATTTTATATTAGTTTGTAATTATAATATTTATAAAGTAGAAAAAATATTAAAAGATCAAAATTCAAAATATAAAAAATTTCTATATCCAAGTTTATTTCACTACATTTATCAAAACAAATTGGTAGTGGAGTGAAATAAGATTCCTAAGAAAGTACTACATGATTATCACATTAACAACTTACTTAATGGCTTATTGTTAGGTATTTTATTTAGTTAATTAATTATACTTGTTACTTATTTTTATATTGCTTATCTAATTGACTATATAAATTTTTTTCATTTTTGATATAATTAATTATCTTAATTATTAATATTATTTAATTTATATTTCTTTATTTTTTTATTAATAATTTAAATAAAAAATCATAATATTTATAGCATAAACGTCTTTCATAAGATATTTTTGTAACAAAGTAAAGTTGGTCGGTCAGTCAAATTATTTTTATTGAAATAGTAAGTTATTATGTAAACAAGTTGATAAAGGTTTATAGAAATGTCATAGCTTGTTTTCTCTGTCAAATTTTCTTACAAGTGTTTATGCAAGTTGATATGCTATATAACAAAGGTATATAATGAAACCATAAGCAAAATAGGTCATTTGTGAATCATGATAATTTTGTTCCTTGATTATTTGTTAAATATTAGTTAACCCATTTCAAATTTATTCGTTATAGGCGTGAAACATAACTCATTGAATAAATTGTTGCAGAAGTATGGAAAAGGTTACAACCTAAATTGCCACATTATGATGATGAAATGGTTGGAATTGATTCAAGGATAAGCAGCGTGTCTTCACTTTTAAGGACATAGTCAGAGGAAATTTGCTTTGTGGTGATGTGGGGCATGGGTGGCATAGGAAAGACAACTCTAGCCAAACTAATGTTCAAGAAAATCCATAAACAATTTGAGTTTAGTTGTTTTCTTGAGAATGATAGAGAGGTTTCTAGTGAAAGAGATGATCTGCTTTATTTACAATTGCTTTCTCATCTAAAAATAAGCAGCATGAGAATTGAAAGTTTGGACCAAGGAAGAGAGACAATAATGAATCTTTTATTCAATAAAAGGGTTCTCCTTGTCCTTGATGATCTAAGTTCTAATATCCAGCTAGAGAATTTAGCTGGAAAGCAAGAATGGTTTGGTCCAAGGAGCATGGTAATAATAACTACTAGAGACAAGAATCTCCTAGTATCACTAGGTGTGTGTGTGAAAGTTATGATGCTCAAATCCTAGATTAATGATTTTCATTCTTATGATTAATGTCATGACATAGAAATAATCTGAAATATTATTTTGTTTTAGTTTTATAAAACTTTATCAACTTAATAGACCACTAGTGAGACAAAGACAGATGATTTGTCAATCGAAAAATTTAAATAAGTTGGATTTAATTAAAACACGTATATTAATGCTAGCATTAATGTTTATGTGTTGATGGACTAAAGCATAATAATATAAGGGGTTTGAACATTAAAAAAAATATAAGGTTTTTTTCATCAAAATAAATAAATAATATAAGAGTTTTTCAAATTGTTTATCCAGTTTCTCTTGTTCTGGAACCAAAAAATAAGTAAATTAATGAGCATCAAAGGATTTTCAATTTTGCACAACTAATCAATATAATATATTAAAAAAAAACCCCGAATTATTATGTTGACACCTCACATCCTTATATGTCATATAATATTAATTTTGCCACATAATTCAATAATATGATGTGACACATCTATAATTCATTCCACTACGCGAAAAAGCGCATTTTACAGTGTTTTTTTTAAGCAATTTACAGTACTTTTTCAAAAAAATAAGCGTTGTAGTATCTAGCGCTGTAAAAAAATACAACAACGCTTTTTAAAATAAAAAAGCGCTGTAAAATAGGTGGATATATTGCGTGCTTGTTATACTGGTTTTACAGCGCTTTTTTGAAAAGCGTTGTAAATCCCTTCTACAAACACGTTGCTTGTTATACTCGTTTTACAGCGCTTTTTGAAAAGCGCTGTAATAGGTGCATTCTTATGCACGTTTTACAGCGCTTTTTCAAAAAAGCGGTGTAATAGGTGCATTCTTATTTTAGTTTTTTTAAAAAACACTGTTTGAGGTTTTTTATGGCATTTTTTTAAGAAAGCGCTGTCTATTAATGTTTTCCCAAAATCATTTTCATCTAGAATCAGTTCACAATTATTTACATATTGACACAATCAGTACACAACAACAGAACTATATAACTTTATAACTTTACATATTTACACAATCAGTTCACAACAAACTTGTAACTTTACATATTGACAACAACACAGAAATATATACATATTCATATAACTACATATTCACAACAAATCAAATGTGCTCTATTCATATACATATTCATATAACTACATATTCACAACAACACAGAACTATATACATTTACATATTCACAACCTTGCAGCATGCCATTTCCCAGCAAATCAAATAATCTTCATTTCGATCACATACTGACACCAGTCTTCCTTTATTTCTGTTAGATCTCTTTCAGAGTATGTTGGACTGGAATTGTCAGAATCAAATATATACATAGTTTATATATGAAAATCAAAATATAATGAAAATACCATACTGTTTCTGGGATTATAGTTTGATTCATATCAACAATCTCCTTCATGAATCGCAATATATAATACCCGTAGTCTATGTTGTTAGTTTGATGAGGGCACTACAAAATAAAACATATAAGTCAATAAATATTTGTACATTGATTGTAAGTGAAATTTTAAAGGTATATATTTCAAACCTTTATTGGAATCCATGTGATGTTATTTGACTTTTGCTTCGACACTGTAGCCCCCCTTTGAGCTCGGAAAACTTGTACAACACTATCAAATAAATAAATGTGATTATTATAGCATTAACAAACACATTATTTATATATATATATATATATATATATATATATATATGTAAGAAATAAATGAATATTACTTACGTGTCGAAGATAGTCTTTATATCCGAGTGATTGTTGTAATGGCCGTGCAGGGGATCTAAATAGTATATAATTCAGAGGTCGCATTGATTGCAAATAGCACCTAATGTGCCCTACAACAACAAAAATTTGGTTGGCAATTTTGTTTACACAACTAATAAATTAAGATCTCATAAATTAAAAAAGATATAAATAAAGAATATATAATTACCCTGAATTATATGGCGCAAGGAACAACTTATCCTTCTCTTTATTTCTCAATAGGATATCTACAACATATTTCTTTACATTAACTGGATCGAGTTTAAATATTGAAAGCTTATGCGGAGACAAGAATGAAAATCTATCTGACAATTTGCGCGTGCACACCAACTTCTCATACAAAAACCTTCAATGAAAATTTCAAATTAGATTAATTACCAATAAATTAAATTAATTACCAATAAATGCAAATAGCTTTATCTCTGAAAATAGCTTTATTCATGCTTATGATGCGTGAATCGTTGCTGTCCATATTCGTTTTTGCTTATAAGTTACTTTTTTTTTTTGTAATTCATTGCATATAAATACATCACAATATTTTCATAATTAAAATGTAGCAGCTATAAATTACCACAATATATATATATATAAATATAATTATTACATCTTCAAAAATAATACTAAAACTTACACACCAACAATCCAATGAAGTTTAAATTAAAATAAATAAAAAATATTGAAATAAACAAACTTATTTAAATTAGCAAGCCTTTGGAAAAAAAATAACATTAAAAGATTTTTTTTTTAAAATAAAAATGTTAAGTTAGACATTGAATATTATCAAAGTATGATATACAATTAGTGTATATTTTTCCCTTATTAGTACTCGGGTACATATTCTATTTCTTCAATACAAAAGAATTTATTTTATTTTAGTACAACCGAAGAAAATATTCATGTATATAAATTGTTCATGAAAACAAAGACACTCACTAGACTTATAGGTTGAACGAAGAATAAATTAGAGCAAAAAGTACTTTTTGTTCCCAACATTATTTTATACTTTTATTATAAAAAATAATACTTTAAATTTATTCATTATAAACACTCTCCAAAAAAGATACGATCAAAATAATTTTGAAAGAAACACATGACATAACACCTTTAATTAAGTATTACGTATTCAAAACTTAATGGTAGTGAGACACAAAATATAAGATATACGAAGTAATTATACATTCAATTGGTCAAAAAAAGAAAAAAAATAATAATAGTTCACAAAGTAAAACAAAAATAAAAATTATTATCATATAAAAACAATTGGTTACAAAAAAAAAAAATATATATATATATATAGTATTGTGTAATGATTGAATGTTAAAAAAATATACATAAATATTTGGGTTACATAAATATACTAGTCGAAATTGATTCCTTGGAAGCTGTTAAGCACATTGAGGAGGCCGATATTGAGCGTGATGCCTATGGTAACTTGGTGACTGACATACGCTCCCTCATGCAAATAAATTGGTCCTTAAATTTGGTCCATTCTCTCAGGGAAGATAATGCATGTGCAGTCATTTTAGCGATTGATGGCTATCCACCACAACAGCTTCAGCTGCCATTGATGGCTGATGCCCTGCATGTTCAACTTCCTTGCATGTAGTTCCTTGTTTCTTATTTCATTTTTCTTTTCTTCTTGCTTGACAAAAATAGTTCCAAGGATGGTAATTTTTTATTTGAATAAAATAAAGGTCTTTCGTGAAGATCAATAACCCCAGTAGACATAACAAAGAAGATTCAATTTGGTCTTCTGCTGAAAACAGAAATACAAACTGTGATCATTATTCTCAGATAAATCAGTCCAAATATATAGTAAAAAAAAGTAATTTTATGATAAACAAACATTCTTTTTTATCCTTCTGTCAAAATTAATTCTAACTAATTTGATTATTTTTATTTTTGTTTTACTTTTACAATGATTGATATATAATTGTTCTAAAATGTAATATTTAAATTCTCCTTTTAAATACTAAAGTAGTAGGTAACTTTAAGACAAAAAAAAAAAAGTAGTAGGTAACTTTCTCATGATAATGAGTATATATTTAATATGTTGACTCACAAAATAGGCACCAATTTAGTGTCAGTTCGCGAAGGCCAAAATGTTAGCTTATAGTGAATAAGTTTGGAAGATTAAAATAGAGTTATTTTGATAACGATCATTCTTTAATGAGTTTATAGCGTTTTATCAAAAAAATTATAGCTTTTTTTTATATGCTACTTCAAGTAGCAGTTTATATAGTGTTTAATTTTTTTTTTCTCTCATTTTTACTTTCATTATCTTAATTCAAAAATATTTAATATTAATTAAAAATATATTTTTATGATATTTTATATTTATCAATTAATTCAACGCTAATCATTATCAAACACTTCAAATTTAATTAACTGATTTATCCATTATCAACTAACTTATATGTTATCCGCTATAAATTTATCCACTATCAACTAAATTATCCGCTATTTTTTACCATTCAATGTTTTAATGTCCAAAAATGTTGCATACCAAAAAAGGGATAAAAACAAAAATGGACCAGTAACACTTACAACAGCAAAAGCTGATCAATTTGTTCAAAAGTTTCAACTTCATCAAGGAAATTATGATCCAACTCCTTCAAAAGATGTTGGCGCAAATTCCTCTTCAAACAAAAATGCTAAGTTGGACAGACGCAACTCTTTAAATTTATGTGAATACCAGAGAATGGGAACAAAAAGACAGCCACTTATCTAATAAAAGTAAAGAAATATAATCAACCTTTAAAAGCATAAGTTTTTTCTTTTTTTGACCACTTGAATGTACAATTATTTCGTATATCTTATATATTGTGTCTCACTGCCACTTAAGCTTTGAATACCTAATACTTAATTAAATGTGTTATGTCATGTGTTTCTTTCAAAGTTATTTTGATTGTATCTTTTTCGGAGAGTGTTTATAATGAATAAATTTAAAGTATTATTTTTTATGATAAAAATACAAAATAATGTTGGGAACAAAAAATACTTTTTGCTTTGATTTATTCTTCGTTCAACCTGTAAGTCTAGTGAGCGTCTTTGTTTTCGTGAACAATTTATATAGATGAATATTTTCTTCTGTTGTACCAAAATAAAATAAATTCTTTTGTATTGAAGAAATAGAATATGTAACCGAGTACTAATAAGGAAAAAATATACACTAATTGTTTATTATACTTTGATAATATTCAATGTATAACTTAACATTTTTATTTTAAAAAAAACATCTTTTAATGTTATTTTTTTTTCAAAGGCTTGCTAATTTAAATGAGTTTGTTTATTTCAATATTTTTTATTTATTTTAATTTAAACTTCATTGGATTGTTCGTGTGTAAGTTTTAGTATTATTTTTGAAGATGTAATAATTATATTTTTATATATATTGTTGTAATTTTTAGCTGCTACATTTTAATTATTAAAATATTGTGATATATTTATATGCAATGAATTAAAAAAATATTTTATTGGAAGGTTTAGTGGAATTCTCCTTATGACAATTTCTGACAAGTCATCGTTGTTGCTTGTCAATATCTTCATCTGTTGTTTGAGAAGTCTCTTTCATTTTCGAGTATTAGATTCTCCTTTGTTTTAAGAGATTTTGACTACACTCACTTCTGTCTTTCATCTCAATTATAAAATAAATCTCAAATTTATTAGTCCTAACTTATTATCACTCAAAATTTTGTCAAATGTTATTAGAGAAAAGTCTAAATTCAAGTCTCGACACAAGTATTTAGAGATATTTGTTTTTGGAACAAACTGTTCTTAAATGGATAATTCAATTTATAGGGTAAAGTGGGTAACTTCAACCATAAATAAATAAATTAATAGTTAATATTAGTATTATATACACGTGTATAGTAGAAAATAAGCAAATCAAAGTCCAAAGTAAGATGGAAAAGAATACTTGCTGAAATGGCTAATGTTTGGATAAAAATGATACTTTTGCAAGCAATTTCTAAATCCAACCAAAAAATCATTGCAATATCCAACATATGCCTTATTACAGTACCTTTTGAAACCTCATTTGAGATTTAGTCCGGTAAGTCATCCTCCAGGTGAAGGACAAGTTTTCTAACAAGATTTTATTCTACTAAAAAACTAGTAATTTACATAAATGAAAAGTAAACATCCTTAAATACAGAGATATTCTTATATACCAAACATCAAAAGACATGTTAACATCCTTATAAGGACTCTCCAAATTGGGAGGCTTCCAAGTCAAGCTCTTGTCTCATGACACAGTTCATTAACCACTCACTACAGAAAGTCCTTATACCTCTCTTTGAAGCCATCATTGCTTCTTCTATATCTTCTTTGCATGTCACAAAGATTGTTGTTGATGTTTCATTTACTTTTTCAAGTCCACTAATAACCTAATACAAGAATTAACGGAATTTATCAGCAGCAGGGTTCAGTTCCTCAAAGAGAAAAGGAAACCAAAATGTGCATAGATGTGTTACAGTGAAGTGAATAAGATGTATCCTTAAATGCACATACTATAGGACATGCACATGCAAGTCACTTCTGGAGAAAATGACTGCACCCAAGATGAATCATAAATGATTCATCATATGAATATTTTTCTAATTGTAACAGCTAAGAGCACAAACTAAAACAAAGTACATGCTTAGTTAGCATAAAGGAAATTGAATGAGTAATGCAAAAATAATAAATTGATATGTAAGTGCACTACGGATTTTTAAGCCATAGAACTTACATTACCACCAGCAGACCTAACAATGGCAGACAGAGTTTCTGCAGGAGTTTGACATTAGCTGCAATACATATATTATACCCCTTAAACAAAGCATGGGGACAAGCTTTTGCTCGGAAAACTGCACTTCTTAAATCCGATTTGTACTTCAACAAATAATCCTCATCATTCAGTATGTGAGGCAATTCATCTGCATATTCATTTTTAAGATTGTGTAAGCTCTCTTTTATAATAAATCAATATAGACAAGATAGTTTGATCCATCTTACCAACAAATCTGCCTTGACGAAAACTTTCTTTTAACCAACTTGATGAGACCACCCAAGCACTGTGTAGTTAACAATATCTCCTTGTTATAAATTATTAATAACCAACACAATGAATGCATGTAAGAATGGGATAGGGCATGTGTGAGTAAATAATAATGGACACTAGAAGCAATAAATTGAAAGATGGCACCAGTCCTGTCAAATTACACGTTTCAATGGCGAATTTGAAATTCAAAAACTGGTATAATATTTTCCCAACATCAAATAATGAATTCTTAAATAACCAAAATTTATCTACTCAAACATCTAAAGTTTGACAGATTGCATACAACTGAAATTGAGGAAAACTGACAACTCAAAAATACGAAGGTTTGCATTGCAATAAATAATGACTCTCACAAAGATGGTAAGTTAGCTTTAAATGCTGGAAAAATAATATTCTTTAGAAGAGAACCATAAGCGAAATTCATAACACTAACAGATTAGGGAAATGCATTTCCAAATATTTATTTAAAAACCAAGGGATACCAAGATTTCAATTAACTACAAATTTTTAGACAATTAAAACTTGATTTCAAATATAAACAAGATTTAGTGTTTAAAATTAGTCTTGCTGACAGGTCTGAACCTATCCTGAACAGAGGGCGGTACAGAAATTCAGAGTTTTTCTCACTTTTCCTGTGGCAACATGTGTTGTCGTGCTTCCGTCAGAGGCAATAGTTCCACCAAGGTCTTCAATCACCTATATGTAAAACAAATGTCTAAGAAATCTTGACCCTAGAATTTAAATTAATTCCCAGGATCTATGAAAAGAAAAATTAGGAAGCACAAAATTAGACCTCTGTTATATTCCCCCTACCATATGTAATAAACCAAACCTTGAAAAGAAAGAATGTTACATTTAAAAGGCAACGATCAGATTTCTAAATAAAAATTATAAGTTAAAAAAATGTTACTCATCAATATACTAAAGAAAAAAAATGTAACTCATCAATATACTAAAGAATTTATAAAATATGGGTAATTAAACAGACATTTCCAAGCTGTGTTTTCTTAGCATCATCAGTGATATTCATCAACATGATTCTAAAGCATTGTTTAGTTGATGGCAGTTCTGAGTTGGCAGGAGCTTCTAAATGCAAAAGGTCTCCAATACATTTTTCAGACTTTTTCGTAATCAAACAATCACCATGAGGGGCTTCCACAAAACAAGGATTGACCCTATCATCAGCCTCTTGGATAAGACCCCAGCTAGAATCTGACGGCAGTCAACTAACGGGCTTCCCTTCACCCTCTTTGACTTCAATGAGGATAAAGAGGCTTCCCAGGTCCTCTTCGCAACTTTTGTAGATTGAGAACAATTCACTACATTAGCATAATTTACATCCTGTGAACAATCTGCACCATTTGCCTGTCTATCATCATTTGCTCTGGCCGAAGGAGCAGGATCGTTGCAGTTGCAGCAGTTCTTAGATTTGTGACTGACAAATCCTGTTCATTGTGCAAGAGATTACAACAACTATACAATAAAACCAAATAGTCCTAATAGAATATTTGATTTACTTTTTTCTAATTCCAGAAAAAAATTACCACTAAGTTTTCCATATCTGCTTGAAGATCCACCTTTCACCAAAACCTTAGGTTGACTTTGATTTGTGTCTGTTCTATGGGAAGATTTCAAATCAATGAGTAGTTGCCCAGAAAATTCAAGCTGTTCATTTTCAACAATTGCGGGTGTAGAGGAATTCTGATGAGGTGGTGAGGGGAGAGACTTCCCAGAGTTAGCATTGTCATCTAACAATTCATTCCTTAGATGGCAAACCATCAGAGTTGAACCGCCGGGAAAGCACAATGCTCTGCGAATATCAACTTTTACAGGTAACCTGCGGGCTCTACCTTTGATATCCACCTGTGCTATTGATGAAAAACCCTACATTTGTGGGGAGAAAATGTTGTAACGCCAGAACTAAAGAACCATCTTTTAATGAATAAAAACTATGCATCTAAATTTGTAAATTTGGCAAACTGTATTAATATCATTAAATATTTATCATACTATATTATTAAATGGCCTCTTGGCAAAAATGTAAAGTTTTTCTTGCAAGGATATAACAAGAAATCAAACACTGAAATTCTTGCAAGGTTGATCACGAATTTACAGTATAATCTTAGACTAAAAAATGAATGACAATCAGTCATATATAACAAACAACCAAAATCAACTCTATGTATTAGGAATATACTGTATTTTCTTTAGTATTGCTTCGGTAGTGTGGCATTGGGCCAGCTGTCCTTAGCCCAATCCACAGTATCTTCCAAAGACTTTGTGTTAGAGTCAATTGCAGTTTGTTAAAACTATATATTCTGCTCTGACTCTAACTAACACTCTCACGAATGCTCTCTCAGTTTCTATACTTGTAATACTATGATCTTCTCAAAACTCCAGAGAATTTTTGTTTAAAAGGAAGATAGATAGAAGAATTATACAGTAAAGTGAAATACAAGAACTTTACAGGTAAGGGAAAAATTCAAACTACAAAGAATTGTTCTTGTTGGAGAAAGAGAGCGATACATCTCTTTTGGAAGTTGAAAGCCTTGACTGCAACAACAAACCAAGAGTCATAGGAACATCTGTTTCCTCTATTATGGCAGCAAATAAGCAGGCTACAACCAACAATTGCATTATCCAAGCTCTTTCCTTCTCCAAGTAGAAACATAACATATTAACATTAGATCAAAACCAATGGAGAGACTAAAAAGCCTTTTTATTTGGTTAAACTTCTCTTCATTCATAGATAAACATGAAATCAAGCAAATGATGGAATCAATCAATAACAACAACCAAAGAGTTATATTAAATGCAATCATACCAAGTCTATGAAATGGATAGTAACAAATGCGAATCACTTTTGTGATTTAGTCCCCACAAATTTTGTCTTTATCTTCTCTTCGTGGCTATGTCGTAAGTTGTATTTGAAATTAAGCCCTGCTTTAAGCATACAAATGATAAAGTCAGCATCAAAATCCGACACAATTCAGATTGTGCAGCTGGTTTATCAATCAAAGGTAACATAAATTCAACCCACACACCAATAGTCACAAAATTTATCTAATTTTTACCATGGACCCAATATTTGTAACCTAACATTTTTATAATCCTACATAAAGAGCCGAAAAAATCTCTAATTCTTATTACCTATATTGAAGCCTTGATATACTATGGTAGCTTCTCACCTTTAATCACCATGGATCTTAAATAACATTAGCTATACCCATATCATCATGTTTCACAATAGTAGTTACAGAAACTACACAACTAGCATAGTAATTAAAAAATTAGGTAGAGAAGTATATAGCATCACTCTCCTTGGAGTGACTCACTCGTTCTTTTTGTAATGTTATTTAACATAAAATTCTTCATACCTTAATTAACTCTTTAACACTAATTACAACACCAGCCCCTGCATCAAAATAATTTTAGCAGATAAGAGTCCAATTGCAGTAAGAACTTACTAAGGGTGTCATAAAGAAGCAGCAAAACGAAGCTTTGTGCACAAAAATCCTAGACCTATATTATAAAGATATTGATGAATAATGATAACATAAGGAAAAACCAGGGAGCAGACCTTGCCAATTAAAACAGATTTGGCCTTCTTGAAATTCTAACTCAAGACTTTAACATTTACTTAATAATTAAACTTGAAATTTTAATTAAAATCATGCAAACTTTTCTAAAAATAAAAAATATACGTATTAAATCTGGAAACCATAATTCCTTAAAATGCAAGTTCAAATATTTGATAACTACATGTATACACTTTTTATCATCAATCATAAAAACTATTTTTGGAAAGGCATAAACTAAGAAAAATCATTTTTCTTTAATCACCACAACAACATTAATATTTCAGAATTCTCTCCAACGCTAACTCAGTGTCAACCATCTCGATTCCTTTTCGAGACTCAAGGAGTTAACTACAAAACCATAAAGATTTATAAAAATTTGTTCACCACCAAAATTTATCCAACCACATCATAATTCCAAAATTAAATCTTTTTATCTTTGAAGTTATATCACTCAACCATTATAGCACCAAAATTTGAGTTAATCAAGTACTCTAAACTTTTTCTTTAAACTCAGTCCAAGAGTAATTAAAATAGTAGCACTTTTAACTCTAAACATTTTAATTTCAATTAACTTTTTATTTAAACTCTTTAACTTAATTAAAATTTGAACTTTTTCACAATTCTAAATTTTCTTGTAAAGTTTCAACTTCAGTACCAACTCATTTATTTGAAAACAACTCATTACATAACTCAAACACATCAAAAATCAATTTCTTTTTTTTAACCATTACTAACAACATCAACAACAAGGACTGAATTTTTTTCAAAACACCAAAAAATCACTTATTTATGGACAAGAAATTTGCAACAAAACACCAAAAAAATCTTATCATTTCTATCCAAAAAAATCTCACTTCAATTTGACAACCTCAAATTGTTAAAGGCACACTAACACTACTATCGGATTTGAATACAAAGGTTTGGAACTTGAGTAGTTGCTTCTGACAAGTTGATCATAACAATGACTATCACACTCTAAGAAAAACACTTAGAAAATATTTCTCATTCAACCAATTGCTTCTCTCTTTGAACTCTAAGATAAATTTGAAATTTTGAGTTTGAGTTCTTCTACTCTTTTCTGATTTTTCAATAATCTTCTTTTTCATCCTTGAATATCTATTTATAAATAAAATTAGGGTTTCAATTTAGTCATTGTTTAATTCTTAATTGTATTTTCATTCCTAGCTTGGTCAACAATGATCTTCTTCAAAAATAATTATGAACAAGATACTTTTTGATAATATGTTCTTTAGCCAATTATTTATATTTGAATCCAATTTAAGCAGTTCTTCTAGATTGATTATTTACGTATTTTGTTCAGATTGAGTTTGTAAATTCTTCAGATTGATATTATTTGTATTTTGTTAAGATTGTTTGCGCAAATTCTTCAGATTGATATTGTTCGTATTTTGTTAAGATTGCTTTTGTATATTCTTCAAATTGATACTTCCTTCCTATTTCTTGTTTTGATCTGGGCGAGAACATAGTGTTGGACTCGTTCTTGAACTTTCACAAGTAGAAATCTTACTAAGTCCATTTCAGTATTTTATCCTTTGTCAAAATCTGAATTATATCTTTGCAACTAATAAATGTATCTTCTTATGAGTGTTTCTTCTTGTAAACAATTATTGATCATGTCTTCTTGTAAATAATTCATATCTTCTTGTAGATAAATCTTGATCAAATCTTCCCTTAAATGATTTATATCTTCTTGTGATAAATCTTGTTCAAATCTTCTTGTAAATAATTCATATCTTCTTGTAGATAAATCTTGATCAAATTTTGTTGTAAATAATTCATAACTTCTTATGATAAATCTTGATCATATCTTCTTCAAATCTTGACCATATTATATTTTCAACTTGGTCAAAGATATTCTTCAATTATAAATCTGATTCAAATCTTATTTTAGATTGTCTTCAAAAACACAAATCTTCTTTCATACCCTATGAAGTCAAATGTATTGTTCCCATAAAATACTTTTGTTAATATCAAAACTCTAAGTATAAAACAACCTTGCTTCCAACAAGTTTGTAATGTGTTTTGTATTTGTCAAGCAACTAATAATTTGAACTTAATGTATTTTGTGTTTTTTCAAGTGAAATGAAGTGTTTTGTATTCTTTCATATTGTTAATGTATTATTTAAAGTGACTTTAAGTCTTGTAAAATCTGAATGGACGTTTTGGGTTGTAAGGTTACGAATATAATCACAATGGTCACTAAAAAATGACATTTACTGTCATTATAGTCCCTAAAAGTGATAACTTATATTCAGAGTGGTACATGTATGTAATAACTTATTGGGTTTGATGAAGAGTGAGGAAATGAGAAAAAATTTAATTGAAGGGAGAAGAAAGGAGTAAAGGTAACTAAAGGAGAGGAAAATACAAATTTTTCCATTTAAAGCTTCATTTTGAATTTTTATTTTAAATTTAATGTTAATTTGATCCTTGTCTATTCATCACATTCACATAGGAGAGTGATACATCACTCAGCCACGTACACGTCACACACTTAACATGGCTAACACAAAAGTTAACTTCAGAGATTAAAGTGACGAACGTTGAACTGAGTAAAGGACTGATTTGTGTTTATTGCTGAGTCGGGGACTAGAAAGAGAGCGTTTTGTTGAGTCAGGGACCAAAACAGTAGTTTACCTTTTTTTTCATATATAAAGGCTTATTTAGTTAACTAGAAAGTTGCACTTTGTAAGAAATACTATAAACTAGACTACACATTTATTTATTGATTTATGGGGTGTTATATGTTATAATTTTATTTTATTATATCTCTATTGTGGTCGGTGATTACCACGAGTGTTTTTGTATTAATTAAAATAGAAAAAATATAAGTGGAAAAACGGGTCAGACTAACCTTAGTCAAACATAGTCCATAGTGGACATACCAAACTTGATAAATTGTAGCCCTATAGCAAAACAAGATGGACCAAATGTGTTCATTCATATGATTGTACCGTTCAAACAAGAAGGGATCGAACGAGATCGATCCTGTCGCGGCCTAAAATTTTGAGTGTTTCTCAAATTCAGTGGAGTCGCCACCAAAGTTTATTTTAAAATAGGGATAATATTGGAAAACCCTTAAAAATAAAAAAACTAAAAAATGGTCTTTGAAACCAAATTTTGAGTTCGGGAGTCGATTATGCATAGGGAAGGTATTAGCACCCTACGAAATCCGTTAAAATACGGTTACTTATAATTAATTGTGCAAAATTAATATTAACTTAAATATACTTATTTCTCCTTATTATTAAATATGAATATCAATTGTTTTTATGAAATAAATGTGTTCTTTAAAAAGAGAGGGAATAAAAAAGAGATTTTTTTTATTAATGTGCTTGACAAGAGTGTGATCTTGCTCCTACGTATCTCCCGGTGCGATGGAGAAATCAAAGCTATGTAGTTCTTGGGTAGAAAATGCGGATGTGTTGATTGCTTTTAAAGAAATTGTGTTTTGTTGTTGATAAAAAAAAGTTGTTTTGACAGAAAAAAGAAAGAAATAGTTTGTTTGATTTGAATAAATATTTTAAAAAAAATGAGTTTTAAGACTATCAAGTTGCACAATGTAACATCCTAAAGCAAAGGACTAAAAATAATTAGAATTTCAAAATTTGAAATATTATAATTTATAGATTATTATGATTATATTATTACTATTATTATTATTATTATTATTATTATTATTATTATTATTATTATTATTATTATTATTATTATTATTATTATTATTATTATTATTACTGTTATCAATAACCAATTTGCTTAAAATAAGGTAATATTAATAAGTTGTTTTGTTTGTTAAAGACTTATAAATAATAATGGGAAGTTTGTTTTGTTTGTTAAAGGTTTTTGTGAAAGGGATAATAACAAACAAAGCTATTATAACAACCGTTTGTTATATAATTATCTGTTATTAAGGAGTCAACCAAAATCAAACAAAAAGTCCATCATAAATGAATTCAATATGTACTATTTGTAACAACCAAGAGTTTAGTGGAGAAAATATAGGATACCTAATCAAATTATCTTATAAATATTTAAATATAAATAGATAGAAAGAAGAAAAATACTGAATTAAAAATTGAATGGAGAAAACTATGCCAAATAAAGAGGAGGAAAACTATGCCAAAATAAAGAGGAGCTTGCGGTTGCAATATGGGTTAATAACTATTAACATATACTAAACATTTTTATCAAAGAACGCTTATCACACCCTTTAAACTTTCATGGTACATTTATTTTGGGATGGAAAAAGAGTTAGATATTTTGAATTTTATTTTCTTATAAAATTATATTTTTGATGAAAATCTAATTCTATTAAAATTATAATTTTATGAATTGTAATAATAGATTATGAATTGATTTATTTACAACTGTTTGTTGGATTACCGTTATATGATGGTTTGAATATATATCATTTAAAAGATTATTTTATTATATTTTCTTGAATGATTGTTGTTATTATATATTCAAATAAAATATCATATTATAAATATATATATTCTCTAAGAGATTGTTTTATTATATTTTCCGGCATGATTGTTGTTATTATATTCAAATAAAACATCATATTATAAATATATATTTTCTAATAGATCGTTTTATTATATTTTCTTGAAGGATTGTTTTTATTATAAATTCAAATGAAATATCATATTATAAATATATATTCTTTAAAGGATTATTTTATTATATTTTCCTATATGATTGTTGTTACTATATTCAAATAACATATCATATTATAAATATATATATTCTTTAATAGATTGTTTTATTATATTTTTCTAAATGATTGTTGTTATTATATTCAAATGAAATATTATATTATAAATATGATCTTACGAATATGATTGTTAAAAATATGAATTACTTTGATTGTGTGTGCTGGAGATGGGTCTTGTACCCCACATATAGATGAGTTTTAAACTTCACAAAGAGATGAAGTTTAAACTCCACATGGATGGGTCTTGTACCCCACAAATAGATGAGTTTTAAACTTCACAAAGAGATGAGGTTTAAACTCCACATGGATGGGTCTTGTACCCCACATATAGATGAGTTTTAAACTTTACAAAGAGATGAGGTTTAAACTCCACACGGATGGGTCTTGTACCCCACACTGGATGAGTTGGTGTTCCACATGATGAGATAATACTCACTTCTCGGAAGTAGTATATCTCCATATAACGATGAGACATCCTTGAATTGATTGGGTTATTTTCTGCAGAATAAATGTGTATATTGGATTTAATCTATTATTATAGATGTGAATTATTGTTAATTTAATTGATGAGTTTTATTAATTATTGGAAGTAATTGGTTATTATAGAAAAATCTTAGTTATACCATATATATTTCTAAAGAATATTTTTGGAAGAAAGCGGGTGCCATGATCGATTTTTCCGGTTACCGCGCCGGTTGAGAACAATACGATTTTTAAAATGTGTGTATTATTCACTGGGATTTAATATCTCATTAAAGTGTTGTTTTCAGAGACTGAGACCGTCGGGGACGTCGAGAGTTGAGAAGTCATACTTCCTTTGAGAAGAGTAATTTCCTTAGATTAGGTTAATAGATCAAGAGTTAGTAGACATAGTGTCTACATTGTAGTTTATTTCGGGATTAGTTATTAAATGCCCAGATTTGAATATTTTGATTATTAAGGAATTTTCAGCTGTAAGGTTTTATTTTAATGATTTTACAATATTATTTCTTTAAAGAACTTCATTATTTATTATAGTACCTTTTCTCTTATATAAATATGAAAACTTTTTCGGTATTTTTATACCCACGTAACTAGGCGTTACATTTTTGGTATCAGAGCCAGTTTGAACCTAGATCGGACTGTGGTGTGGGTTTACTTTACTTTATTTTTATTTATAAAAAAAAAAAAACCAAATCTTGGGCTTATAGGATTGCTCGTTATAGTCATAACTTTTGTATGCTATTATGTTGGATATTGGGTCGGGCCAACCTAGTGGTTGAATGGTGGTCTGCATATTTATGGCATGTAACAAGCGTGGGACGAATGACGAACTTGCTAAGACTCTCAGCTTGGTAGCTGCAGCCATGGAAAATAGATGAAGACTCTCTGTCATTTGAGAGGACCCAATGTAGGATCGATAGCAGTCGTAGACCCTCAATATGTTGGACTTTCTGAATTTCGAAAGAACAATCAACCACCTTTTCGAGGCAGCTCTGATCCAGTTGATGCACAAGAGTGATTGTCGAAGTTAGAGAAGACCTTTAGAATCATGCATTGTGCTGACACTCAGAAAGTGGACCTCACCGTTTATACGTCAGAGTTTGATGTTAAGCATTGGTTGAATTGTACTAGAGGAGGTCTGTTGACAAAACGAGTTTCTTTTACTTGGGATAGGTTTAAAAAGTTATTTCTACAAAAGTATATTCCCCACAATCTTCTTATTCATCGTGGAGATATGTCAATTGTAGAGTATCTCGCCAAATTTTGAAGTTATATCAAGATACTCTTGCTATCTTATGGACAATCCTCAAGACGAGTGGAAGGCGATCAAATTTGAGTAAGGACTTAATTGGAATTCTAAGGATCTGTGACTACAACACTTTGGTAAACAAGTCTAGGGTGGTTGAGAAAAAGAAGCATGCGCTGGAAGTTGAGAAACCGATGGAGAAATTTATCTCTGGTGGAAAAAAAAAAAACTCTACAGTAAGGACAATAAATTTCATAAGAATCTACACCCTTTACCCACAATTTCAAAGGACATGTAAAGACAAACTTCAACTAGTAAGAGTAAGAAATGTAAAAAGTGTGGATTCAAGCATGGAGATCAATCGTGTTCTACAACACAAATTATATGTCTTAAATGTGGAAAGGTTGGGCATTTTGCTAGATGTTGCAAGAGTGGGGGACAATCCCAACTTATTACTATTGATTGATCTTTGTTGGAATGTTTCGAGTCTGCTTTATCTTGCCATAAGTATTTAGTTGAGAGAGGTCAAGGATACATGTTCTTATTTTCTTCAAAGGTAGAGGTTGAAGATAATTTAACTTTGATGATGTGTGTAGGTTGTGAGTTTTATGATATGTTTCCTAAATATGGACTTGAGGTCGAGGTACTATCAAATTAGGGTTAAGAGTGAAGATATTCCTAAGAAAACTTTAGGACAATATATGGACATTGTGAGTATGTAGTGATGCCTTTTAGAGTTACCAATGCCCCTATTATTTTTATGGATTACATGCATCAAATTTTCAGATAAGTTTGTGGTGGTGTTCATATATGACATTCTAATCTACTCTAGGATCTTGGGTGAGCATGAGAAACACGTGAAGATAATATTGCAAGTTTTGAGAGATAATAAATTGTATGCAAATCCTAAGAAATATGAGTTATGGCTTGATGAGGTGAAGTTTTTAGGACATACCTTCTCTAGTAAATGAGTAACATTTGACTCTATCAAAGTAGATGCAATAATAAGTTGGCTCAACCTAATTCAGTGACTGAACTAAAAAGTTTCCTAAGATTGACGAGTTACTATAGGAAATTATTAGAGGGACTTTCTAGCCTAGCCTTACCTCCCACCAAGTTGACTAGAAAAGGGAAAACTTTTTTGTGAGACTAAGAGTGTGAGGATAATTTCCAAGAGTTTAATGGAAGATTAATTTCAGCACCTTTTATAACGGATCCATCCATGAATTTTTTGGTTTATTGTGACGCTTCTAAAAATGGTTTAGGATGTGTTTTAATGAAAGAAGGAAAAGTCGTAGCTTATGGATCTAGACAACTTAGGTCACACGAGGCGAATTATCCAACCCATTATCTTGAATTAGCAGTTGTAGTCTTTGCTCTTAAGATTTGGAGGCATTA
>JBBPBQ010000001.1:30141792-30151905 GCA_037974755.1 Cicer yamashitae | reverse complement strand
TAACCTATATATTAAGGAGATAGTAAAGTTACACGGTATACCCACCTCTATATGGATCCACGATTTACCTTTAGATTTTGGAAAGCTTTTCAGAGAGCTTTTGGTACTAGACTGAGTTTAGCACAACTTACCATCCATAGACAGATGGCCAATAAGAGAATGCTATTCAAACTCTTGAGGATATGCTTAGAGCTTGTGTTCTAGATGAAGATGGGAGTTCAGATAAGTATTTACCTCTATCAAGATTTTATTATAACAACAATTATCACTCTAGCATAGGTATGACCCCATGTGAGGCTTTTTATGGAAGAAAGTGTAGATCCCCTTTGTGTTAGTGAGAAGTCTTTGTTATGACTTGGTTTAGTGCAAGAGACCACTATTAGAATTCAATTGATTAGGGAATGGATGCGTACAATACAAAGAAGGCAAATGAATCATGCTGACAAGAGAAGAAAATCATTGGGTTTTCAAGAAGGGGCACATGTGTTCTTGAGAGTATCTTCTAATACTGGGATGGGAAGGTCAGTGAAAGTCAAAAAGTTAAACCCTCGTTTCATGGATCCTTTCCATATTCTAAAAAGAGTCGAGTCAATTGCTTATCAATTAGCTCTTCTTTCACATTTAACTAACAATTGATGAAGTCTTTCATGTTTCTCAACCCCGATATGACAGTATCCAAGTCTCGCTGATGCAAGTACATAAGCTTCTTTATATTTGCACAAGTTGGGTCACTTTGGTTTTATTCAGTTTGATGTAAATTTCAGGGACGAAATTTCTTTAAGGAGGGGAGAAAATGTAAGCAAAGGACTAAAAATAATTAGAATTTCAAAATTTGAAATATTATAATTTATAGATTATTATGATTATTATTATTATTATTATTATTATTATTATTATTATTATTATTATTATTATTATTATTATTATTATTATTATTATTATTATTATTATTATTATTATTATTATTATTATTATTATTATTATTACTGTTATCAATAACCAATTTGCTTAAAATAAGGTAATATTAATAAGTTGTTTTGTTTGTTAAAGACTTATCAATAATAATGGGAAGTTTGTTTTGTTTGTTAAAGGTTTTTGTGAAAGGGATAATAACAAACAAAGCTATTATAACAACCTTTTGTTATATAATTATCTATTATTAAGGGGTCAACCAAAATCAAACAAAAAGTCCATCATAAATGAATTCAATATGTACTATTTGTAACAACCAAGAGTTTAGTGGAGAAAATATAGGATACCTAATCAAATTATCTTATAAATATTTAAATATAAATAGATAGAAAGAAGAAAAATACTGAATTAAAAACTCAATAGAGAAAACTATGCCAAAATAAAGAGGAGGAAAACTATGCCAAAATAAAGAGGAGCAAAGGTACGGTTGCGGTTGCAATATGGGTTAATAACGATTAACATATACGGAACATTTTTATCAAAGAACGCTTCAAGAGGTGAGTAATCACACCCTTTAAACTTTCATGGTACATTTATTTTGGGATGGAAAAAGAGTTAGATATTTTGAATGGTATTTTCTTATAAAATTATATTTTTGATGAAAATCTAATTCTAGTAAAATTAGAATTTTATGAATTGTAATAATAGATTATGAATTGATTTATTTACTACTGTTTGTTGGATTACCGTTATATGATGGTTTGAATATATATCATTTAAAAGATTATTTTATTATATTTTCTTGAATGATTGTTGTTATTATATATTCAAATAAAATATCATATTATAAATATATATATTCTCTAAGAGATTGTTTTATTATATTTTCCGGAATGATTGTTGTTATTATATTCAAATAAAACATCATATTATAAATATATATATTTTCTAATAGATCGTTTTATTATATTTTCTTGAAGGATTGTTGTTATTATATATTCAAATGAAATATCATATTATAAATATATATTCTTTAAAGGATTATTTTATTATATTTTCCTATATGATTGTTGTTACTATATTCAAATAACATATCATATTATAAATATATATATTCTTTAATAGATTGTTTTATTATATTTTCCTAAATGATTGTTGTTATTATATTCAAATGAAATATTATATTATAAATATGATCTTACGAATATGATTGTTAAAAATATGAATTACTTTGATTGTGTGTGCTGGAGATGGGTCTTGTACCCCACATATAGATGAGTTTTAAACTTCACAAAGAGATGAAGTTTAAACTCCACATGGATGGGTCTTGTACCCCACAAATAGATGAGTTTTAAACTTCACAAAGAGATGAGGTTTAAACTCCACATGGATGGGTCTTGTACCCCACATATAGATGAGTTTTAAATTTTACAAAGAGATGAGGTTTAAACTCCACACGGATGGGTCTTGTACCCCACACTGGATGAGTTGGTGCTCCACATGATGAGATAATACTCACTTCTCGGAAGTAGTATATCTCCATATAACGATGAGACATCCTTGAATTGATTGGGTTATTTTCTGCAGAATAAATGTATATATTGGATTTAATCTATTATTATAGATGTGAATTATTGTTAATTTAATTGATGAGTTTTATTAATTATTGGAAGTAATTGGTTATTATAGAAAAATCTTAGTTATACCATATATATTTCTAAAGAATATTTTTGGAAGAAAGCGGGTGCCATGATCGATTTTTCCGGTTACCGCGCCGGTTGAGAACAATACGATTTTTAAAATGTGTGTATTATTCACTGGGATTTAATATCTCATTAAAGTGTTGTTTTCAGAGACTGAGACCGTCGGGGACGTCGAGAGTTGAGAAGTCATACTTCCTTTGAGAAGAGTAATTTCCTTAGATTAGGTTAATAGATCAAGAGTTAGTAGACATAGTGTCTACATTGTAGTTTATTTCGGGATTAGTTATTAAATGCCCAGATTTGAATATTTTGATTATTAAGGAATTTTCAGCTGTAAGGTTTTATTTTAATGATTTTACAATATTATTTCTTTAAAGAACTTCATTATTTATTATAGTACCTTTTCTCTTATATAAATATGAAAACTTTTTCGGTATTTTTATACCCACGTAACTAGGCGTTACATACAACTTATGTCTCAAAAACTCAAGGAGTAAAAAGATGTCTCATCTAATTAATCCGTTTAAGAGTATTTTTTTATTTTCGGTTTTAAAATTGAGTTTTAAAGCCACCAAGTGGTACAACTTGTTTCTTAACAACTAAAAGATTAAAAGATGTCACATCTAATTAATCTAATATTTATTTATTGTGAATGTTTTTTTTTTATAAAAAAGTAAACATACACATAGAGAGAGAAATGAGTTTCTTTGTTAAGAGATAGAGAGTGAGAGAGAACATATACACAAAAAACGGCCAAGAAAAGGAGTTGCCCGCGGTGGTGGTTCGTCGAGGGTCAAAGTTGACGTTGGTGGCTGAGTGGACACTCTAGCAGTAGTGCTCGTGGTGGTGGTTCGTCGGAGGTCAAAGTTGACGGAGGTGGCTATGTGGACACTCTGACGGTAGTGCTCATGGTGCTGGTTTGCAGAGGTCGATTTGATGATGGTTTCCTAAGGGATTTGAAAAGGATGATGAAGGTGGTGATGTGTAGCTCATGCTCTCTCTATCTCTCTACATTTTAAGAAGATGGTGGTTTTCTTTGTTGATCTTAAAAGCAAAGAAGAACTCTCTTTCCTCTATTCTAATTTTTTATGAAAATAAAACTCTCCCCTTGATTTAATTTTTTGTTATCAATATATAGGCTACAAGGATGAATCGTTGCGTCCATGAGATAAATTGAGTTCCGGTTTTTTCAATTGTTTTGAATAAATTATGGAGTGACAAGTGAAGATAAGACTTCTAGTTTTTGGTGGATTGCAAAGTTGGAGAATATGAGACTTCTACTTTTTGACGAAGTGCAAAGTTGGTGAAGATTCAAAAGGAGGGAAACATGGAAGCTTAAAATGTGGAAGGGGGAGGCTTGTACTATTTCTACCAAAAACATTATTTTTATTTGTTTGTTAGTTATTATTACTTTTTATTTATTTTTTTATATTTTTATGATGTAAATTGGACACTTTGCAAAAACATCAATGAGAATGTGAGCTCAATTATTGGAATAGATTTATGAGTTTAATTTTGATATTTTTTTGAAAATTTTTTAGTACAATAAAATGTGATCGTAAATATATACAATTAAAGACATTATTATGAAGTATTATTTTTTAAATTTTTTTAAATGGCCGGGCAAAATTGGGGTACTACAGATCCATTTGACAACTCTATTTATAGTATAACAATTAGAGCATAACAATTAATCTATTCAAATTATTTTATGATTTTCTTCATCATATTAATTCTTTGTTTTTAACTTAAATACTTATTTTTATTATTATTTAAAAAAATATTATAAATTACACGAATCATAATATTTAAATATATAATCTGGACAAGGCATGATGAATACACTAATTAGAGTAAAAACATAGCAACAAAAATATTTTAGTTTTTTTAATGGTAAAAAATATTCGAGTTTTATACTATTGAAAAAAAATAAAAATAAAGCGAACACCTTTGTCAAAAAATAAAGTGAACAGGTATAAAGTTTTCTTTGAATTGGATACCATTTTTTGGATTTAGATTCTGTTATTTAAACATCTCTTAATTTCTCTCAATTATTTTTTAATTTTTTTAATTAAAATTAAAATTTATACTATATAAATCATATTATGCATATAAATTTTAAATAAATTTAAAATTATTTAATTTACTATTGAAATATATCAAATTGATATGTTACGTAATTAAATAGAACATCGTTAATCTTTACAATTCTTAATAATATGTTAAATAAATTTATATTTGTATAAAATTTTAAACAAATAATTTGTATAATATAAATTTTTAATTCAATAAAAAATTAAAAAAATAATATATAGAATAAAAAATATTGAAAATTGATAGCGACCTAGAAAAATTTAAAAAATTTTGAATTGAGACGATTAAAACTCTCATCATCTTAGCCGTTATAAAAAAAATAATAATAAAGTGAACACATTTAACAAATTGCGCGTGAAGAAAAATTCTGAATAGGATTCTGATTCGCTATTGTTACCGACATTGAATTCATTTTTCATATTTAATTTTTCATTTCATGCTAAATTAAATTTAATAAACCGCATAAAAGGGGATGCTACATGGCACTCTCTCCCCCAACAACAACATATCGTGGATGAGAGAAAGCTTACTATCTAAAGAAGAAAGAATAATATAATGATACTGGCTGGTGAAATTCGCGATGTGCCAGGAAGCCAGAACAGCCTTGCGATCAATAGTCTCGCCCGCTATGCTGTTGAGGAACACAACAAAAAAGAGGTTTATTTCTTTTGTTAGTTTGTTTTTCTTTAATTAGTTAGTTATTTCGATTGTTTTCCGACGAATTCCTTTTGTTTTATGTCAATTTCTTATTGGATGAGGCCCAATATCGATTTGTCTCTCTTATGATATCAATAGTTATATAAATAATTATTGAAAAATAACATATTTGTTGACAAATTTATTGCTATAATGTGTCTTATGATAGTCGAGTATTCATTTTTAAAAATATAGTATTTTTGGAGCAAACAACCATTTAGGTCCTTGAATATGTTGGTGTTACTAAATGTATCAAAATTATGAAAGTATCTTTGAATGTTTCTTTTACTAGTCAATTTGGTCTTTAAATATGTCTTCTTTAGTCTTCGAATATGTATTTTGTTTGTTAGTTAAGTTTATAAAATTACTAATAAAAGACACTCTCAATGATGTTTTGGATGTTTCGATACATTCAAAGACTATAATACCATTGCATCACATTTAGAGACTAAAATAACTGTTTGCGATTTTTATAGTATAAATCGAATAACTTTGCATGCAGCTGTTGAACTTTAGAACTTGAATGCACCCATTAAGTTAGAACATTGATGTTCCTACATATTTATTTATGCTGTCAACTTAGTCCTCACATCATAAACTTCTTACACATGATACATCAAATTTGACTTCTATATCTATACTAAGTTAAGTTAAATATAACTTAATTCTTTCGGTATTAAATGACTTTGACTGTATCTTAGTAAGAGTAGAGCCACTATTTACTCAATTTGTAATTCAAATAACAAAAAAAATTGTCTATTTTTCCTTTGTGTAGTATGATGATTTCAATGCGATTCTTTTTAGTTTTGTTTTTGGTGTTTTTAATCCTTTTTATTGAATTGGTATTGGTCATGCATAATTCTCTTCTCAAATTTGAAAGGGTTATAAGTGCAAAACATCAAATTGTTGTTAGATCCAGGCACTACAACACTATGCACTACATCACTCTTGAGGCAAAAGATGGGGTGAATAAAAAGTTTTATGAAGCCATGATTTGGGAAATGTCTTGGATTTACCACAAGGAGCTGCAGGAGTTCAGGCTTGTCAAAGATGCATCTGCGGAGTCAAGTGCTTAACTAGGTATTTCATTACACTGAACAATTGCTCCTGCCTGATTTATGAAGTGCTTTTGAAGTTATGATGAATGCAACTCTTCAATATTACTTATTAGTTTTCTTGGTCATTATAAACATTAACGAAAATATGAGTTAACAATGAATATGGGGAGAAATGCGGTAAAAAGAACTACAACTTAATGTCTTTGATCAGTTTCTGATTTAGTAATGATCTTATTTATTATTAGTTAGAGTGTTTATGAGTTTGATGAGTGACAATACTACCATAGTTTGATGAGTTTGATTAGTGTGCTTATGGTTTGGTAATGACCTTTTTAGGCCTAGTTAAAGCCTAGCGTTGGTGGCTAAAGCCTTCGGCCAGTCTTATATGTTAATAATGCCATAGAACTTTCAAAAAGAAATTGTAGTTGTATTAATTCAAAATACATTTACCATTCAGAAAACATTTTTTATCTTCATTTTCTAAAATTTTTAAGATACTTTTGAAGTCATTTCTCATTTTTCATGTTCTGATACTAACAACTCATCTAGTGCACTTGGGATTATTGATAAGTAAAGATGTCTTCCTTGATTTTTCAGGTTATTAATAATTAATAAAAGTAATGTTCCTAGTTTGGCTCGAAGGTGAGCCACCTAAGGATATTTTAAAATCTTGATATGTATGAAATACATCTAACTCTTGCTGTTAGGATTTGGCACTTGTTATAATGATGGAATTTTAGTTTCATAATAAATCATCTACTATTAAATTAAACAAACAAAACACTAATAAAAATATATTATTGTCCTTATTAGTTTTAACATTAGATCATTAAGAGTGGATAATTCAATAATAGTAACAACCACATCCAACTTCCACAACTTTACCCCAATAATACTTCTTTTTAAAAAAATAATAATAATAACACAACACTTCTCAATATTAACACAATAACCGTAATCCGTAATTAAAATAATAAAACTCTAATTTTATTGAATAATTATTTTAAAATGAATAAGCATTTCAGTTAATGGAAATAGAAAAAAATAATAATAAAAAACAAAAAAGTAGTTTAAAAAAGGAGTTCAAGCTTGTTGAAGATGCATCTGCGGAGTCAAGTGCTTAACTAGGTATTTCATTACACTGAACAATTGTTCCTGCCTGATTTATGAAGTGCTTGTGAAATTATGATGAATGCAACTCTTCAATATTACTTATTCGTTTTCTTGGTCATTATAAACATTAATGAAAATATGAGTTTAGAATGAATATGGGGAGAAATGCGGTAAAAAGAACTACAACTTGATGTCTTAGATTAGTTTATGATTTAGTAATGATCTTATTTATTATTAGTTAGAGTGTTTATGAGTTTGATGAGTGACAATACTACCATAGTTTGATGAGTTTGATTAGTGTGCTTATGGTTTGGTAATGACCTTTTTAGGCCTAGTTAAAGCCTAGCATTGGTGGCTAAAGCCTTGGGCCAGCCTTATATGTGAATAATACCATAGAACTTTCAAAAAGAAATTGTAGTTGTATTAATTCAAAATACATTTTTCATTCAAAAAACATTTTCTATTTTCATTTCCTAAAATTTTTAAGATACTTTTAAAGTCATTTCTCATTTTTCATGTTCTGATACTAACAACTCATCTAGTGTGCACTTGGGATTACTGATAAGTAAAGATGTCTTCCTTGATTTTTTAGATTATTAATAATTAATAAAAGTCATGTTCGTAGCTTGGCTCGAAGGTGAGCCGCTTAAGGATATTTTAAAACCATGATATGTATGAAATACATCTAACTCTTGCTGTTAGGATTTGACACTTGTAATAATGATGGAATTTTAGTTTCATAATAAATCATCTACTATTAAATTAAAAACACAAAACACTAATAAAAAATATATTATTGTCCTTATCAGTTTTAACATTAGATCATTAAGAGTGGATAATTCATTAATATAAACAACCACATCCAACTTCCACAACTTTACCCCAATAATACTTCTTTTTAAAAAAATAATAATAATAACATAACACTTCTCAATATTAAAATAATAGCCGTAGTCCATAATTAAAATAATAAAACTCTAATTTTATTGAATCATATCCTCTTTTGTACAATAAGTAAATATTAATTTGTTAAAATATTATTTTAAAATGAATCACCATTTCGTTAATGGAAATAGAAAAAAAAATAATAATAAAAAACAAAAAAGTAGTTTATAAAAAATATGAGATAAATATTTGTCACCGATACATAAAAAATATAAGATAAATATTTTTCATACTTCTAAACTTTTTTTTAACACTTCTGTACTTAGGTCTCACGCATCTGTTGTTGCCCTGTCACAACCCTATGTTTGGAGCGCACGTTTTTTGTGGTCAACCAGTTTGGAGCGCACGTTTCTGAGGTCAAATCTTGGAGCGCAAGTTCAGATGGATCCTTCAATTTCTCTGATCCAGTTGCGGATTTCCTTTATAAATAGTAGGTTTTCCTCAGTTGGAAGACCACACCAAAAGCACTCTGAATCTGAGACTTTTCTCTCTTCTCCCCCTTTCTTACTCACTTCTTCTCTTTTTTTCGAGTGTTCTTACACTACAAGAAAACACTCATTTCGTGGCCAACTTATAAAATATTTTGTGGCTGAAAAAACCCCTCACAAATTACTGACTGAAAAAGTCATCACAAATACTAAAATTCAAATTTGTTGTTATTTGTGGTGGAAAAAATCCTCACAATGGATTTGAATTTCAACAGAATTTTTGTGAGGGCAAAAGCCCTCACAAAATTACACCGTTGGGCCTTTGTGAGGGCTTAGGCCACCACAAAATCACACATTTATGAGGGCAAAAGCCGCCACAAAATTACTCCTTTGTGACTGCAAATACCGCCACAAAGTCATTTGTTTGTGACTGCAAAAGCCGCCACAATAGGCGTAGTGTACCGTTGGCATTTATGGCTGCTTTGGCCGCCACAAAGCCAGTTTTTCCATCTGTAAAGGCCGCCACAAAGGTCCACATCACATTGGCATTTGTGGCCGCTTTGGCCGCCACAAAGGCCCAATTTAATGGCTGCTTTGGCCGCCACAAAGTGTCATTGTTCTCCTATAAATATAACACTTCCTCTCATTTTTCATTTTTACCTTCTCTCTAAATTTTCTTTCCACCTTCTCTCTACAAATATTTTTTCCCCAACATTTCTCTTTTAGTTGTTAAATTTTGGTAAGTTTTTATTTTATATTTTATTTTTTAATGTTATTTTTGATTTGAAGTTATTTTTTTTAATGAATATTATTTAATTTTTATTTTGACAGTGGTGCTATTGTGGTTTTTGCCAATAGTTGTTACTTGTTTGTAAGCTTCAAGTCAGACACTAGTCGGCATCAAGTACGTAATGCATTTTAAATATAGATTATTAATTATATAATTATTATTGTTATATGGTTTTAAAATATTTTTAGACTTAATATTTTATTTTAGAATGTAGATTAATATATTATTTTTAAAATTGAGTATAATATTATTTTTAAACTTTAATATTAGTAAGATTTGTTAAACAAATTACTAGTAAAATATTTAATTTGTAAAATTTATACTCAAATTAAAATGTAGTTATTTTTTAATGGTTGATGAAGTGCTTTTTTTTT
>JBBPBQ010000001.1:30128181-30141482 GCA_037974755.1 Cicer yamashitae | reverse complement strand
TATTAAGAAATTGTAATTTTTTTAGCAACAAAATAATACTTATGAAAAACAAGATTTATAATAATGATCTAATCATAAAATATGTAATATCATAAATATAAAATATTTTTATATTATTTTTAAAATACATAAAAAGTTCATCATTTGAAATGTTGGTATATTTGTCCAAAAAAAATTAGAAATTATGTTGCTTACATAATATATGATAAATAAAAATTTGAAATATAATAAAAACATTATTAAAATTAATGATATTAATATTTGTTGTTAGTTATTACAAAGAGTTGTAGTTGAGTTTGTACAAAAAATTTATATAATTTTACGGTCTCTATTTTTGTTTATAAAGACTTATTTTTTGAAAAAGTTCATTAAATATCATTTAAAATTTTATTTTAATTTATATATATATAGTCTCTATTACGATTTATTATATTATTTGTAAATGCTCACTTAATTGATATATAAAGTATGTCATAATTTATTATTTAGTAATTTGAAGATGTTAATAACAATATATATAATGCTTTTGAAAAATAAAGCAATTTATATATAAAACGTCGATCTTTCAGCAACAACAATATTTTAATAATTATCAGTATGTTCCGTCATTTTCACAGCAGTTTCCTCAACCTCAAACAGATCAAGCTTCATACCGACCAACTATGCCAATAGCTAGCTTGATCAGACCAGATTTAAATCAACCTCAACCAACTATTGCTCCGTCGACTAGTGGTGGTGTACTTGAAGATGAATTGCAATTTCAAACCATTTTGTCTCCAACACCAATTAATAATACTTTTGAGGGACTTTTGTCGTCGGGTAATATTCCATCAAATAATGATGGAGGGAGTCGAGCTAATGATCAGAGGAATTACTATGATAATTGATGTATTTGAATAATATTTGCTATTTTTATTTTTGGTTTGTATGAATTTATTATACATTATTATTTAATTATGGTATGTTTAATTTTTGGTTTGTATGACATAATTTATTAATTATGGAATAATTTATTATATAATTTATATTTATAATTTTATATAATTTATTAATATATAATATTTATTTTAAATTGAATATAATTTATTTTGTTTGATATATATAATTTATTAATATATAATATTTATTTTAAATTTAAATTTTTAAATTATATTAATATTAATTTTTTATATATAATATCATTTTTTAATATTAATTTCGAATTTTATAAATTTTTTTTTTAATAAAGTCACACATTTGTGGCGGCCTAAGTCCCCACAAATGGGACAGTTTGTGGCAGCCAAAACCCTCACAAACTGATTATTTTATGTCATGTCATCCTTTGTGGCGGCTTAAGCCCTCACAAAGGACAACTTTTGTGTCGGGCTTGGCCTTCACTGTGACACCCTAAATCCCAACAATAATATATGATAATTTATAATAGAATTTTTAATTTTAATTCGCAGCGGGTAAAGCAAATACGTTTTCAAGGGAATAAAAACTTTGATAATTAATTTAAAATATCACGTTTCTCAAAAATCAAAAGGAACACTTTAAACTTTTTCCTCCTATAAAATAGTGCAATCTCCATAAAATTTGATTTAAGTATAATTACTTGATTTAATTCTAAAAACTTATTAGTACTTATATGGTTTTCATACAAAAAGTCGTTTCAAATTAAATAAGTAAAATACAAATTACAACCCTTATTCCCGGTATCACCTATCAGAGCGGGGTTCCTCCCAACTTGAACTTCAAGATTCATTAACCTGTAACAACTGCGATTTCGCAAACGCAGGGCCAAGCCAGTCAAACACAAACAACGAAGGAGGTGAGTTTTGAAATCATGTTAATAGTATAATATAAGTAAGGAGAACACGCAATTAATCATAAATAAACCGTATCATTAGACAAACATTCTTCAAGGAAAGACATAACATTATAAAGTCAAAACCAAGAAAAATCAATACATTTCACAATAACATCAAATCATCTAAGAAATTAGCTTCCCACACAATACATATTAATCACAACAAAAAATCACACAAAAATGCAATGCTATGCATGAGCTTAGACTCTACTTCACAATATGGTACCATTCTAACTCTGAAGTACTTGGTTAGGAGGCCATGATACTATGCCACCATCCCGGTGGACGGACAATTCAAATTGGCCATGTCCTCATAGATCCCCTCAACTCAACCCGAGACTCATATACGCGACAGTCGAGGTAAATGTGTGTTGCATGGTAGCTCCCGATATTTGGAGTGCTACCTCCAAGTCACCTAGGAATTCCCAACCCGAATACCTCCAAGGTCTAACAATCTTGCCTTAAGGCTCAACAGCAGACCGCCACGATCAGACTCAATTCAGTTGTATTTCCCCGGAATCACTAGGCTTGTCAGGCCCTACCTATATGATGACAAAATAATCTCCACTTCACAACTTCTCAATATTTATTTTCTCCCCTCGTTAGCCTATGATACTCCATTAAGACCGTCATCTCAAACACAAATTAGAATCATCATTATTTCATCAACTATGGGGTTACTTCAATATTCTCATCACAATTTTATAACATCATAAATCATACATAATCATTGTCATCATATAAACTCATCACAAATTTACAACATCACTATCATCAATCAAACATCTTCACATAAACTTATCATAGATTTATATCATAAATCACACATCATCATCAAATAAACTTACATCATACACTGCATTCATATTTTATTATCAGTTCACATAAACTCATCTAATCAAACATATGCACCAAATTTATTTGAAATCAAATATCACAATAATATCAAATACTACGCATTTAACGAAATTAAATCAATCAACACCTTATAAATATTTCTATTCCACATTTTAATCTCACAATTTTTATATTTTCACATTAATTAATTTATCACTCAAAGGGCTACTGCCGTACGTAGCAAGCCCCGGATGAATCGTTGGGAAATACGGTTTTCCCGTTCATCTCACAATATATTATACTCATGAATTCAAACGCTCTCTCACCCCTTACCTTATTTCGATGCTTTCTCAAACACATAAATCAATGAGAGTTTTTAGCAGCAACAGCAGACCAACAACGTACAGCGAACGATCCAAAAATAAATGGCGAGCTCACAAAATCATTGACACAAAACTGATAAATTATGCAAGCATAAAATTCAATGTTAATAATAATTTTAGGAGTAAAATGGAGTCAAAACTACAGAAAAATTGCAGAAAAGTCTCACCGACTCGTTGAAGCGTCGGAAGGGTCCAAAGTCAACTTCGCCAAAAAACGCAAATGAGCAGTGCTTCTTGAAGATTTTGACGAGAGGAATTCTAACATAACGTCATTTTTTTATTTTAAACAACAAAAGTGTTGGCAGTTAAGTGCTGAAACAGAAAGTCCACCAAAGGACGGAAAACTGTTGATTAGGTCGCTATTCTTCCAAAAGAATAAAGGGCTGGATATGACGATCCACTGTGACCAACCACAATCACGTAGTGGCAGGAAACACAACTCATGGTGGCACACCGTTGGAGAAGAAGATGGAGTTGCGATTTTTGGTTGAGGGGTATACGTGAAGACGGGAGGAAGTTTGTTTATTTTGCTATTAGGGAATGAGCATTAGGCTGGGTGTGTTAGTGCGATGCGGCACAATTGGAGAGGAGCATTAGGCTGGGTGTGTTTCAGAAGAATAAGAAAATAGGTCTATCTCGGGATGTATCCACGTTAGTCTTACTAGGAGATGGGTGTTGGGTTTAGCCCATTTCAAAAGGTGTTAGTAATTACTAATCAAAAAAGCAAATGTAAGTATAAAGAACCAAAAGCACTAGAGTTTTATTTTATTTATTTATTTATTTTTAAAATCAAACCAATAATTACTGATACTAATATCCTTAACACTTTTTTTAACACAATTTAATTACTAAAATATAACTAATATTTCAAAATTAATATTTTATAAAATAAAGTAATTAAAGTAATTAATTTTTTAAAATATACTAATAATCAAGACTCTCACTATAATTATATTTATTTTTTTCCAAATACTAACATTAAAATATTATCATCATTAAAAAGAATATCCGAAATTATAAAATAAATAGATATAACATCAATACTTTATATTAATTACTACATCATGATAAATATATATATACATAATCACAATGCCATAACAAGTATATAAAAATAAGAAAATCAAACACAATATTACTACTATCTCAATATCATTATTTATAAAATAAATAACTAAAAATAGAGAATAGTTATAAATAATTGAAATATAACTACGTGCACACTTAACATCAATCAAACGCGCAGAAAGTATTGCATTAATTGGGTACGCGCATATACACGTAAAATCACATAAAATCTTTTTCTTTAAAATATTACACTATATTATTTTTAGAAAAATATATAAGATAATATAATAAAATATTTATAATTTACATCCCTCATTTAATATAATATGTATCAAACTAGCACATCATAGAAACCATCCATATAACGAAAATTAGTAACAAAATTTATCAACATTTATTTTAAAATAATTTCAACATCAAATTAATTATTTAGAATCTTATTTAGTTAATAAAATAATTAATTATAAAATTTAGAGTGTTACATTCACAAACGCTTACTGTTTTAAATTCTTAGTCTTTTGTGGTGGTCTAAGCCCTCACAAATTTGTGGCGGACTTTTCTGTCACAATTTTGTGAGGGCTTAAGCCCTCACAAACGGTAACAAAAAAAACTGAATTTTGTGGCGTTTTGGCGGCCACAAACCTTTGTGACTGGCTTATTTGTGGCTGCTTTTCTCCCATTGTGAGGGCATTTGACCCCCACAAATCCTTGTTTTTCTTGTAGTGTTAGTACCATATTACGAGTGGCAGTCATTCGACTGCCATATTGAGGGTGTAATTCTAGAACGGTTTTCTACGGTGCAGTAGAACCTCCGATACAGCGTATTTGGGTTGTTTTATCCTGGGGACTTCATGGTTGATAATCTGCCTTGCACAATTTGGGCAGTGCCTCGAAACGTCTTAAAGAGAGCGACCTAGTCCGCGACTCAACCCAATAATATTTTTGGTGGCATAAATTGTTTTTCCAAAGTTTTTTCAAAATTAAAAAATAACAATTATAGTCCCTGAAAGTGATAACTTATATTCAGAGTGGTACATGTATGTAATAACTTATTGGGTTTGATGAAGAGTGAGGAAATGAGAAAAAATATAATTAAAGGGAGAAGAAAGGAGAATAGGTAACTAAAGGAGAGAAAAATACAAATTTTTCCATTTAAAACTTCATTTTTATTTTTTCTTAAATTTAATGTTAATTTGATCATTGTCTATTCATCACATTCACATAGGAGAGTGATACATCACTCAGCCACATACACGTCATACACTTAACATGGCTAACACAAAAGTTAATGTCAGAGATTAAAGTGACAAACGTTGGACTCAGTCAAGGACTGATTTGGGTTTATTGCTGAGTCGAGAACTGGAAAGAGAGCGTTTTGTTGAGTCATGGACCAAAACAAAAGTTTACCTTTTTTTTTTTTTTTTTCATATATAAAGGCTTATTTAGTTAACTTGAAAGTTGCACTTTGTAAGAAATACTATAAACTAGACTACACATTTATTACCTGATTTATGGGGTGTTATATGTTATAATTTTATTTTATTATATATCTATTGTAGTTGGTGATGACCACAAGTGTTTTTGTATTATAATTTTATTTTTTTATTAATTAAAATAGAAAAAATATAAGTGGCAAAACGGGTCGGACTAACCTGTTGGTCAAACATAGTTCATAGTGGACATGCTAAACTTTATAAATTGTAGCCCTACAACAAAACAAGATGGACCAAATGTGTTTCTTGAAAACACAGTGCGTGTTCTTCCTAGAAGACAACACACTCTTCTTCTTGAAAACACAACAACACTTTTATTTTCAAAATCACAGACATGCTCAACACCAGTCTCTTGCCTTATCTGAGTTATTTTTTTAGCCTAATAAAATAATTACTTGTAAAATCTGTGTACTCATTAAAAAAACAATACAAAATCCAGTTAAAATTGGTTGTAAAACAATACAAAATCCAGAGCTTAAATTTATCTATTGATCAGAAGCATTCACCATTTTACTTATAAATTGAGATAAAAAAAAATCAAAGGAGAGGATTTTTTGAATAGATCTGATACAGGAAAAGAAATCAACCCAGAAGAGTAGTAAAATTGTTGGAATTGTTGAGAACCTACACCCATACAAAAACAATCAAACAGAAACAAAACAAATAAAAACCTCATCAAAATACAAACAAGCAGAAGAAGAGTAAGGTATTTTTTTATTTTCCTCTATTTAATCTTCTTGTTATTCTACAAAAATATAAATTTAGGATGACTTTATATGAAATAAAATAAAAACTGTGGTTATGTAAATGTGAAAGAATAAAATTTGATTTAAACCTTCGACGAAACCGTCGTCGGAGCAGTACTCTTTTTTAACGCCGCCGTGCTTAACATTTTCATGTTTCTTCCTGCGTTTCTTCTTCTTGCGTATTCTGTTTTGTTTTGCTTTTCTTGTTCCTGCGTGTCTTGTGTTTTTTTTTTCCTCTTCTTTCCAGCGGCCGTGAATGAACAATAATATGAAAAAAGTTTATGGTATTCCTTTTATAATGGGCCTACTTATCTTTTATTGTTTTTTTGTTCTGTTGATTTGTTTTTTTTTTATTATTATATATAAAAATTAGTTTTTGGAGTTTAGGATCATTTAGTTCTTTATAAGCTTTATATCTTTAGCATTTTTTATTTTATCTTTTATTTTTTTTTTATTTTTTTTTAAAATATAAGTCTTACTTTTATATTTTGAAATTTAATTAATCTTATAATAAATATTAAAACTGCAGAAAACAAAATGAGAAATTTTCTGTCTGATTAATTAGATGCGACATCTTTTAATCTTTGAGTTGTTAAGATACTAGTTGTATAACTTAATAATTCTAAAACTTGTTTTATAAGTAAATTAATTTAATTTTATTTATTTAAAGATCTGATTAATTAGATGCGACATCTTTTAATCTTTGAGTTGTTAAGACACAAGTTATGTACTTGACATTTTTAAAGCTTAATATTTAAAACCGAAAAATGATAAATTATTCTTAAAAGGATTAAATTAGATGTGACATCTTTTTACTCCTTAAATTTTTTTGAGATACTAGTTATACTACTTGACAATTTTAAAACTTAATATTTAAAACAAAAAATGATAAAATATTCTTAAAAGGATTAAATTAGATGTGACATCTTTTTACTTTTTTTTTTTTTTGTTACACAAGTTGTATTACTTGACAATTTTAAAACTTAATATTTAAAGTCAAAAATGATAAAAATATTCTTAAAAGGATTAAATTAGATGTAACATCTTTTTACTCCTTAAATTTTTTGAGACACGAGTTGTACGACTAGATAGTCTTAAAACTTGCATTTTAAATTATTATTTAAATCAAACAATTTCCTTTTCAAAACAATTTTTTGTATCAACAACAAAACAAATTTTCTTTAAAAATAATCAACACATCCGCATTTTCTACCCAAGAACTACGTAGCTTTGATTTCTCCATCGCACCGGGAGATACGTAGGAGCAAGATCGCACTCTTGTCAAGCATAATAACAAAAACTTTTTTTTTCTCTCTATATTTTAAATGTACTTTTATCATTAGATTATTTTCGTAAAAATATTATATTTGCATTTTAAAAAGGAGAAATAAATATATTTAAGTTAATATTAATTTTTAACAGATGTCGTAGGGTGCTAATACCTTCCCTACGCATAATCGACTCCCGAACTCAAAATTTGGTTTCAAAGACCATTTTTTTATTTTATTTTTATTTTTAAGGGTTTTCCAATATTTTCCCTATTTTAAAATAAACTTTGGTGGCGACTCTATTGAAGTCGAGAAACACTCGAAATTTTAGGCCGCAACAGCTGGCGACTCTGCTGGGGACTGTTAGAGAGTCAAGCCTAACATAATTAATTGTGCAAATTTTTTTGACTTCTTTTATATTTATTTCTCCTTTCATTTTCTTTACTTTATGCCTTTACTGTGTATTAGTTATTTTCTTGTAGTCATTATCTTTATATATATATATATATATTTATATATGTGTGTTGAGTATTTTACATCGTTTATTGGATTGTGATTCTCTTCGCACACTACACATTCACTTACACACACATTTTTGAGTGAGACCCTATACCTGGGCCTGAGTAAAACTTAAGTTTAGTTAGGGGTTTAGTGGTAATCATATTGGATGTACATCCTATTTGGTTATTGCAAAAATCTCGTCTAGAGTGTGACTCCATTGAAAATACCTACATTTTGGATGTACTTCCTATTTGTAGTGATGTTTCAATACGAGTACTTGGCTCTAGAGACCAATTAATTTTAGGACTATAGAACCCGCCCAGGAAAGAATTCACGAATTTAGAAGCTTATAGACTATAAAATTTCTCTAATCTTTGTTACAATGCATCTAAGTCATATCCTAGCTTTCTTGCTTTTAAATGGCAGATTTTGTTTTATTTTTTATTTTTTATTTTTATTATTTTTATTTTATTTATTATTTTTATTTTTTTGTTATTTTTCTCCACCATCCGACGTTAGTATACCTCTCAATTTTTTTTATTGCATCAATGCAAGTAGTTTTCATCGTTAATGTTAAAGTTAAATTTTTTTTGTAGTACCATGCATTCCTTTCATGCGTTAAAAATTGTTGGAACATAGTATGTTATTATGTGAATTTAAATAAAAAATTTGTTGAAGTCCCACATTGGAAAGAATTTATTTTTGTAAATTCAAGTGGAAAGAAACATGTTTTTTAAAATTCAAGTCCCACATTGGAAAGAAATTTTTTTAACTCCCACATTGGAAAACTCTCATATTTTGAATATGCTAAAGTCCCACATTGATTAGAAATCAATTGTGAGTTTGCTTCCATCACTGTATAATGAGTTTCAATCTATTGTGAAAAGCACACCAAAGTTGGATGCTTTTCCCAACTTTCTCTTTTCTCTCTCTTTTATTCTGCTCGCCTATTTTTCGAGCCACTTCTCCCCTTTCTTTCTGTCCCTTCTGTTTTTAGAGCGGTTATTATGCCGTAGTCCCTTAGGTTTTTAGAGCAGCTGTTATGCCGCAGTCCCTTTCGGTTTTCAGAGCGGCTGTTATGCCGTAGTCCCTTCGGTTTTCAGAGCGGTTGTTATGCCGCAGTCCCTTCGGTCTTTAGAGCGGCTGTTATGCCGCAGTCCCTTTCGGTTTTCAGAGCGGCTGTTATGCCGCAGTCCCTTTGTTTTTAGAGCGGTTGTTATGCCGTAGTCCTTTTGATTTATGAGTGGTCATAGTACCATATTGCGAATGACTTTAATCGTCATATTGAGTGGCTTTAACTGCCATATTGAGGGTGTAATTCTAGAACGGTTTTCTACAGTGCAGTGGAACTCCGATACAGTGAATCTGGGCTGTTTTATCCTAGGAACTTTGTGGTTGATAGTCTGCCTTGCACAATTTGGGCAGTGCCGCGAAACGTCTTAAAGAGAGCGACCTAGTCCGCGACTCAACCCAGTAATATCTTCGGTGGCAAAAATTGTGATTTTAAACAGTTTTTCGAAACTCAAAAATAACAATTTTAAGACATTTCTTTCTGCCATGTCAACCGAAGAGATTACTAGATTTGGGTCTGCTGCCTCTGATTTTAATAAACTGTTTCAGTTTGAGGCAAACAGAAAAGGATAACAAAGCCAGAGAATTAACCCATGGGAGAATAATGATAAGAATCATATTCTTAATGGACTTGCTGATGATCTGTATAACTACTACAGTTCCAGCAATACTGCTAGAGATGCTCTGAATAAAGTATGTTGTGAGCTGCTACTCAGAGTATCAGATGACTGATGACAAATCCGTGGAGGCTGAAGATAACTCATGAGATCATCTATTAAGGTACGTCACGCATGACATATTTAATTTAGATGTTGAAATATAATATGTCTCTTTTTGTTTGAATGTTGAAATCAATAAAATGTCTTCTTCTGCTCACATGTTGTATATTTTAATTTTTGACATGCTAGACTATGTGATGTGAACATATTTGATTTCAAACTTAAGTAACTAAGGTTTAATTCCAAAGTTATCTATGAATAATTTTGAAAAATGTGAACTTGATGGGACGTTAACAAGAAATGAAAAACGTTATTTCATTACTATTATTGATGATTGCTCTGACTATACTTTTGTATATCAATTGAAAAATAAAAGTGAAACGCTTGACATGTTAAGGATCTTTGTAAGTGAAATTGAAAATAATTTCAGTAGAAAGATTAAGAGGTTCTAAGTATGACTCTAGTTTGTTTAATGAATTTTATAAATTGTTTGGAATTATACTTGGAACAACTGCACCATAATTGCTTGAAGTGAATGGTAATGTTGTAAGAAAGAATAGAACTCTTATTGAACTAGTTGTTGCTAGTATGCTTAACTCTAGTGCTGCATCTCATTGGTGTGTGAAAAATATATTGTTTATTTGCTATGTTTTGAATAGAGTTCCTAAATCTAAAAACAAAACATGTCCTTATGAGATAGTGAAGAAAAGACAATTGAACTTGTCTTATACTTGGGGTTGTCTAGCTTGTGTCAGAATCCCCGATCCCAAGCGAATTAAACTCGCCAGTAGAGCCTATTAATGTGTATTCATTGGGTATGCAATAAAGAACAAATCGTATAGGTTTTATGACCTAAATGCAAAAGTAATCATAGAGTCAAATGATGTTGACTTCTATGAAAATAAATTCCCTTTCAAATCGAGAAATAATGGGGGCGGCGAACCTAGTCAAGCCCCTATGATAAGAAGCACTGAAAGCAACAAACAAGACGAAACAGAAATTCGAAGGAGTAAGAGAGTGAGAGTTGCTAAAGATTATTGTCCTGAATATATGGCCTATAATTTAGAAGAGGATCCTGCAAATCTCAAGGAAGCTTTGTCATCTTTGGATGCAGATTTATGGCATGAAGCTATAAACGATGAAATGGATTCTCTTGAGTCTAAAAAGACCTGGCACTTAGTGGACTTGCCTCCTGGTTGCAAACCTATAGGTTGTAAATGGATTTTGAAAAAGAAACTAAAACCCGATGGATCTATTGACAAGTACAAGGCACGCCTTGTAGCCAAAGGTTTTAGACAAAGAGAAAATATAAATTTCTTCAACACTTTTTCACCTGTCACTAGAATAACATCCATCAGGGTGCTCATATCACTTGCGGCTATTCATAACCTGGTGATACACCAGATGGATGTAAAAACAGCTTTTTTAAATGGTGACCTGGAAGAAGAAATCTATATGGAACAACCTGAAGGTTTTGTAATACATGGGCAAGAAGACAAGGTCTGTAAGTTAGATAAGTCTCTGTATGGTCTTAAACAAACTCCTAAGAAATGGCATGAAAAGTTTGATAAGTTGATTATATGGAATGAGTTTAAGTGAATGAAAGTGACAAATTTATTTACTACCAAATTGAAAATGACATTAGCACTATCATATGTCTCTATGTAGACGACTTACTCATATTTGATTCAAACATTTATGTTGTAAATATTGTGAAATCATTGTTGTGTAACAACTTTGATATGAAATACCTCAGAGAAACGAATGTAATCCTTGAAATCAAGATTACTAGGTTAGAAAATGGAATTTCTTTGGATCAATCTCACTATGTTGAAAAAATCCTAAAGAAATATAAATACTTTGACTGTAAACCTGCTTGCACACCATATGATCTAAGTGTGAAACTTTTCAAGAACACTGGTTAAGGTGTTAGACAAACTGAATATGCGAGCATCATTGGCAGTCTCAGGTATGCCACTGATTGTACTAGACCCGACATTGCCTATGTCGTGGGACTGTTGTGCGGGTTTACTAGTAGACCTAGTATGGAGCATTGGCACGCTATCGAAAGATTCATGAGATACCTAAAAAGGACCATGAATCTCGGATTACATTATCGAAGATTTCCTACCGTCCTTGAAAGATACAGTGTTATTGATTGGAACATCTTATCAGATGACTCCAAAGCAACCAGTTGCTATATTTTAGTATAGCTAGTGGTGTTGTACCTTGAAAATATAAGAACAGACCATATTGGCTCAGTCCACTATCGAGTCTGAAATGATAGCACTAGCTACTACTGGTGAAGAAGCGAGCTGGTTGAGATGCTTGCTAGTTGAGATCCCTTTATGGGAAAAACCTATGACAGTTGTGTTGATCCACTGTGATAGTACCGCGGCTATTGCAAAGATTGAGAATCGTTATTACAACGATAAGAGACGACAAATTCGTCGTAAGCTTAACGCTGTTAGAGATTTACTTTCTAAAGGAGTTGATATAGTGGATCATGAACGCACTGATGAGAATCTAGCAGATCCTTTGACGAAAGGGTTAGCTAGCGAGAAAGTCCTAAATACATCCAAAAGGATGGGACTAATGCCTATAGAGTCACTCATGATGGTAACCCGACCTAAAAGACTGGAGATCCCAAGAATTAGGTTCAATGGGTAATAACAAGTTGTGAAGTGATATGAGATGAACATGCTATTATAAATCAAAGAAGCATGATTCCTGAAGCGATAATAGGATGAGGTAATAGAAACTTTTAATGAGATCTATACTCTATGTGGAGGGAGTACCTAGCTACAGGAGTACTCTTGATAGACTCACCTATGTGAATGTGGAAGTGGGGCCGCTTCCTATGGAATTTTGAGGCAGAATTCCTAGAGCGTTCACTATACTGGGATACACGTGCAGGGCCATTAATGCACGAGCTTTTGAGAATACACCCTATAAAAAGATTGTGTGTGGGTTTGATGTCAGAGATAGAGTTCAAGACTACGAGTCACTCTTGTTGAATTTGAATCTTACTTACTATGCAAAGGTTCAAGTCAAGAGACACCTTTGTTTATGCACGATCTTATAGAAGCGTTTGACGCTATTTCAGAAACATTTTTTTAAATTCAAGTGGGGGATTGTTGGAACATAGTATGTTATTATGTGAATTTAAATAAAAAATTTGTTGAAGTCCCACATTGGAAAGAATTTATTTTTGTAAATTCAAGTGGAAAGAAACATGTTTTTTAAAATTCAAGTCCCACATTGGAAAGAAATTTTTTTAACTCCCACATTGGAAAACTCTCATATTTTGAATATGCTAAAGTCCCACATTGATTAGAAATCAATTGTGAGTTTGCTTCCATCACT
>JBBPBQ010000001.1:30107023-30128171 GCA_037974755.1 Cicer yamashitae | reverse complement strand
TAGAACTCTTATTGAACTAGTTGTTGCTAGTATGCTTAACTCTAGTGCTGCATCTCATTGGTGTGTGAAAAATATATTGTTTATTTGCTATGTTTTGAATAGAGTTCCTAAATCTAAAAACAAAACATGTCCTTATGAGATAGTGAAGAAAAGACAATTGAACTTGTCTTATACTTGGGGTTGTCTAGCTTGTGTCAGAATCCCCGATCCCAAGCGAATTAAACTCGCCAGTAGAGCCTATTAATGTGTATTCATTGGGTATGCAATAAAGAACAAATCGTATAGGTTTTATGACCTAAATGCAAAAGTAATCATAGAGTCAAATGATGTTGACTTCTATGAAAATAAATTCCCTTTCAAATCGAGAAATAATGGGGGCGGCGAACCTAGTCAAGCCCCTATGATAAGAAGCACTGAAAGCAACAAACAAGACGAAACAGAAATTCGAAGGAGTAAGAGAGTGAGAGTTGCTAAAGATTATTGTCCTGAATATATGGCCTATAATTTAGAAGAGGATCCTGCAAATCTCAAGGAAGCTTTGTCATCTTTGGATGCAGATTTATGGCATGAAGCTATAAACGATGAAATGGATTCTCTTGAGTCTAAAAAGACCTGGCACTTAGTGGACTTGCCTCCTGGTTGCAAACCTATAGGTTGTAAATGGATTTTGAAAAAGAAACTAAAACCCGATGGATCTATTGACAAGTACAAGGCACGCCTTGTAGCCAAAGGTTTTAGACAAATAGAAAATATAGATTTCTTCGACACTTTTTCACCTGTCACTAGAATAACATCCATCAGGGTGCTCATATCACTTGTGACTATTCATAACCTGTGATACACCAGATGGATGTTAAAACAGTTTTTTAAATGGTGACCTGGAAGAAGAAATCTATATGGAACAACCTGAAGATTTTGTAATACATGGGCAAGAAGACAAGGTCTGTAAGTTAGATAAGTCTCTGTATGGTCTTAAACAAGCTCCTAAACAATGGCATGAAAAATTTGACAACTTGATTTTGTCGAATGAGTTTAAAGTGAATGAAAGTGACAAATGTATTTATTACAAGATTGAAAATGGCATTTGCACTATCATATGTCTCTATGTAGACGACTTACTCATATTTGGTTCAAACATTCATGCCGTCAACAATGTGAAATCACTGTTGAGTAACAACTTTGATATGCAAGACCTTGGAGAAGCGAGTGTAATCCTTGGAATAAAGATTACTAGGTCAGAAAAGGGAATTTCTTTGGATCAATCTCACTATGTTGAAAAGATCCTAAAGAAATATAATTACTTTGACTATAAACCTGCTTGCACACCATATGATCTAAGTGTGAAACTTTTCAAGAACACTGATGAAGGTGTTAGATAAACTGAATATGCGAGCATCCTTGGCAGCCTCAGGTATGCCACTGATTGTACTAGACCCGGCATTGCCTATGTCGTGGGATTCTTGTGCAGGTTTACTAGTAGACCTAGTATGGAGCATTGGCACGCTATCGAAAGATTCATGAGATACCTAAAAAGGACCATGAATCTCGGATTACATTATCGAAGATTTCCTATCATGATGAAAGATACAGTGTTATTGATTGGAACATCTTATCAGATGACTCCAAAGCAACCAGTTGCTATATTTTAGTATAGCTAGTGGTGTTGTATCTTGGAAATCGAAGAACAGACGATATTGGCTCAGTCCACTATCGAGTCTGAAATGGTAGCACTAGCTACTATTAGTGAAGAAACGAGCTAGTTGAGATGCTTGCTAGTTGAGATCCCTTTATGGGAAAAACCTATGACAGATGTGTTGATCCACTGCGGTAGTGCCGCGGCTATTGCGAAGATTGAGAATCGTTATTACAACGATAAGAGACGACAAATTCGTCGTAAGCACAACGTTGTTAGAGAGTTACCTTCTAAAGGAGTTGTTATAGTGGATCATGAACGCACTGATGAGAATCTAGCAGATCCTTTGACGAAAGGGTTAGCTAGCGAGAAAGTCCTAAATACATCCAAAAGGATGGGACTAATGCCTATAGAGTCACTCATGATGGTAACCCGACCTAAAAGACTGGAGATCCCAAGAATTAGGTTCAATGGGTAATAACAAGTTGTGAAGTGATATGAGATGAACATGCTATTATAAATCAAAGAAGCATGATTCCTGAAGCGATAATAGGATGAGGTAATAGAAACTCTTAATGAGATCTATGCTCTATGTGGAGGGAGTACCTAGCTACAGGAGTACTCTTGATAGACTCACCTATGTGAATGTGGAAGTGGGGCCGCTTCCTATGGAATTTTGAGGCAGAATTCCTAAAGCGTCACTATACTGGGATACACGTGCAGCGCCATTAATGCACGGGCTTTTGAGAATACACCCTATGAAAAGATTGTGTGTGGGTTTGATGTCAGAGATAGAGTTCAAGACTACGAGTCACTCTTGTTGAATCTGAATCTTACTTACTATGCAAAGGTTCAAGTCAAGAGACACCTTTGTTTATGCACGATCTTATAGAAGCGTTTGACGCTATTTCAGAAACATTTTTTAAATTCAAGTGGGGGATTGTTGGAACATAGTATGTTATTATGTGAATTTAAATAAAAAATTTGTTGAAGTCCCACATTGGAAAGAATTTATTTTTGTAAATTCAAGTGGAAAGAAACATGTTTTTTAAAATTCAAGTCCCACATTGGAAAGAAATTTTTTTAACTCCCACATTGGAAAACTCTCATATTTTGAATATGCTAAAGTCCCACATTGATTAGAAATCAATTGTGAGTTTGCTTCCATCACTATATAATGAGTTTTAATCTATTGTGAAAAGCACACCAAAGTTGGATGCTTTTCCCAACTTTCTCTTTTCTCTCTCCTTTATACTGCTCGCCTATTTTTCGAGCCACTTCTCCCCTTTCTTTCTGTCCCTTCGGTTTTTAGAGCGGTTATTATGCCGCAGTCCCTTCGGTTTTTAGAGCGGCTGTTATGCCGCAGTCACTTTCGGTTTTAAGAGCGGCTGTTATGCCGTAGTCCCTTCGATTTTCAGAGCGGTTGTTATGCCGCAGTCCCTTCGGTCTTTAGAGCGGCTGTTATGCCGTAGTCCCTTTCGGTTTTCAGAGCGGCTGTTATGCCGCAGTCCCTTCGTTTTTAGAGCGGTTGTTATGCCGTAGTCCTTTTGATTTATGAGTGGTCATAGTACAATATTGCGAATGACTTTAATCGTCATATTGAGTGGCTTTAACTGCCATATTGAGGGTGTAATTCTAGAACGGTTTTCTACAGTGCAGTGGAACTCCGATACAGTGAATCTGGGCTGTTTTATTCTGGGGACTTCGTGGTTGATAGTCTGCCTTGCACAGTTTGGGCAGTGCCGCGAAACGTCTTAAAGAGAGCAACCTAGTCCGCGACTCAACCCAGTAATATCTTCGGTGGCATAAATTGTGATTTTAAACAGTTTTTCGAAACTCAAAAATAACAATTTTGCCAGACATCCCCAAGTTCGAAGATAAGACAGGTTGGGCTGTGGATACATTATTCATAATCATTATTCATAATCATTCATTTTTATTCATAATCATTATTCATAACAGTTTTCAACACCATACCATACATTATTCATAATCATTCATTTTTATGTAGGTCCATTAGACAACCATTGAATTCAAAGCTAGGTGTGGATATCTTTGATTAAAAATGGGATCCAACAATGAAACTGCAACCCTAATGCTAAGGAAAACTATGAATGTGAAAGCCAAAAAGCCTCAGGTTGACAGTTTAAAAGAAATTTGTATCTTGTTGGAACTTAATCACCGGTCAACATTTACTAAGAAATATGGAAAGATTCATGATTTATTGGATGTGGATGTACAAATAGGGGCTATTACCGCTTTGTCTCAATTCTACGACTCTCCTTTGAGATGCTTCACTTTTCAAGACTTCCAGCTTGTGCCTACTTTGGAAGAGTTTGGACCAATTTTAGGCTACTCCCTAGAAAAAGGGAAACCTTATCGTTACATGGGGAATTATCCATCCACAACCAAAATAGCTGAGATACTAAGGGTTGAAGAGGAAATATTGATTAGCCAAAAGAAGAAAGGGACTTCTGGTTTCCTAAGAAGTTTTTTTGAGAAAAGAGCACATCATTTAGCTAAAGCCCAAGATTGGAGTGCTTTTATGGAGGTGCTAGCTCTCACCATCTATGGAGTTGTTCTATTCCCGAGTGATGAAGAAATTATTGATTTAGCAGCAATCGATGTCTTCCTAGCCTTGAAGAATAGAGGAGAAAATCCTACAACAGTCGTCCTCGCTGACGTGTACTATACACTTAACTACTGTCATGAAAAAAAAGGCAAACGAATTTTGTGTTGTTTACCGGTTTTGTACGTCTAGTTGGTGAATCATATGTTTGATAGTGGGTGCCAAAAGCGTTGCCCTATCAATGATTTCAAGAACTATTGTGTTGACATAAAGGATGATCGAGAATGGGCTCAGAGGTTGGTAGATCTTAATGAAAAAACAGTTCGATGGTATGCGAGATGGCGAGAGTTAAAAGAAGTAATATACCAATGTGGAACATTCCCTAATGTGCCACTTATGGGGACTAGAGGTTGTGTGAATTATAATCCAGTATTGGCCTTGAGGCAACTTGGGTATCCTATCATAGGAGAACCAATGCAAAAACTAATAACCCCTTTTATTCTTTATGACATGGGTTTAGAAAACAATGAAGATTTGAGGAGAGTACGTCAATCTTGGAAGACGATAATCAGAAAAGGGAAGGAACTTGGAAGTAGAAGTTGTGGTGCAGATGACTGCTACCGACAATGGGTCAAGAATAGGGTCCAAAAGATCAAGCTGCCTTTTCGTCGTACATCTGAGGTGGTCGATGAAACACCAATGCAACCCATTATCGTTAGTGAAGAAATTGAGAAGTTGCAAGCATTAATTCTAGAGGCGGAAGAGGAAAAGAAGAATATGCGAGAAGAGTTGATGGTAGTCCGTCGATCATATGAGTTCGCCCTGTTGGAAAATAAGCAGAAGACGATTTCTCTTGAAAGATCAAATAAGAGGGCAAAGGTAGAGGAGGATTATAAGCTCAAGCTTCAATGCAATTTAAGGGCTTCAGACGAGTCTTTATGTTTGAGAAGACAAGAAAGAGACCAGGCGCGAGAGGAGGTTGAAAAGTTGAGAAAATGGTTGAAAGATTCAGAAAGCAGTGAAAGAAATGCGAAGAGACAATTGGAAGATTTGAAACAACAGTTGGAGAGAGTGGTAGTAGAATATAAGACAAGGATAGAAGAAGAAAAAATTGAAAAACAAGAAGTTGTTGCTATGTACCGAGATGCGTGGTTGAAGGAACAAGAGGATGCAAATATGTTAAGTAACCGAATGATGGAACAAGTGGAAGCAATAGAGATGCTTGGGTAAGAAGGGGTAATGTGGATGGATTGTTGTGAAAAACTCACTTCCATAGCCAACCAAGCCATCGAAAGGGTTCCCGTACTCTTAAGGAAAGCAGAAGCAAGCATAGTTCCATCTGTCACACCTGCTGAGATTATTACTTTCATTCAACATTGTAATAGTTTGATAGAAGCAATGAATATTTTAATTCGCCGAGAGCGATAGAAACAATGTATTTCAGATACAGAGAGAAATGTTGCACTTGTACCCTTTTTAATTATCAATGAACGAGCTTGTTTTATGTTTTCTAAAAAGATGTTTGTGCCTAGGTTGTGGAATCAATGGTTCTCTAATACCCACATGCATGCATATAAATCTTCATTTTTTTTAACTAGCATCATATGATCTTTCAGAAAAAAAATCAATAAAGCTGTTTCCCCGACACCCTTATCGGACTCGCGCAAACTCCAAGATCATGGACGAACTTGAGCAAAACCATGAAGTGATGAGAGCAGATGTTAGCCAATTGAAGGACAAGGTTGATAGAATCCTAGAGGCTATACAAGCTTTAACAACGAAGGATAATACAAATGGGAATCCTCCAACTACAAATGAAGAACACCAAGCTACCCCGTCTCACCCACCAGGCTTTACCCCAACTACCCAACAATTTCGCGCGCCAGCCATGCAATTTCCTATGTATGGTCTTCCACATGGTTATACTCCACCCTTAGTCATCAATCCCATGGACAATAATCCAAACCACTCAAATATCAACTCTCAAAGCCTAAACCAACCGCAAATCCCATCTCCTCAGGGCTACGTGCCACCCCAAAACACTATATCTTTAGAAAATATTCCATTTAGTGCACCCCAAGTACCCCATTTTGATGCTAATGGAAATTGGCAACAACCTCATGTTGGTGACGATACACAGTTGAAAGAAAAATTCCATGTTTTAGAAGAACGAATAAAAGCAATTGAAGGAAGTAATGTCTATGGTCTCGAAGCTTTTGATATGTGTTTGGTTCCCGATGTGGTGATCCCTTCAAAATTCAAGACACCTGAGTTTGAAAAATACAGAGGTGTCACATGCCCTAAAAACCATCTGACCATGTATTGTAGAAAAATGGCTTCTCATGCTCATAATGACAAACTTCTCATCCATTTTTTTCAAGACAGTTTAAGTGGGGCATCATTAAATTGGTATATGCATCTCGAGCGAAATCGAATCCGGTCATGGAAATATTTGGCTGATACCTTCCTGAAACAATACAGGTATAACATTGACATAGCCCCTGACAGGATGCAATTGCAAAATTCGTCGAAAAAGGACAATGAAACATTCAAAGAATATGCACAACGGTGGAGAGAATTGGCATCACAAGTAGATCCTCCTTTATCTGAAAGGGAAATGGTTGGTATGTTTATGGATACTCTTCAGTCCCCCTTTTATGATAAGATGATTGGGAGTATGTCCTCAAACTTTTCTGACATGGTCATGATAGGAGAAAGAGTTGAAAGTGGCATGAGAAGTGGTAAGATCGTATGTGCAACGAGTGGTGTGAGGAAACCCCAGATGGGATTTACAAAGAAGAAAGAAGGGGATGCTAACGCTGTAATGGCAAACCCAAGGGTCTCTTATCCTCCAGCCATGAATTCTTATCGACCTCCGAATTTTCAGCCTCCGATACCCCAATTTCCCTATATTCCTTATCCATATGTGGCTGCGACCTCACAAACTCCATACCCCCAATATCACCCTTCAAGGCCACCTTATTATCAACCACCTTTGGTCCAACCACCACTTGCTGCGTTTTTGCAAAAAAACCAATGGAACCAAAATCCAATCCCGAATCACTATAGACCACCAGTTAATCGGGAAAAGAAGATAACCCGTTTCGACCCGACTCCCATCACATATAGCCAATTGTTGCCTCACCTACTCCAGAATTCAATGGTAGTTCTAAGACCAATGAAACCTCTGGAACCACCATTCCCAAAATGGTACAACCCAAATGCCAAATGTGAATACCATGCAGGAGTCGTAGGGCATTCCATAGAAGATTGTCAATCCCTAAAATCTAAAGTACAAGAACTGATCAATGCAAAATGGCTTACCTTCAAGGAAGACAGTCCCAACGTAGGGAGTAACCCTTTGCCGGGCCATGGGGATACCTCTGTCAATGCCATTGGAGATGAGATAGACCAATGTGCAAAAGATGATCATGTGTTGACCATAAAGCCGTGCATGGAAAATAGTAGATCTTTCCAAAGACCATTGGAAATCCTCTATAGAAAAGAGAGTCTCAAACCAACTCTTCACATGCCCAATGCAATAATTGTCCAAGCACCAACTCCTTTTCCTTATAAAAATACCAAGGCGGTACCATGGAATTATGAAGCCACGTCCCATTTAGCCGATCATCAATCAAGTCATAACTGTGAACCTAAAGGAATTGATGTCACCAACATTTCAGGGATTGGTGGGGTGACTCGGAGTGGTCGAGTATATGCTCCTGAACAATTCAGAAAAAAAAAAGGTCATGCTATAAAAGGACCAGAGACTAGCAAAAGGACGGTGCCTGAAGAAGAAGCTAACGAATTTTTGAAATTCATCAAGCAAAGTGAATATAAAGTGGTGGATCAACTAAATCAAACTCCTTCCAAGATATTTGTTCTCTCTTTGTTATTGACTTCTGAAGCACATAGAAGGGCACTGATGAAAGTTTTAAATGAGGCCCATGTTACTCATGATATCACTGTCGACCAGTTTGATGGGGTTGTCGGTAACATCACCGCTAATAGTTGTTTGAGTTTTAGCGATGTCGAATTACCACCTGAAGGGACAGAGCATAATAAAACACTACACATCTTTGTGAAGTGTCATGATTATATTCTTGCACAAGTGCTTGTTGATAATGGTTCATCGTTGAATGTCATGCCGAAATCAACACTATCAAAACTATTTGTTGATGGAGCTTGTTTGAAGCCGAGTGCTTTGGTGGTGAAAGCGTTTGATGGATCTAGAAGGCAAGTTGTTGGTGAGATTGACCTACCAATTCAAATCGGACCCCATAACTTTGGAATAACCTTCCATGTGATGGATATTAAACCAGCGTACAGTTGCCTTTTAGGGAGACCGTGGATTCACGCAGCTGGAGCAGTAACATCCACTCTCCATCAAAAGCTAAAGTTTATAGTGAACAATAAGCTGGTGATAATATCTGGGGAATAAAATATGATAGTTAGTCATCTGTCTTCTACGGGCTACATTGAGGACACGGAGGAAGCCATAGAGACTTCCTTTCAAGCATTAGAAATCGCCAATGCTGTCTTCATGGGTGACGGATCTCCTTTAAAAGAACCAAAGTTGCCTACCACATCCTTAAAGTCTACCAAATCGATGTTGGAAGGAGGAGTTTTTGCTAAATTGGGAAAATTGTTAGAGATACCCGAAAAGAATGATAGGTACGGTTTGGGATATGTACCTACTAAAGCTGACAAAGAAAAAGCTGTAAAAGAAAAAAGGGAAAGCAGGATGGCTCGTTTGGAAAATCAAACACTAAATTCACAAAAGATTTTTATTTGTGACATTCGCCAAACATTTCAGAGCGCGGGAATAGTATATGCTGACCATGTGGCTGCTGCGGAAGAAGAGGACCATGTTGATGATGATACCCTCAAATTGGTGTACCCTTGTCCTCGAAACACCAGTCTCAACAATTGGAAGATCATCGAGTTTACCGTGTTTGTTAATTCATGTTCAAAGTAATTGTGTACTTTAACTCCTTTTGCTCTGCCCAAGGCTATAACGATAACTAATTAGGGCGCATGTATTTCAATTCCGTACTTATTATCAATAAATGCATTTTTGAATTCTTCAAATGCTTTTGTTTATCTCTTTTCTTTTTTGGCAATCTTTATTCATATTTTCTTTTTCCTTTTTCTTCTTAATTTAAACAATGCATTTTTGAATTCTTCAACTTCTTTTGTTTTTCTCTTTTCTCTTTTTGGCAATCTTTATTCATTTTTTTTTCTTTTTCTTCTTAATTCAAACAATGCAGAGTCGAAAACGAATATGTTGAAAATAGCAGTGCTAGAACCCATTCTTGTAATTTTGAACGCCCAATTAATCACACTGATGAGGATTGTGAAGACGATTGTGAGCCTCCCCCATAACTAGAAAGGTTAATTGAACAGGAAGCTAAGATAATCCAACCCTATCAAGAACCTGTTGAGGTGACCAATTTAGGGACTGAGCATGATAAGAAAGAAATTAAAATTGGAATGTCTATGAAAGAAACTGAACGAGAAAAGTTGGTTAAACTTTTATTTGATTATGTGGATGTCTTTGCATGGTCATACCAAGATATGCCTGGGCTAGATACTAACATAGTTGAACACAAGCTACCACTCAAGCCCGAATGTGCTCGAATTAAACAAAAATTGAGGAGGATGAGGCCTGATATGTCACTTAAAATTAGAGAAGAGGTCAAGAAGCAATTTGATGATGGTTTCTTAGCAGTAGCAAAATATCCTCAATGGGTTGCTAATATTGTCCCAGTTCCAAAAAAGGATGGAAAGGTTTGAATGTGCGTTGATTATCAGGATTTAAATAAAGCTAGTCCTAAAGACGATTTTCCTTTGCCTCATATTGATGTCCTAGTGGATAGCACTGCTCAATATTCTCTTTTCTCCTTCATGGATGGTTTCTCAGGTTACAATCAAATTAAGATGGCTCCCGAGGATATGGAAAAAACCACATTCATCACACAATGGGGAACTTTCTGTTATAAAGTGATGCCATTTGGATTAAAGAATGTTGGGGCAACCTATCAAAGAGCAATGGTAACTTTGTTTCATGACATGATGCATAAGGAAATAGAGGTTTACGTGGACGATATGATTGCCAAACCTCTGACCGAAGAAGACCATGTTGTTAACCTTCAAAAGTTATTTGTGCGACTAAGGAAGTTGAGACTTCGTTTAAACCCTGCTAAATGCACTTTTTTTTGTAAGATCAGGCAAGTTACTTGGTTTTATCGTTAGTCAAAAAGGGATAGAAGTGGACCCAGATAAAGTAAGAGCAATACAAGAAATGTCCGCTCCACGCACGGAAAAAGAAGTTCGTGGCTTTTTGGGTAGATTGAATTACATTGCCAGGTTCATATCGCATCTCACTGCTACATGCGAGCCAATTTTCAAGTTGTTACGCAAAGACCAAAAGGTTGAATGGAATGAGAATTGTCAAAAAGCTTTTGAAAAGATTAAATAGTACTTGTCAAAACCTCCAATCTTAGTGCCTCCTGTTCCTTGGAAACCACTTATTATGTACTTAACAGTACTTGACGAGTCAATGGGTTGTGTATTGGGGCAGCATGACGAATCTGGTAAGAAAGAACATGCTATTTATTATTTGAGCAAAAAGTTCACCAGTTGTGAAACACGGTATTCACTGCTTGAACGAACATGTTGCGCATTAGCATGGGCTGCTCGTCGGTTGAGGCAATACATGTTGTGTCATACAACTTGGTTGGTGTCTAAAATGGACCCAATTAAATACATCTTTGAGAAACCTGCTCTTACTGGGAGGATTGCCCGTTGGAAGATGTTGTTATCAGAATATGATTTGGTATACGTTACACAAAAAGCTATCAAAGGAAGTGCCCTGACAGAGTACTTGGCCCAACAACCTGTAGAAGATTATCAATCAATGCAGTGTGAATTCCCCGATGAAGGCATAATGACTTTATTTGAAGAGACTGAATCATCTGATAGAGAAAAATGGACATTGGTGTTTGATGGTGCTTCTAACGTGTTAGGACATGGAATTGGAGCCATTTTGATTTACCCAGAGAACCAGTTAACTCCATTTACTGCTAGGTTGTGTTTTGACTGCACAAACAATGTTGCAGAATATGAGGCATGTGTTATGGGCATTAAAGCTGCTATTGAATCAAAAGCAAAAATTCTCGAGGTGTATGGAGACTCATTGTTGGTCATCCATCAAACGAAAGGAGAGTGGGAAACGCGAGATTCCAAATTGATTCCATATCATACCCATATCAAAGAACTGGCAAAACAATTCGAGAAGATTACTTTTCACCATATCCCTCGAGAAGGAAACCAATTAGCTGACGCCCTGGCCACATTGTCGTCAATGTTCAAAATTAGCACCGGTCAGGACGTGCCAGTCATAAAAATTCAACAAAGGGATAAACCTGCATATTGTTTATCAATAGAAGAAGAGTGTAATAGCCCGATTTTTTTTTTAAAACAAGTTGAAAATTCATAATAAAGAGAGAAATACCTTTGGATAAAATATTTAAGTCGTATCACAACGACAAAAGTCAACAATAATTACAAAACAGCGGAAACGGTTTTGAAATGAAAATCCAAAATATTTAAAACAGAAAAATACACCGGGGATATGAGACCTATCCAACGTAGCTCATACCCCTGGGGTATTCTCGGCAGACACCTGTACAAAAGCACTGCCCCAAGAATTTTAACTTCCCCACGTCACATCAAAAAGTGGTACAAGGACCCATCAAAATAAAAGTCAAGCTGACAATATATGGTATAGATACAGTCTTCCAGAATGAAATAAATATAACCACAACAGATAGACATCTAGCCCCTATACAGCCATCTAATCTGATCATGCTACAAAAAAAATTATAACTCAAGTGATCTCCACGCGCCCCACAGAAATCCTTCTAACACAACACTGGTCAGGTAAGTCTAACTTCGTTCCCATCTCCAGAGTACTAACTGGTAGGACGATCCTGATTCTCATCTGAGGGCAAATCCCAGGTTTCCACAATAATTGTAAAGGTCACCAACTGAAATTAACAAATATCACATAGCATTTAAATTTTAAATGCACAAAATAACCTTTCAACTTAGCATACCTCTATAAAGGGTTTTCATATCCCAAACATGCATAATCAAAGTTGGAAAATGAAGTTTTGGACAAAACTGCACTGTCGTATTCGAATACAACATCCTTGTATTCGAATACAGTACTATTTCACAAATCAGTAGCAAAATTGAATATTTGTATTCGACTACACACTGCTAAAATTTGCAGATTTCAGTTTCGAAAACGTTTCGCAATCATTCAACACTTACCACACAAAACCAATCAGTCACACTCATGAATTACAGCACAATTACAAACAACAACCGAGTATGTATATACAACCATCACAGTATATCAAACATGACTCGCATGCCAATCACTCTAATGTAATGCGTATATGCCAATGCACATGATTCCGGAATTCCAAACCAAAACCCTCCTCGAATGGCATAAATCATAATTGTACAGCCTCTCACAGACCAGTACTAATTATCAAGGTGCAATCTCTCACGGATCAGCACAATTTACTATCGGACATCCTCTCACAGACCAGTACTAATTTTCTATGCGTGCAATCACTCACAGATCAGCACGGCTTACAAGAGTGCAATCTCTCACAGATCAGCACGACGCAAAAATCCCTGCAAGGATAAGATGAACCAACTATTCACATGGCATCATCTCGTGGCCCATCACAGTTACTACTATCACTATGGCCCATCGCGGTCACCATGTACTATGAAATGCATGAGCATACTCTGACTCTTTTCACCACAACCATTAAGTAAATGCAGCTATTAAAAGATTCCCCTTTTTTAATACTCATTTAAAACTAATGATTTTTCAATCTTTTCACAAAACATACTCAAACACATATTCATCCATAAAATTCATAACGCATATGCCATCAATTATGGATACATCAATCGCACATTTACCACACATCCACATCTCAAACACAACAAATTCAATCAATTCAAATTCCAAAATTTCACACCAAATTTAATCATGAACCACTCGTATTCACAACTCCACATTTTCAAACATAAACCACCAAATTTAATCTCCAAAATTTTCAACCATTAATTACCAAATTCAAAACTCCACATTTTCAAACATAAAACACCAAATTTAATCTCCAAAATTTTCAACCATAAATTACCAAATTCAAAACTTCACATTTTCAAACATAAACCACCAAATTTAATCTCCAAAATTTTCAACCATAATCCACACATAAATCACATCTCAAAAATTCATAATATTAATTATGAGCACATAAACCACACCAAACTTGAATCACCACAACAACATTAATATATCAGAGTTCTCCCCACTGCTAACTCGGTGCCAACAGTCTCGATTCTTTTTTGAGACTCAAGGAGCTAACTACATAAACATAAATATTTATAACAATTTGTACACAACTAAAATTTATCCAACCACAACAAAATTTCCAAAATTATATCTTTTTCACCCACCAACTTTTACAACCAAATAATCAACATTAATTCCAAACTCCACATTTCCAAACATAAAGCACCAAATTTAATCTCCAAAATTTTCAACCATAAATCATCAATTTAAATCTCTAAATTTTCAACCATAAATCATCAATTTAAATCTTTAAATTTTTAACCATAAATCACTAATTTAAATCTCTAAATTTTTAATCATAAATCACCAATTTAAATCTCTAAATTTTCAACCATAAACCATCAATTTAAATCTCTAAATTTTTAACCATAAATCACCAATTTAAATCTCTAAATTTTTAATCATAAATCACCAATTTAAATCTCTAAATTTTCAACCATAAACCATCAATTTAAATCTCTAAATTTTTACCCATAAACACTTTAAATTCATTTCCCACAAATCTACACCTCTAACACATCAAATTTATTTTTCATAAATTAACACATAAGGTCCTAAATGCAAACTAAAAGTTTGGAAGGAGCCCTTACCTTAACGATAGCTTAAACAACCGATTACGGCACCGCGATTAATTCCGCTAAAAACTTTGTTTGCAACGTCGCTTCCAAAGTTAGCTCACTAGCACCGTAGCGTGGAAAGGAGCAACTTTCCCTTCTGCCACTTCGCGAGATGGAGCTTAGATCTAAGTGAAAATGGAGGTTTTGTATTTATGGGTTTTGAATTTTTTTTGAAAACTGAAGAAAAGAAGAAGAAGAAGTTTCTCTCCCCCTGGAGATTGGATTTGCTTTTTCTAAACTTGCCTTTCACGTGGGTATATATATATACTTACTAAATCATATATATATAAATAAGTTAATACTCAATGGCTTACTTAACATATATATATATATATATATATATAACTATTACTTACAAACATAATAAATAATATATATATATATATTATAATTAAACCAAATCAATAAATATTTAAATATTCTTACACACAACACTTCACTTACATCTCAAACTATTTTGATAAAAATATCTATTCTCATTGCAACTCAATTGACAGGTAAATTTTTTAGCAACTATAGATATTTTTAACAGAATAGTTCGGTAATAAATTTTCCGCAATGTAATTAAATTATTTCTCGCCAAATAATTTTAAACGGGTCTCAAAAAGATATTTCTGGCATCTAACACACAAAATATCATTAAAATTGGCTAAAAAGCCTCATAATTCAACACCAAACACATCAAAATACAAAAAGTACAAATTAAAATTAAGGGTCTTACAAAGAGTCTGACGGCAAGCCATGATTTTATGATATCAAGTCCTATGTCAAGAATAAGGAGTATCCATTGGGTATTTCAGAGAACGACAAAAGGGTTTTAAGGAGATTGTCAATGAACTTCTTCTTAAATGGTGATGTGCTTTATAAGAGAAATCATGATATGGTTTTCCTCAGATGCGTGGATCAAACGGAAGTTGAGAAAATCATTCAAGAGGTTCACGAAGGTTCTTTCGGGACTCATGCAAATGGGTGCGCTATGGCGAGAAAAATCTAAAGGGCTGGTTACTATTGGTTAACCATGGAGTCCGATTGCTTTAGTTACGTAAAGAAATGTCATAAATGTCAAATCTATGCGGACAAAGTACATGTACCGCCCACTTCTTTGAACGTTTTAACATCACCATGGCCATTTTTAATGTGGGGGATGGATGTTATTGGACTCATCGAGCCTAAAGCTCAAATGGGCACCGATTTATCCTAGTAGCTATTGATTACTTCACAAAATGGGTTAAAGCCGCTTCTTATGCCAATGTGACGAGAAGTGTGGTTGTCAGATTCATCAAAAGGGAATTGATTTGTCGATATGGCTTGCCAAATAAGATAATCACTGACAATGCGACCAATCTGAATAATAAAATGATGAAGGAGTTGTATGATAATTTCAAAATTCAGCACCATAATTCTTCTCCATATCGTCCAAAAATGAATGGGGCTGTAGAAGCAGCAAATAAAAATATCAAGAAGATCATACAAAAGATGGTGGAGACATATAAGGATTAGCATGAAATGCTTCCGTTTGCATTACATGGTTATAGAACCTCTGTTCGCACCTCAACAGGGGCAACTCCTTTCTCATTGGTGTATGGAATGGAAGCGGTACTTCCCATTGAAGTTGAAATTCCCTCGATCAAAGTCCTGATGGAAACAAAACTAGAAGAAGCAGAGTGAGTTCAATCACGATATGACCAATTGAATCTCATAGAAGAGAAGAGAATGATAGCTATGTGCCATGGCCAACTATATCAAAGACGACTTAAAAAAGCATATGAGAATAAAGTTCTTCCTCGAGAGTTTCAAGAGGGAGACTTAGTGTTAAAGAAAATATTGCCCATAAAAAGGGATTCTTGTGGAAAATGGACCCCGAACTACGAAGGACCATATGTTGTGAAAAAAGCTTTCTCTGGGGGAGCTCTAATACTTGCAGAAATGGATGGAGATGAACTTCCACTTCCAGTAAACTCAGATGCAGTCAAAAAGTATTATGCTTGAAAAAAAATTTAAAAAATGGGCTCGCTAGGTTGAAAACTTGAAAAGGCGACCTAGGCAAAAATTAGAGCATCCCGATGGATTGAAAACTTGAAAGAGCGGTCCATGCGAAAGTTAGGGATAACAAAAAGATCAAGTGGTTCAAATTGGGGCATTTTATTATTCTTAGAAGTACTAAATTACAGGAATGACTAGCGTTGTTATCTCTTCAACTAAAGCTAAACACATTCATCCCTACATTGTAACCTTTAGTTCAATTGTATTATTCTCAAAGTAATGAATGTACATTTTCCTATCTTGTCATTCGATGCTATACATTACCCTCTTTCTGAGTTGATTCAGCCTCATGTTTTTTGGTTCTAGTATTTTTAAAAAATGTTATTTTATGATAATAAATTTTTGGAATCTGAAATATGTGTAAATATAAAAAAAAAAATATATATTTTAATTATTTTGACACTTGAAAAATATATACATGGGAACTCGATAGATTCTCAACATATATGGGGTATCAAAAAAAAAAAGGGGGTAATTATTTTAAACAATGCATTCGCCTCGAATAAGGGGGAAGTCATACAAGATATACTAGAGTCATCACACAAAGAACGATTGTTATCTCCATTGATCCATTGAATCTTGTAGGCGTATAAAGTCGCGTAAGGATCGGGGAACCATAAAAATAAAAAATAAAAGAATTTACTTACATTGCATGCATCTTACATTTTCCATGTAGTAACACATGATCTATGCATCTTCATTCATATTTTAAATATACTCAAGAACCTTGTGCAATGCATAATGAATGAGTCATGCATATCTTATATTTATACTTTATTTATACTCAACAACTTTTGTGTCACATTGTTCATTATACGTTTGCGTTGCAATTACCATAACATGTATCTCTTTTACTTATTTATTTTATTTATTCATTTTAATTTATTTATTTATATATATATATATATATATAACAAAAAAAAAATTTCTCTCTCTTTGATCATTTTATTTACATCATCATTTTATTAATGTCGATCTACGCATCGGTAACCAATCCGAAGACGATCATTTTATCATCATTTTATTAATGTTGATCTACACATCGGTATCCAATCCGAAGACGATCATTTTATTTACATCATCATTTTATGTCGATCTACGCATCGGTAACCAATCCAAAGACGATCATTTTATTTATGTCGATCTACGCATCGGTAACCAATCCGAAGACGATCATTTTATTTACATCTATCTACGCATCAGTAACCAATCCGAAGACGATCATTTTATGTCCAAACCAAAGACGATCATTTTATTTATGTCGATCTACGCATCGGTATCCAATCCGAAGACGATCATGTTTTTATATATGTCCATCGGAAAATATGATGATGCTTTTCATTTTGCCAATCACCAACTTTTTACATTACATATCAAATTATTTTCTGTTTTCGCAATTAATTTACGTTTATAATTTATACAAAATTTAGATCCTTATATTTAATTATCTTTTACTAGTAAAAAATAATTAAATAGGGGCAGGTGTAGTACCTCAATTTTGTCCGGTTAATTAAAAATAACTCTAATAATATGCATATAATTTTCATTTTAATTTTATTGTCCGGTTTAACTTCATTTTATTTTATTGTTTTTCATTCTTATCATTTTACTTTCATTTTATTTAACTTCATTTTATTTTCACTTTATTTTATTGTTTTTCATTCATTTTATTTTTCATTCATTTTATTTTATTTTCCTATTTTTGCTCCTGCCAGTTTTTTTTCAGCACTGCACATTTCCATTTCATTTTATATAGTATAAAAACACAGTACTGCACATCAATTCAATCCATCAACTCAACAACCTGTGCACATTTCCATTTCATTTTATATAGTATAAAAACACAGTACTACACATCAATTCAACCCATTAACTCAACAACCTGTTCACACACGCTACGCTACGCTTCACGACCTGTTACGCTTCCTGTCACTTCTTCTGGCACATCAACCCTTTTCCTAGAACACATAACGCTTTTTCATGGAACAAAACACGCTTTCTTCCTAGAAGACAACACACTCTTCTTCTGGAAAACACAGCAACACTTTTATTTTCAAAATCAGAGACATGCTTAAAACCAGTCTCTTGCCTTATATGAGTAATTTTTTTAGCCTAATAAAATAATTACTTGTAAAATCTGTGTACTCATTGAAAAGATGGAAATCACTTTTTCCTTAATTATACATTGCTTAAAATTTGTTAAAAAAAAAACAATACAAAATCCAGTTAAAATTGGTTGTAAAACAATACAAAATTCAGAGCTTAAATTTATCTATTGATTAGAAGCATTCACCATTTTACTTATAAATTGAGACAAAAAAAAAAATCAAAGGAGATGAGTTTTTGAATAGATCTGATACAGGAGAAGAAATCAACCTAGAAGAGTAGTAAAATTGTTGGAATTGTTGAGAACCTACACCCATACAAAAACAATCAAACAGAAACATAACAAATAAAAACCTCATCAAAATACAAACAAGCAGAAGAAGAGTAAGGTATTCTTTTATTTTCCTCTATTTAATATTCTTGTTATTCTACAAAAATGTAAATTTAGGATGACTATATATGAAATAAAATAAAAACTGTGGTTATGTAAATATGAAAGAATAAAATTTGATTTAAACCTTCGACGAAACCGTCGCCGGAGCAGTACTCTTTTTTAACGCCGCCGTACTTGACATTTTCATGTTTCTTCCTGCGTTTCTTCTTCTTGCGTATTCTATTTTGTTTTGCTTTTCTTGCTCCTGCGTGTCTTGTGTTTTTTTTTTCCTCTTCTTTCCAGCGGCCGTGAATGAACAATAATATGAAAAAAGTTTATGGTATTCCTTTTATAATGGGCCTACTTATCCTTTATTATTTTTTTGTTCTGTTGATTTTTTTTTTTTTATCATTATATATAAAAATTAGTTTTTGGAGTTTAGGATCATATAGTTCTTTATAAGCTTTATATCTATAGCATTTTTTTATTTTATCTTTTATTTTATCTTTTATTTTTTTTAAAATATAAGTCTTACTTTTATATTTTGAAATTAAATTAATCTTATAATAAATATTAAAACTGCTGAAAATAAAATGAGAAATTTTCTGTCTGATTAATTACATGCGACATCTTTTAATCTTTGAGTTGTTAAGATACTAGTTGTATAACTCAATAATTCTAAAACTCGTTTTATAAGTAAATTAATTTAATTTTATTTATTTAAAGATCTGATTAATTAGATGCGACATCTTTTAATCTTTGAGTTGTTCAGACACAAGTTATGTACTTGACATTTTTAAAGCGTTGTATTTAAAACCGAAAAATGATAAATTATTCTTAAAAGGATTAAATTAGATGTGACATCTTTTTACTCCTTAAATTTTTTTGAGATACCAGTTATACTACTTGACAATTTTAAAACTTAATATTTAAAACAAAAAATGATAAAATATTATTAAAAGGATTAAATTAGATATGACATCTCTTTACTCCTTTTTTTTTTTTTGATACACAAGTTGTATTACTTGACAATTTTAAAACTTAATATTTAAAGTCAAAAATGATAAAAATATTCTTAAAAGGATTAAATTAGATGTGACATCTTTTTACTCCTAAAATTTTTTGAGACACGAGTTGTACGACTAGATAGTCTTAAAACTTGCATTTTAAATTATTATTTAAATCAAACAATTTCCTTTTCAAAACACAGTACTGCACATCAATTCAATCCATCAACTCAACAACCTGTGCACATTTCCATTTCATTTTATATAGTATAAAAACACAGTACTGCACATCAATTCAACCCATCAACTCAACAACCTGTTCACACACACTACGCTACGCTTCACGACCTGTTACGCTTCCTATCACTTCTTCGAGCACATCAACCCTTTTCCTGGAACACATAACGCTTTTTCATGGAACAGATCTTCATAGAAGACAACACACTCTTCTTCTTGAAAACACAACAACACTTTTATTTTCAAAATCACAGACATGCTGAAAACCAGTCTCTTGCCTTATCTGAATTATTTTTTTAGCCTAATAAAATAATTACTTATAAAATCTGTGTACTCATTGAAAAGATGGAAATCCCTTTTTCCTTAATTATACATTGCTTAAAATTTGTTAAAAAAACAATACAAAATCCAGTTAAAATTGGTTGTAAAACAATACAAAATCCAGAGCTTAAATTTTACTATTGATCAGAAGCATTCACCATTTTACTTATAAATTGAGACAAAAAAAAAAAAATCAAAGGAGAGGATTTTTTGAATAGATCTGATACAGGAAAAGAAATCAACCCAGAAGAGTAGTAAAATTGTTGGAATTGTTGAGAACCTACACCGATACAAAAACAATCAAACAGAAACAAAAAAAAAATAAAAACCTCATCAAAATACAAAACAAATAAAAACCTCATCAAAATACAAACAAGCAGAAGAAGAGTAAGGTATTTTTTTATTTTCCTCTATTTAATCTTGTTATTCTACAAAAATATAAATTTATGATTACTATATATGAAATAAAACAAAAACTGTGGTTATGTAAATGTGAAAGTATAAAATTTGATTTAAACCTTCGACGAAACCGTCGCCGGAGCAGTACTCTTTTTTAACGCCGCCGTGCTTGACATTTTCATTTTTCTTCCTGCGTTTCTTCTTCTTGCGTATTCTGTTTTGTTTTGCTTTTCTTGTTCCTGTGTGTCTTGTGTTTTTTTTTCCTCTTCTTTCCAGTGGCCGTGAATGAACAATAATATGAAAAAAGTTTATGGTATTCCTTTTATAATGGTCCTACTTATCTTTTATTGTTTTTTTGTTCTGTTGATTTGTTTTTTTTTTTTATCATTATATAT
>JBBPBQ010000001.1:30060173-30106750 GCA_037974755.1 Cicer yamashitae | reverse complement strand
CATTATATATAAAAATTAGTTTTTGGAGTTTAGGATCATTTAGTTCTTTATAAGCTTTATATCTATAGCATTTTTTATTTTATCTTTTATTTTATTTTTATGTTTTTTAAAATATAAGTCTTACTTTTATATTTTGAAATTTAATTAATCTTATAATAAATATTAAAACTGCTGAAAATAAAATGAGAAATTTTCTGTCTGATTAATTAGATGCGACATCTTTTAATCTTTGAGTTGTTAAGATACTAGTTGTATAACTTAATAATTCTAAAACTCGTTTTATAAGTAAATTAATTTAATTTTATTTATTTAAAGATCTGATTAATTAGATGCGACATCTTTTAATCTTTGAGTTGTTCAGACACAAGTTATGTACTTGACATTTTTAAAGCTTTGTATTTAAAACCGAAAAATGATAAATTATTCTTAAAAGGACTAAATTAGATGTGACATCTTTTTACTCCTTAAATTTTTTTGAGATACCAGTTATACTACTTGACAATTTTAAAACTTAATATTTAAAACAAAAAATGATAAAATATTCTTAAAAGGATTAAATTAGATATGACATCTTTATACTCCTTTTTTTTTTTTTGATACACAAGTTGTATTACTTGACAATTTTAAAACTTAATATTTAAAGTCAAAAATGATAAAAATATTCTTAAAAGGATTAAATTAGATGTGACATCTTTTCACTCCTTAAATTTTTTGAGACACGAGTTGTACGACTAGATAGTCTTAAAACTTGCATTTTAAATTATTATTTAAATCAAACAATTTCCTTTTCAAAACAATTTTTTGTATCAACAACAAAACAAATTTTCTTTAAAAATAATCAACACATCCGCATCTTCTACCCAAGAACTACGTAGCTTTGATTTCTCCATCGCACCGGGAGATACGTAGGAGCAAGATCGCACTCTTGTCAAGCATAATAACAAAAACTTTTTTTTTTCTCTCTATATTTTATCATCATTTTATTAATGTCGATCTACGCATCGGTATCTAATCCGAAGACGATCATTTTATTTACATCATCATTTTATGTCGACCTACGCATCGGTAACCAATCCGAAGACGATCATTTTATTTATGTCGATCTACGCATCAGTAATCATTTTATGTCAATCTACGCATCGGTAACCAATCCGTAGACGATCATTTTATTTATGTCGATCTACGCATCGGTAACCAATCCGAAGACGATCATTTTATTTACATCGATCTACGCATCGGTAACCAATCCGAAGACGATCATTTTATGTCCAAATCAAAGACGATCATTTTATTTATGTCGATCTACGCATCGGTATCCAATCTGAAGACTATCATGTTTTTATTTATGTCCATCGGAAACTACGATGATGCTTTTCATTTTGCCAATCACCAACTTTTTACATTACAAATCAAATTATTTTATGTTTTCGAAATTAATTTACTTTTATAAATTATACAAAATTTAGGTCCTTATATTTAATTATCTTTTACTAGTAAAAAATAATTAAATAGGGGCAGGTGTAGTACCTCAATTTTGTCAGATTAATTAAAAATAACTCTAAAAATATGCATATAATTTTCATTTTAATTTTATTGTCCGGTTTAACTTCATTTTATTTTATTGTTTTTCATTCAAATCATTTTAATTTCATTATATTTAACTTCATTTTATTTTCAATTTAATTTATTGTTTTTCATTCATTTTATTTTTCATTCATTTTATTTTACTTTTATTTTATTTTCCTATTTTTTCTCCTGCCAGTTTTTTTCAGCACTGCACATTTCCATTTTCATTTTATATAGTATAAAAACACAGTACTGCACATCAATTCAATCCATCAACTCAACAACCTGTGCACATTTCCATTTCATTTTATATAGTAGAAAAACACAGTATTGCACATCAATTCAACCCATCAACTCAACAACATGTTCACACACGCTGCGCTTCACGACCTGTTACGCTTCCTGGAACTTCTTCTGGCACATCAACCCTTTCCTGGAACACATAACGCTTTTTCTTGGAACAGAAAACGCTTTCTTCCTAGAAGACAACACACTCTTCTTCTTGAAAACACAACAACACTTTTATTTTCAAAATCACATACATGCTCAAAACCAGTCTCTTGCCTTATCTGAGTTATTTTTTTAGCCTAATAAAATAATTACTTGTACAATCTGTGTACTCATTGAAAAGATGGAAATCACTTTTTCCTTAATTATACATTGCTTAAAATTTGTTAAAAAAACAATACAAAATCCAGTTAAAATTGGTTGTAAAACAATACAAAATCCAGAGCTTAAATTTATCTATTGATCAGAAGCATTCACCATTTTACTTATAAATTGAGACCAAAAAAAATCAAAGGAGAGGATTTTTTGAATAGATCTGATACAGGAAAAGAAATCAACCCAGAAGAGTAGTAAAATTGTTGGAATTGTTGAGAACCTACACCATACAAAAACAATCAAACAGAAACAAAACAAATAAAAACCTCATCAAAATACAAACAAGCAGAATAAGAGTAAGGTACTTTTTTTTTTTTCCTCTATTTAATCTTCTTGTTATTCTACAAAAATGTAAATTTAGGATGACTATATATGAAATAAAATAAAAACTGTGGTTATGTAAATGTACCATTCTGAAAGAATAAAATTTGATTTAAACCTTCGACAAAAGCGTCGCCGGAGCAGTACTCTTTTTTAACGCAGCCGTGCTTGACATTTTCATGTTTCTTCCTGCGTTTCTTCTTTTTACGTATTCTGTTTTGTTTTGCTTTTCTTGTTCCTGCGTGTCTTGTGTTTTTTTTTTCCTCTTCTTTCCAGCGGCTGTGAATGAACAATAATATGAAAAAAGTTTATGGTATTCCTTTTATAATGGGCCTACTTATCTTTTATTGTTTTTTTGTTCTGTTGATTTGTTTTTTTTTATCATTATATATAAAAATTAGTTTTTGGAATTTAGGATCATTTAGTTCTTTATAAGCTTTATATCTTTAGCATTTTTTATTTTTTTTTTATTTTTTTTAAAATATAAGTCTTACATTATATTTTGAAATTTAATTACTCTTATAATAAATATTAAAACTACTAAAAATAAAATGAGAAATTTTCTGTCTGATTAATTACATGCGACATCTTTTAATCTTTGAGTTGTTAAGATACTAGTTGTATAACTTAATAATTCTAAAACTTGTTTTATAAGTAAATTAATTTAATTTTATTTATTTAAAGATCTGATTAATTAAATGCGACATCTTTTAATCTTTGAGTTGTTAAGACACAAGTTATGTACTTGACATTTTTAAAGCTTAGTATTTAAAACCGAAAAATGATAAATTATTCTTAAAAGAATTAAATTAGATGTGACATCTTTTTACTCCTTAAATTTTTTTGAGATACCAGTTATACTACTTGACAATTTTAAAACTTAATATTTAAAACAAAAAATGATAAAATATTCTTAAAATGATTAAATTAGATGTGACATCTTTTTACTCCTTTTTTTTTGATACACAAGTGGTATTACTTGACAATTTTATAACTTAATATTTAAAGTCAAAAATGATAAAAATATTCTTAAAAGGATTAAATTAGATGTGATATCTTTTTACTCCTTAAATTTTTTGAGACACGAGTTGTACGACTAGATAGTCTTAAAACTTGCATTTTAAATTATTATTTAAATCAAACAATTTCCTTTTCAAAACAATTTTTTGTATCAACAACAAAACAAATTTTCTTTAAAAATAATCAACACATCCGCATTTTCTACCCAAGAACTACGTAGCTTTGATTTCTCCATCGCACCGGGAGATACGTAGGAGCAAGATCGCACTCTTGTCAAGCATAATAACAAAAACTTTTTTTTTCTCTCTATATTTTAAATGTACTTTTATCATTAGATTATTTTCGTAAAAATATTATATTTGCATTTTAAAAAGGAGAAATAAATATATTTAAGTTAATATTAATTTTTACGGATGTCGTAGGGTGCTAATACCTTCCCTACGCATAATCGACTCCCGAACTCAAAATTTGGTTTCAAAGACCATTTTTTTTATTTTATTTTTATTTTTAAGGGTTTTCCAATATTTTTCCTATTTTAAAATAAACTTTGGTGGCGACTCCATTGAATTCGAGAAATACTCGAAATTTTAGACCGCGACATATAATAGTTAAATATATAATCTGGACAAAACAGGATGAATAGTATAATCAGAGTAAAAACATCGCAACAAAAATATTTCAGTTTTTTTATGGTAAAAAATATTCGAGTTTTATACTATTGAAAAAAAAAATAACGTGAACAATATAAAGTTTTCTTTGAATTGGATACCATTTTTTTAATTTCGATTCTTTTATTTAAACATCTCTTAATTTCTCTCAATCGTTTTTTTAAATTTTTTAATTTAAATTAAAAGTTATACTATATAAATCATGCATATAAATTTCATATAAATTTAAAATTATTTAATTTATGTTTAAAATATATAAAAATTAATATTTTACGTAATTAAATAGAACACCGTTAATTTTTAAGATTCTTAATAATATATTAAATAATTTTATATTTGTATAAAATTTTAAAAAAATAATTTGAATAATGTAAATTTTCAATTCAATAAAAAATTAAAAAAAATAATATATAATATAGAAAAATATTGAAAATTGATAGGCCTTAGAAAAATTTGAAAAAATTTAAATTGAGACGATTAAAACTCTCATCATCTTAGCCGTTACAAAAAAATAATAATAAAGTGAACACGTTTAACAAATTGCGCGTGAAGAAAAATTCTGAATAGGATACATTGAATTGATTTTTCATATTTAATTTTTCATTTCATGCTAAATTAAATTTAATAAACCGCATAAAAGGAGATGCTACATGGCACTCTCTCCCCAAACAACATACCGTGGAAGAGAGAAAGCTTATATAAAGTGAACAGGTATAAAGTTTTCTTTGAATTGGATACCATTTTTTGGATTTAGATTCTGTTATTTAAACATCTCTTAATTTCTCTCAATTATTTTTTAATTTTTTTAATTAAAATTTATACTATATAAATCATATATAAATTATGCATATAAATTTTAAATAAATTTAAAATTATTTAATTTACTATTGAAATATATCAAAATTGATATGTTACGTAATTAAATAGAACACCGTTAATCTTTACAATTCTTAATAATATGTTAAATAAATTTATATTTGTATAAAATTTTAAACAAATAATTTGTATAATATAAATTTTTAATTCAATAAAAAATTAAAAAATAATATATAGAATAAAAAATATTGAAAATTGATAGCGACCTAGAAAAATTTAAAAAATTTTGAATTGAGACGATTAAAACTCTCATCATCTTAGCCGTTATAAAAATAATAATAATAAAGTGAACACATTTAACAAATTGCGCGTGAAGAAAAATTCTGAATAGGATTCTGATTCGCTATTGTTACCAACATTGAATTCATTTTTCATATTTAATTTTTCATTTCATGCTAAATTAAATTTAATAAACCGCATAAAAGGGGATGCTACATGGCACTCTCTCCCCCAACAACAACATATCGTGGATGAGAGAAAGCTTACTATCTAAAGAAGAAAGAATAATATAATGATACTGGCTGGTGAAATTCGCGATGTGCCAGGAAGCCAGAACAGCCTTGCGATCAAAAGTCTCGCCCGCTATCCTGTTGAGGAACACAACAAAAAAGAGGTTTATTTCTTTTGTTCGTTTGTTTTTCCTTAATCAGTTAGTTGTTTCGATTGTTTTTCGACGAATTACTTTTGTTTTATGTCAATTTCTTATTGGATGAGGTCGAATATCAATTTTGTCTCTCTTATGATATTAATAATTATATAAATAATTATTGAAAAATAACATATTTGTTGACAAATTTATTGCTATAGTGTGTCTTATGATAATCGAGTATTCATTTTTGAAAATATATTATTTTTGGAGCAAACAATCATTTAGGTCCTTGAGTATGTTGATGTTACTAAATTTATCAAAATTACGTAAGTATCTTTGAATGTTTCTTTTACTAGTTAATTTGGTCTTTAAATATGTCTTCTTTTTTAATGTTTCTTTTACTAGTTAATTTGGTCTTTAAATATGTCTTCTTTAGTCTTCGAATATGTATTTTGTTTGTTAGTTAAGTTTATAAAATTACTAATTAAAGACACTCTCAATGATGTTTTGGATGTTTCGATACATGCAAAGACTATAATACCATTGCATCACATTTAGGGACTAAAATAACTGTTTGCGATTTTTTTAGTATAAATCGAATAACTCTGCATGCAGCTGTTGAACTTTAGAACTTGAATGCACCGAGTAAGCCAGAACATTGTAGGTTCCTACATATTTATTTCTGCTGTAAACTTAGTCCTCACATCATAAACTTGATACACATGATACATCAAATTTCACTTCTATATCCATACTAAGTTACCTTGAATGTAACTTAATTCTTTCGGTATTAAATCACTTGGCCTGTATCTTAGTATGAGTAGCGCGACTATTTATTCAATTTGTAATTCTAATAACAAAAAAATTGTCTATTTTTCCTTTGTGTAGTATGATGATTTCAATGCAATTCTTTTTAGTTTTGTTTTTGGTGTTTTTAATCCTTTGTATTGAATTGGTATTGGTCATGCAGAATTCTCTTCTGGAATTTGAAAGGGTTATAAGTGCAAAACATCAAGCGCTTGCTAGATCCATGAAATACACCACTATGCACTACATCACTCTTGAGGCAAAAGATGGGGTGAATAAAAAGGTTTATGAAGCCAGGATTTGGGAAATCGAATAACTTTGCATGCAGCTGTTGAACTTTAGAACTTGAATGCACCCATTAAGCCAGAACATTGATGTTCCTACATATTTATTTATGCTGTCAACTTAGTCCTCACATCATAAACTTCTTACACATGATACATCAAATTTGACTTCTATATCTATACTAAGTTAAGTTAAATATAACTTAATTCTTTCGGTGTTAAATGACTTTGACTGTATCTTAGTAAGAGTAGAGCCACTATTTACTCAATTTGTAATTCAAATAACAAAAAAAATTGTCTATTTTTCCTTTGTGTAGTATGATGATTTCAATGCAATTCTTTTTAGTTTTGTTTTTGGTGTTTTTAATCCTTTTTATTGAATTGGTATTGGTCATGTAGAATTCTCTTCTCAAATTTGAAAGGGTTATAAGTGCAAAACATCAAATTGTTGTTAGATCCAGGCACTACAACACTATGCACTACATCACTCTTGAGGCAAAAGATGGGGTGAATAAAAAGTTTTATGAAGCCATGAATTGGGAAATGTCTTGGATTTACTACAAGGAGATGCAGGAGTTCAGGCTTGTCAAAGATGCATCTGCGGAGTCAAGTGTTTAACTAGGTATTTCATTACACTGAACAATTGCTCCTGATTTATGAAGTGCTTTTGAAGTTATGATGAATGCAACTCTTCAATATTACTTATTAGTTTTCTTGGTCATTATAAACATTAACGAAAATATGAGTTAACAATGAATATGGGGAGAAATGCGGTAAAAAAAACTACAACTTGATGTCTTTGATCAGTTTCTGATTTAGCAATGATCTTATTTAATATTAGTTAGAGTGCTTATGAGTTTGATGAGTGACAATACTACCATAGTTTGATCAAGTTTGATTAGTGTGCTTATGGTTTGGTAATGACCTTTTTAGGCCTAGTTAAAGCCTAGCGTTGGTGGCTAAAGCCTTCGGCCAGTCTTATATGTTAATAATGCCATAGAACTTTCAAAAAGAAATTGTAGTTGTATTAATTCAAAATACATTTTCCATTCAGAAAACATTTTTTATCTTCATTTTCTAAAATTTTTAAGATACTTTTGAAGTCATTTCTCATTTTTCATGTTCTGATACTAACAACTCATCTAGTGCACTTGGGATTACTGATAAGTAAAGATGTCTTCCTTGATTTTTCAGGTTATTAATAATTAATAAAAGTAATGTTCCTAGTTTGGCTCGAAGGTGAGCCACCTAAGGATATTTTAAAATCTTGATATGTATGAAATACATCTAACTCTTGCTGTTAGGATTTGGCACTTGTTATAATGATGGAATTTTAGTTTCATAATAAATCATCTACTATTAAATTAAACAAACAAAACACTAATACTGTCCTTATTATTTTTAACATTAGATCATTAAGAGTGGATAATTCAATAATAGTAACAACCACATCCAACTTCCACAACTTTACCCCAATAACACTTCTTTTTAAAAAATAATAATAACATAACACTTCTCAATAATAACACAATAGCCGTAATCCGTAATTAAAATAATAAAACTCTAATTTTATTGAATAATCATTTTAAAATGAATCAGCATTTCAGTTAATGGAAATAGAAAAAAATAATAATAAAAAACAAAAAAGTAGTTTATAAAAAATATGAGATAAATATTTGTCACCGATACATAAAAAATATAAGATAAATATTTTTCACTGACACAAAAAACGCAAGAGAAATATTTGTAACTAATAAATATAAAGAAATAGGGTACATATATTTGTTGCTAATAATTTTTAAAAATACTATAAATATTTGAAATTCAAACATAAAAAATACAAGATAAATATTTGTCATTGATAAATATTAATCTAAACAATGAATAAATATCTATAACTGATGTATAAAAAACACATGACAAATGTTTAATACTAATAAATATAAAAAATCATGGGACAAATATTTGTTACTGATGCATATAAAACACAAACAAGTATTTGTCATTTATAAATATTAAAAAAAATATGAGATAATTCTTTGTCGTGAATAAATATTAAAAAAAAAACGATGCAAATATTTTTCACTAATATATATATAAAAATCACAAAGCGAATACTATTTGCAATTTTCAATAATATTTTTGTAAAAATTAAATGAGTATATTTTCTTAAATTTTAAATATTGAGTAAAATATACTCTTAAGTTTTTATGTGAAGTTTTTATGTGAAGTAAGCATCAGAGGATTTATGTGAAGTTTTTGTAGATACTTCAATCAGATGATTCACTTGAGTCAAACTTGTTTATCATAGAGTGTTTGAATATTGAGTTTATCATATGATTACTTTTCTCATATGATTGATTCATATCAAATGTTTTTACTTTTATCATAACTTTTACTAGAGGATCAATTTGTTGTGTAAAACTACTTGATCAAATGAATCAATTTTAGACACATTGGAGTGAACTAAAAAGAGCACATATTCTTTGCAAGGAAACATATTCTTTGGTCAATCCTTGCGTCAATTGACTTACCTTTAATGGCCTACTGGTGCAACTATCAGCCTTTCCCAACTGCTTATACTTAGATCATGGGACACTAAGTCTATAAAAAATCGAGGCCTTAACCTTCAACTATAGAGCGATGGTTGAGTTATTTAATATCAAATTAGGTTTCCACTCTTGTTGTGGCAATTGTTGTCCCTTAGTTTTTGAAACTATCATGTTAGTGAATAACACCAAGGCAATTGTTGTAGCTGGGACAACGTCTATACTGCTTTAGGTGGCTTCCTTGCCATATGTACCTCCCTATATTGCCATATGTTCCTCCACCTATTGAAGGTTAGCCACATTATATATATCCACTATGTGGCTCGCAAAGTTACCCGTGTCTAATTCTATTTATCTAATTTATTTTTAATAGTAATTTATAATTATTTTTAAAATTTAGTTTTATTTTATTTTAAGAATTTTAAATTTTAAATTAATTTTCTAAAATTGTAAAAAATTAATTCTCTTTTTTATTTATTTATTTACAAAACATATATATATAGGAAATTAAATTTTGTTATTCTAATTTTATTTATTAAATACTTTTTCAGTAATTTAAAAGTAATTTTTTTAATTTACATTTATTTCTTTTTCATTTTAAACATTTTTTATTATTTTATCACAATTTTTTCATAGTATTTTGATTTTTATATTAATTTTATTTAAGATTATTAATATTCATTATAAAGTTTTTAGTTTTTAGTTTTTAGTTTTTAGTTTTTAGTTTTTAGTTTTTAGTTTTTAGTTTTTAGTTTTTAGTTTTTAGTTTTTAGTTTTTAGTTTTTAGTTTTTAGTTTTTAGTTTTTAGTTTTTAGTTTTTAATTTTAATATTTATTTTTTTGTTTTCAAACATTACTTTTTTTTATTAATTTATTAATATATTTTTGAATTATTTATCTAGCAAAATCATCTCAACAACCTATCTATATCTACTTTCCTGTAAAAAAAAACTATCTATATCCTATTTAATTTTTTTAATTAATTTATAATTTTATTTAAATATTTACTTTTCCATAAAATTATATATTTTTTATTTTCCAACAGATATTTTTACTAATTTTTTGCAAACTATTCCCATTGATTCTACCCATTGCGTTTCGGTGTATTCCCATTGATGAAAGACATTATAACCGATTTTAGGGTTCTTAGAGAGCAAGATCGAAGGCTTTTTCTGGGTTTACTTTCAGTTTCTCGATCGGTAGATAACTTTTTGCCGGAAAATGATGCCACGATAAGAAGGTGTTGCTGTTGCTGTTGCTGTTGCTCGTTGGTGGGAAAATTGAGCGACTGGTTTGAAGAATTGATGAGATTTGGTGTTTTTTCTGGGATTGAAATTAGGGTTTATGAAGGGTTTTGGGACTGGATTTTGAGAGAAGAAGAATTTGGGGTATAGTTCGATTATTATCGCCATGTGGTGGAATAAGACTGTCGACAATCACTATATTCCGGGAAATCGAAATATGATCTTTTATCATCTATCTATATATCACTAATTCATATATAAAATATGTTCACACATGTCTACGTGAATGATTCAATTCAATATGATATGTCTGGGACAACCGGATCTACTGCGACTCTATTAATCTACTTAAACCAATACTATTTGCCATTCATATTGTTGAGTCTATTTTGCAGTTGTTTTTCTTTTTCTCCTATTTAATTTTGTGTTGTTTTGTCTTCACCAGATTCAATGAACAAAGCAACAAATACCAATTCATCGACTTTCATTTTAAGCCTTGTCTTGTTCATGCTCAACGTAAATTTTTAATGATTGCGAACTTTTTTTTTATTAAATATGGGTAATATGGTTTTGCTATTGTTGAAAGCTAAAAGTGTTCTTGGTTTGAGTTTATGAAGAATGGTTGCTAAATGTAGGAAAGTTTATGAGATTTTAGACTGAAGATGGGTTTTGTAGTTGTTAGTTTTTATCTTTAAATAATAATAATCAAATTAAATTTAAGTAATATTTTACTAATTAATTATTATCTTATCAATAATATTTATACAGTCAGTATGTGCCACGTCACTCAAAATTAGTCCCTTCAACATTTTTTAATCAAAAAATCACATTAAGGACTTTTTTAAAACATTTGAGAAATTGCAAGGGTGTTATTCAAAAAATAAATAAAAAATTACAGGGACCAAAATCAAAATAATTCATATTTCTAGAGACTAAAAATATATTTAAACCTTATTTTTTAATTTATTTTGATTTTCAAACAGATTGTTATATGAATTTCTTATTTTATTATTAACTTCTTTATCTAGCAAAAATATCTTAACAACCTATTTATATCTTTTTTTATTCTAGCCCTCAAATATCTCACAAAAAATTCACAAATTTTGAATACATTATATTTTAAATCCTTAAGAACAAAGTCACCAATTTCGCCATACACAATGTTTTTTAAATCGTTACAATAATTTCTAATTTCAAAGAACAAAATTGGGTTGAAAATGAACTTCAAAAAACGAGACCAAATTAAAACTATAATGATTTGATCAACATAATTTTTAGAGATGACAAAATATTTTCAAGTTTTATTATTTTTTACTTTATCGACATCCAATATCTATGATCATGAACAGCATAATTATTTTAGTTTTTGTATTTTATTGTTGTTTATCTCTTTAACTTTGTCTGTTTTTGATGTTCTAAGGAAAAAATCCAATGCACTGTCAATAAGATTGAGGGAAGATGTTAAAGAGTTGTCAAATATCTCAATCATTCCTTTTAATCCATTTAATTTCACACGGTAGAATGATATTTGTGAAGCTAATAAAGGGGACTCACATTTAATAGATATATTACCTGACCCCTTTTTTTAGCAAGACTACTTATTTTTTATTTATTATAATTTCATGCTTTCATTGGATATTCAATTTTTTAAGACATTCATTGAATATTAATCTTAGCTATAATATTTGTTTATAAGATATCATTGGAGTATTAGCTGCAAAGGGAGCACACATAAAATATAAATAAAGAGTCAAATCAAGCACATATATTCATCTTGAGTTATATGATCTTAGCTAAGTATTGTTCAAGTTTTTTCTTTTTATTTGAATATACTTTCATGGTTTTTAATTCATTTATTTGTAGGGGTACTGGTGAGAGACTTCGGTGTATATTATAGGGAAAATATGCAAATCGACTTCTTCGATATATATGAAAATTCAAATATTCTAATTATTTTGATATTACAATTGGCTAAATTTAAATTGCATAAATGTATTTATAAAAAGTCTTACGTATTTACAATTATATTCTATTGCGTATATCAGATAACTGTTTCAAAATGTTTTAATTGTATGTCTTAATTGTTATAATATTTTGGACTCGGGAAATATTGGAGTATCAAACAAACCATATAAAAATTCAAAACTAATAATTGATGTTGATATTCCTAAAGTTGTCTAAAAACAATATTGATATTCCTGAAATTCAACGAATCCAAATGAAGTATTCTAATCTATGAATTTATAGATGTATGACGCGTGCAATGGACAATATACTAAGATATTTATTCCTTAATTATTTTAAACTTCAATAAATACTTTTAAAATTATCTCAAATTTTATCTCAACAAATCACACTTCTAAACTTTTTTTAACACTGTTGTACTTAGGTCTCACACGTCTGTTGTTGCCGGTCAAAAACCTAAGTTAAAACCCTAAGTTTGAAGCGCACGTTTTTTGTGGTCAATCAGTTTGGAGCGCACGTTTCTGAGGTCAAATCTTGGAGCGTACGTTCAGATGGATCCTTCAATTTCTCTGATCCAGTTGCGTATTTTCTCTATAAATAGAAGTTTCTCCTCAGTTGGAAAACCACACCAAAAGCACTCTGAATCTAAGGCTTTTTCTCTCTTCTCCCCCTTTCTTACTCAGTTCTTCTCTTTCTTTCGAGTGGTCTTAGTACCATATTACGAGTGGCAGCCATCCGACTGCCACATTGAGGGTGTAATTATAGAATGTTTTTCTACAGTGCAGTAGAACTCCGATACAGTGTATCTGGGCTGTTTTATCTTGGGGATTTCGTGGTTGATAGTCTGCCTTGCACAATTTGGGCAGTGCCTCGAAACGTCTTAAAGAGAGCGACCTAGTCCGTGACTCAATCCAATAATATTTTCGGTGGCATAAATTGTTTTTCCAAAGTTTTTTTCAAAATTAAAAAATAACAATTATAGTCCCTAAAAGTGATAACTTATATTCAGAGTGGTACATGTATGTAATAACTTATTGGGTTTGATGAAGAGTGAGGAAATGAGAAAAAAATATAATTAAAGGGAGATGAAAAGAGAAAAGGTAACTGAAGGAGAGAAAAATACAATTTTTTGGGTTTGGTACATGTATGTAATAACTTATTGGGTTTGATGAAGAGTGAGGAAATGAGAAAAAATATAATTAAAGGGAGAAGAAAGGAGAAAAGGTAACTAAAGGAGAGAAAAATACAATTTTTTCCATTTAAAGCTTCATTTTTTATTTTTATTTTTTAAATTTAATGTTAATTTGATCCTTGTCTATTCATCACATTCACGTAGGAGAGTGATACATCACTCAACCACATACACATCATACACTTAACAAGGCTAACACAAAAGTTAACGTCAGAGATTAAAGTGACGAACGTTGGACTGAGTCAAGGACTGATTTGGGTTTATTGCTGAGTCGGGGACTAGAAAGAGAGCGTTTTGTTGAGTCAGGGACCAAAATAATAGTTTACCTTTTTTTTTCATATATAAAGGCTTATTTAGTTAACTTGAAAGTTGCACTTTGTAAGAAATACTATAAACTAGACTACACATTTATTACCTGATTTATGGGGTGCTATATGTTATAATTTTATTTTATTATATCTCTATTGTAGCCGGTGATGACCACGAGTGTTTTTGTATTATAATTTTGTTTTTTTATTAATTAAAATAGAAAACATATAAGTGGCAAAACGGGTCGGACTAACTTGTTGGTATAGTCCATAGTGGACATACCAAACTTGATAAATTGTAGCCCTATAACAAAACAAGATGGACCAAATGTGTTCATTCATATGATTGTACCCTTCAAACGAGAAGGGATCTGTGACACCCTAAACCCCCAAATTAATATTTTTGAATTTTGACAATGAGTAATGAAATTCTTCAAGAAAAAAAAAATAAATCAACTTTCGAACCTTTTTACAAGGTAAAGAGTATCACATAATCACTTAGCACGTCAAGTTAATAAAAGAATATCCATTAAATTTAACAGCTTGAAGTCATAATATTAGACAACAAAATTCCTTTGAAATACACGTAAAAAAGTTTAGTAATAACTGTCAATATGGTCCCAACCCGATGTCACTATTAGAGCGGGAATTCCCAAAATAAAAAGACGTTAAAAAAAAGGCATCTAAAAAAAAGTCTTCAAGATAAGACGACTTCCGACGCTCTGAGAGTATTAGTCATCACTTGCAACTTGCAGCTCGTCTGCGTCGATCGCAAACGCCAAACACAAACAACGAAAGGTGAGTTTCGAAATTATGTAACAGTATAAAATACATGAGGAGAACACGCAATTAGTCAAAACAGCACAAATAAAGAGAACATTCAAGAACATAATATAAGAGGTTAATCAAATTCAATCACAATAAAACAGTTACAAGGATGAAATGCTATGCATGTCCTATACTCTATACTTCATCATTTGATATCATTCTACTCTGAAGTACTTGGTTAGGAGGCCTGATACTATGTCACTACAAGAGTGGACGGACAATTCATGAATGGCCAAGTCCTCATAGATCCCCTCAACTCAACCCAAGACACATATACGCGACGGTCGGGGTACTCTTGTGTTGCGCGGTAGCTCCCGGCCTTAGGGAATAACCCACTAATCCACTTAGGAATTCCTCACTAGATGTTGTTGGAACCAAGTTGGTATTACACTTAGAGTTTTGATGTTAACAAAAGTATTTTATGAGAATAATATATTTGACTTCAAAGAGTATGAAAGAAGATTCATGTTTTTGAAGAAAATCTAAAAAAGATTTGATTCCAAATTATAATTGAAGAAAATCTAAAATAAGATTTGACTCAAATTTATAATGGATGAAAAATCTAAAATAAGATTTGATTCAAATTTATAATTGAAGAAAATCTAAAATAAGATCTGATTCAAATTTATAATTGAAGAAAATCTAAAATAACATTTGATTCATATTTATAATTGAAGAAAATCTTTGACCAAGTTGAAAACAAAATATGGTCAAGATTTGAAGAATATTTGAAGAAGATTTGAAAAATATTTGAAGAAGATTTGAAGAATATTTGAAGAAGATTTGATTAATATTTAATGAAGATTTGAAGAATATTTGATCAACATTTAATGAAGATTTGAAGAAGATTTGAAGAATATTTGAAGAAGATTTGATTAAGATTTGAAGAAGATTTAGTGAAGATTTGAAGAATATTTGATATGAAGAATTTACAAAGTCAATCTACAAAAAATTGGAACAGAATCATTCTGAAGAATTTACAAAGTCAATCTACACAAAATAGGAACAGAATCATCATGAACAATTTACAAAGTCAATCTACACAAAATAGGAACAGAGTCAATCTACACAAAATAGGAATAGAATCATCATGAAGATTTTACAAAGTCAATCTACACAAAATAGGAACATAATCAATTTGAAGAATTTACAAACTCAATCTAAACAAGATACAATTCAGAATTAAATAAGGACTAAATTGAAGCCCAAATTTTCACTATAAATAGACACTCAAGGCTGAAGGAGAAAAGCATCGAAAAGCATAAAAGAGTAACTCTAGCTCAAAGTTCTCAATTCATCTTAGAGTTCAAAAGAGAGAAACACTTGTTCAAGTTAGAAATATCTTTTGAGTGTTCTTTTCTTAAAGTGTGAGAGTTATTGTTATTATCAGCTTTGTTAGAAGCAACGACTCAAGTTTCAATCTCCTGTATCCAACCCGATAGTGGTTTAGTTCCTTCTTCAATTTGAGGCTGTCAGGTTGTTAGGAGAAGACTTGGCTTGTAGGGTCAAGGTGGTTAGTTCCTCAAAAGTCTAGGCTTGTCAGGCTGTTTGGGAAGACTGGCTTGGAGGGTCAGGTGCTTTGTAATTCAAGGTTTTTGAATTAGTGGATCAAAGCCTTCTGAACGAAGGGATTGGATGTAGCCAAGTTAATGGTGAACCAGGATAATTCTATGCGTCAAATTATTTATGCTTTCATTGCTTGCTGCTTCTAAATTCGATTGCTTCTACTCCAAGTAAGTCACCAAAACCAAACTAATTTTTAGTTATTTATAAATTATCAAAAAGGTATCAACTTTGTGCAAACACAATTCAACCCCCCTATCTCGTGTTCGCACCTTCAGATGTACCCCCAAGGTCTATCAGTCTTACCTTACAGTTCGACTGTAGCCCTCCACGATCAGGCTCATTCAGTTGTACTTCCCCGAATCACTAGGTTTGTTAGACCATCCCTATATGATGACAAAATAATCCTAACTCCAAAATCTACAACACATATCTCAGACTTACTCGATCATCACAATATTCATCATTATATATGTATATCAGTCAATCACAATAAAATCCCAATATTTGGTTTACACTACTCACAATACACAATCCAATAATATCAATCGCAATAAAAAATCAAACATGTGGCACATTCAAATAATATCACAATTTCAGTCAAGTAGCAAGAACACTCCAATACATATCATTTATACAGTTACAATCAACATAACATTTCATAAAATCAAACAACATGCAATCTTGATATAAATAGATCCACAGCAATTCTATAGGTTGCTAAATTATATTTTAGTCCTCACTATTACCGTTCATATTTTATTAATTAATTATTATTACTCAATAGGGCTCAACCGTACGTAGTAAGCCCCGGATGAATATCTGGGAATTACGGTATTCCCGTTCATCCCACGTTATTTTATACTCATAAAGTCGAACCTCCTCTCACCCCTTACCTCAATTGAAGATTTCGCCCAACGAATCTGATATGCTAACTTGTCGTGTTTTCGTCGACCCTCGTCTCTAATAGTCCGCGAAAATAAATAAATAAATAAATAAATCAACGCGACGACCAAATACAGATTAATTACTTGCTCCAATAGATATATAAATTATTTATTAAAATTAATTAAATAAATTATCTGCTACTTATTATATAACTGAAAATATATTTAATATCATCAAACATACATATTAGTATACCAACATAAAACAAATGTCTAATTTTAATTAAAATAAAACAGAATCACATATCTAAATAAATATGGCAGATATCTACAATTTGGGAGTTAAAATAGGTAAGCAATATGTCCTATGTAATGAAACTAATAGTGTTTATGTTTATTTAAATTGATGAATATTGTAACAACTTTTAATTATATCTAAAATAAAAATGAAGTATTTTAAATGTAAAACGCTTGTGGGATATCTGCTCAGCATTAATATACTTCAATCATATCAACTCTATCATTACATAAAAATAAAAATAACACATACCCAATATTACTATAATCTGTATAAAGGAATATAAAAATATAATATTAGAATATTTAAGTTTATAATTTGATAATATAAATAATTATATATATATATATATTTGGCATATGTATAACTAAGGTTCCATCATTATTATTATTATTATTATTATTATTATTATTATTATTATTATTATTATTATTATTATTTTAAAAGAAAAATAAAGTTATACATCGTTAAACAATTATCATGTACGCATGATTTTTTGATATTAAAATAGATGGTATATCAATGCAATTAGCAATGTTTACTTAATGTCTGGTGGACACTATAAAATATTGAATTATAATTGAAAAAAACAAAACATTTAGCCATAACACAAATTTTAGACTCTCTGATGAAACCTAAGATTATAATTATAAAGCATATAAATAAAATATACATGATAATATAATAATTAAAAACATAAGAAAAATTATGCACAATATTAATATAAATTAGTCAAGTCCTAGATTGCATACTGACCCTGAACATGGAAAGAAATTATATGCAATTAGTACTCATTTTGATTTAAGCCTCTCAAATTTGCATATCCATAAATATAGTAGAATAATAATTTGAATACCCAAGTGTTTTATTAGGGGTGTACGTGGGTTGGGTTGGGCCGGTTTTGACAAAACCCGACCCGACCGATTATCTTTGGGTTGGGTTAAGTTCTAAACCCGTATTTTTTTCATTTAACCCGAACCAAACCGACCCTATCAAGAACGGGTTTGGTTGGCGGGTTATACATAAATAATAACCTGTTTTTTATTTTACGGAAAAATATATTGAATGAAAATATATTTAATACTTAAATGTCTCAAAAACTATAAAATTTCAATCACATCATTCAATTCTTTAAAAAAGTCATCAACCTCTCACACAAAAAAATAAATTAAATAATCTTCAAATACATAAATAAATTCTAAGCAATAAATCAATAAAATATAAAAATTTATCAATTCTAAGCAATGTCAACTTCAAGTACAAACACTTAATAATAAAAGTGAGGAAAAAACCGCGACCATTCCTATTTGCTACTTGGTCCACCACGTTACTTTCATTATTACACATAACCCACCAACCATTTTATTTTACTAAGCTACCATAATTTTTTAATAGTAATGCTTCATTTGTTTATAGTTAGAGTACTTACTATTTTCAAATAAAATACTAAAAAAAAGTGTTTAATAGATTTAAATGTAAAAAATTTAAACTAAATTCATCATAAGCTTTTGTATAAGCATCATTTTTGCTCATAAATAATATTTAACTCAAATGAATAGTATTTATCTAAAAAAAATTGCATTTAACAAATGTAAAAAATTTAAACTAAATTCATTATAAGCATAAGTTTTTTGTTCATACCTTTATTATGTAAAACTATAACAAAATATAACATTTAAATAAATAGTATTTAACTCAAAAATAAAATTGCTCTTTTGAAAGAGACAATTCAAAAATTAGATACAAATTTTATGAGTAGACATATACGAGATTACAAGGGCAAAACAAATTAAACGCTAAATTGCAAGAAAAATTAAGTATTTAGGCTAGACGCATAAACACCTTGCATCAGTATTCATATAAAAATCAGTTATTAATAATATCTTATTATAACTAATTCGTATAAAAAGCAGTCATCAACACTTGCGGAACAAAAGAAGAAGGTGGAAGGCGGCGCGACTTCAGAAAGTGTGGAAGAAGGTAGACGCAGAAAGTGGATGAGGGCTGAAAATCTAAAGAAGAAGAGTAATGAAACAGTATTGGACTGTTGGGCTGCTAAACAAAATTTTAAAAAAAATATAACTAGTTAGCGGGTCGGGTCGGCGGATTCAAATTGTTAAACCCATTACCCGAACCAAATATAAGCGGATTTCAACGGATTGAGTTGGGTGATAGGGTTGGCGGGTCGACCCGCACCCATGTACACCCCTATGTTTTATAGCAAAAGAAAAGTAATTGTTGGTTTATAGGGAAGGAATAAAAGGAAATAGGGGATTAAAGGCATAGGATGAAGACTAATACGAGGGACAATAATCCTACCATAATCTTTAGAGTTTCTGTCAATTTCATAAAATGAAGATTTAATAAAAAAATAATACGACAAAAAATTTGTATAGATAGCAAAATATACGCACCGTATCGATAAAAGTTAAGCCGTTTCTATGAGAATTTCTTTTCTTTATGTTGAGACCGTGTTCTAAGGATTGTGTGCGAGATACATGTTGTTTTGCTAATTGGCGGCCCTTCTAATTAGGTTATATCGTGAATTCAGAATTAATTTAGGTCCATTAATTCTGTTTATGGCAAATTCAGTTTATTACTTAGGCTATTAATAGATATTATTAGGCTATTATATGGAGAATTAAATTTATGAACGGCATCATCATCATTATTATATTTAATATATAATTAATATAGTTATTATATATTTATACTTACATAAAAATAAATTTAAATAATAAAGGTCTAGATAACAACAATACTAAAATATGAGGCCTAAGATAATAGCCATCTTGGTATATATTATTTTATATATATATATATATATATATATATATATATTTTAAAATTAAATATATAGGTCTAATAACAATTATCAATGATTTAATTTAAATAACTACAAAGACAATTAAAGAAAGACATTCACATAATAAAAATGATCACACCACAATAAACACAATAAATTAGGGTGTTATAGGATCGGACAAGATCTGTCCATTTGACAACTCTATTTACAGTATAACAATTAGTGCATAACAATTAATCTATTTAAATTATTTAATGATTTTCTTCTTCATATTAATTATTTGTTTGTAACTCAAATAATTATTTTTATTATTATTTAAAAAATATTACGAATTACACAAATCATAATATTTAAATATATAATCTGGACAAGGCAGAATGAATACACTAATTAGAGTAAACACATCGCAACAAAAATATTTCAGTTGTTTTTATGGTAAAAAATATTCGAGTTTTATACTATTGAAAAAAAATTTAAAAAAAAAATAAAGTCAACAATATAAAGTTTTCTTTGAATTGGACACCATTTTTTGAATTTCAATTCATTTATTTAAACATCTCTTAATTTCTCTCAATCATTTTTAAAAATTTTTTAATTTAAATTAAAAGTTATACTATATAAATCATGCATATAAATTTTATATAAATTTAAAATTATTTAATTTATTATTAAAATATATCGAAATTAATATTTTACGTAATTAAATAGAACACCGTTAATTTTTATGATTCTTAATAATATATTAAATAATTTTATATTTGTATAAAATTTTATATAAATAATTTGTGTAATATAAATTTTCAATCCAATAAAAAATTTAAAAATATTATATAGTATAGAAAAATAAAGAAAATTGATAGTCCCGTAAAAAAATTTGAATTGAGAGGATTAAAACTCTCATCATCTTAGCCGTTATAAAAAAATAATAATAAAGTGAACACGTTATTGTAACAAATTGCGCGTGAAGAAAAATTCTGAATAGGATTTCGATTCGCTATAGTTACCGACATTGAATTGATTTTTCATATTTAATTTTTCATTTCATGCTAAATTAAAGGCTAAATTAAATTTAATAAACCGCATAAAAGGAGATGCTACATGGTAGGGCAGGACAACGGGCCGGGTAGGGCGGGTTCGGGCCCAAAATGTCCAACCAACCCAAACCGCGGGTGAACTGTAGAAACCCGGTTCCGCCCATTTTGTCCAACGGGCTAGACGGATTGTGGGTTGTACGGATAGCGGGTCGCGCGGGTGGTTTAAAACGGGTTAAATCTCTAACGATAAGAAAAAATCAAAACATGAAAAACTTAGGTTCAGAATAAAATAGAAACAAATATGAAAGACTCAATATTTGTGACATTGGATCAGTTAAGACTTCAACAAAAAAACAAAATCATAAAAGAAAAAAAAGAAGAAAGGCAGTTGTTTGTTAGTTTTATAGCGGGTTTACTTCGGTGTTTTCCGGTATTCACCATTGAGAGAGAAAAGAAAGAGAGAGATCGAAGCTTGAAGAAAGAAGAAGAGAGAGAGTTTTTTGTTTTTACGAAAGAAGAGAGAAGACAGAGAGGTTGTCATAATAGATTGAAATTGGGGAAAATAGTTTAAAAATAAATAATAAATGTAATCATGTGAAATGGTTTTAATTTACAATTTTAATTAATACTAGCAATTAATTTTGACACAAATATCATAATTAGGCCAACTGAAAAGCTGTAAAAATTGACAACTTCTACCACTTTTGCAGGCATACTGTCACATAGTATATAGGAATAGATTATATTTACGGGCGGGTTCGGATACCGTTGGGTCTGAAAATTTTACCCGCACCCGCCCGTTGCAAACTGTACAGAACCGATTTTATTATCTTTATATCCGAGAGACCGACCCGACCCACCCGTTTATCTTCAATTATTTGCGGTTTACACGGTTTTCAGGTGGGTCGAATATTATGTCCACCCCTACTACATGGCACTCTCTCCCCCGACAACATATTGTGGAACAGAGAAAGAATAATATAATGATAGCGATTGGTGGAATTCACGATGTGCTAGGAAGCCAGAACAACCTTGAGATCAATAGTCTCGCCTGCTATGCTGTTGAGGAACACAACAAAAAAGAGGTTTATTTCTTTTGTTCGTTTGTTTTTCCTTAATAAGTTAGTTATATGGACCGTTTTCCGACGAATTCCTTATGTTTTATGTCAATTTCTTATTGGATGAGGCCGATTATCGATTTTGTCTCTCTTATGATATCAATAATTATATAAATAATTATTGAAAAATAACATATTTGTTGACAAATATATTGCTATAATGTGTCTTATGATAATGGAGTATTCATTTTTCAAATTATAGTTTTTTTTATAGCAAACAGCCATTTAGGTCCTTGAGTATGTTGGTGTCACATGAGTCACTAAATGTATCAAAATTAGAAAAATATCTTTTAATGTTTCTTTTACTAGCCAATTTGGTCCTTAAATATGTCTTTTTTTGTCTTCAAATATGTATTTTGTTTGTTAGTTAATTTTATAAAATTACTAATAAAAGACACTCACATTTGCGATTTTTTTAGTATAAATCAAATAACTCTGCATGCAGCTGTCGAACTTTAGAACTTGAGTGCACCCATTAAGCCAAAACATTGAGGTTCCTACATATTTATTTCTGCTGTCAACTTAGTCCTCACATCATAAACTTCATACACATGATACATCAAATTTGACTTCTATATCCATACTAAGTTACCTTGAATGTACCTTAATTCTTTCGGTATTAAATGACTTTGACTATATCTTAGTAAGAGTAGTGCGACTATTTACTCAATTTGTAATTCTAATAACAAAAAAAATTGTCTATTTTTCCTTTGTGTAGTATGATGATTTCAATGAATTCTTTTTAGTTTTGTTTGTGGTGTTTTTAATCCTTTTTATTGAATTGGTATTGGTCATGCAAAATTCTCTTTTGGAATTTGAAAGGGTTATAAGTGCAAAACATCAAATAGTTGCTGGATCCATGCACTACATCACTCTTGAGGCAAAAGATGGGGTGAATAAAAAGGTTTATGAAGCCAAGATTTGGGAAATGTGTTGGATTAACTTCAAGGAGGTGCAGGAGTTCAAGCTTGTCGAAGATGCATCTGCGAAGTCAAGTGCTTAACTAGGTATTTCATTACGCTGAACAATTGCTCCTGCCTGATTTATGAAGTGCTTGTGAAATTATGATGAATGCAACTCTTCAATATTACTTATTAGTTTTCTTGGTCATTATAAACATTAATGAAAATATGAGTTTAGAATGAATATGGGGAGAAATGCGGTAAAAATAACTAGAACTTGATGTCTTAGATCAATTTCTGATTTAGTAATGATCTTATTTATTATTAGTTTGAGTGCTTATGAGTTTGATGAGTGACAATACTACCATAGTTGATGAATTTGATTAGTGTGCTTATGGTTTGGTAATGACCTTTTTAGGCCTAGTTAAAACCTAGAGTTGGTGGCTAAAGCCTTGGGCCATCCTTATATGTGAATAATACCATAGAACTTTCAAAAAGAAATTGTAGTTGTATTAATTCAAAATACATTTTCCATTTAGAAAACATTTTCTATCTTTATTTTCTAAAAATTTTAAGATACTAACAACCACATCCAACTTCCACAACTTTACCCCAATAATACTTCTTTTTAAAATAATAATAATAATAACATAACACTTCTCAATATTAAAATAATAGCCGTAGTCCGTAATTAAAATAATAAAACTCTAATTTTATTGAATAATATCCTCTTTTGTACAATAAGTAAATATTAATTTGTTAAAAAATTATTTTAAAATGAATCACCATTTCAGTTAATGGAAATAGAAAAAAATAATAATAAAAAACAAAAAAGTAGTTTATAAAAAATTTGAGATACATATTTGTCACCGATACATAAAAAATATAAGATAAATATTTTTTATTGACACAAAAAACGCAGGAGAAATATTTATAACTAATAAATATAAAGAAATAGGGTACATATATTTGTCACTAATAATTTTAAAAATACTATAAATATTTGAAATTCAAACATAAAAAATATAAGATAAATATTTGTCATTGATAAATATTAAAAAAAAAACAATAAATAAATATGTATAACTGATGAATAAAAAACACATGACAAATGTTTAATACTAATAAATAAAAAAATATCATGGGACAAATATTTGTTACCGATGCATATAAAACACAATACAAGTATTTGTCATTTATAAATATTAAAAAAATACGAGAGAATTCTTTGTCGTGAATAAATATTAAATAAACGATACAAATATTTTTCACTAACATATATAAAAATCACAAAGCGAATACTATTTGCAATTTTCAATAATATTTTTGTAAAAATTAAATGAGTATATTTTCTTAAATTTTAAATATTGCATTGACAATCAATCACAATCTTAAAAATGATATAATCATGTGTGGCCTATGAGAATGTATAGGTATTTTACTAGTATATAAATAACACTAACATCTCACTAATTTGAACTTCAACGGGTGGTTGTGAGAGTCACTCTCAAGTGTAATAAGTATATTACAGTATGTCTAATATAACATCAATAGAGTTGTTAAAGATTGGCTCGGTTTAACCCGCAATGATCTGTCAAGTCCGTTAAATAAATGGGTCAGATCAAAACATACCACTTGTAATTGGGCTGTCCATTTTTAATGTTGGCCCGACTACTATGGGCGATTTAGGCTAATGGATTCTGATTCATTTCATTTTTTTTCATTTGTTCTTCAATTTTTTATGACATTTAAAATATGATTGGATGTATATTAAAAAATATGATGGGATGTATGTAATTTTTCTTTATATTAGCACTATATATCAATAAAAATTGAAGTTTTATTTATTTAGTTGAACCAAATTAATAATTTATGTGATATATAAACTTTAGTTTTATCTAATGTCTCTCCTTTTATTTTTAAATATTATTTTATTAAGGATTTCTAAATTACAAACAATTGTTAATGTACATTGAGATCTTAAAATTGGGCTGGCCTGACGTCCAATGGACCAGTCCAGCCCATCCCAATTTTCAATTTTGGCTATATTGATTTGGTAATAATAGATCCAATTGATTTTGGAGTAGTGTTTGAAACTTTTTCAAGTCTTCCCAAAATCTAAAAAAAAAAATTCATTCTGAATTTGTATTTTACACATTTGGACCGATCAAAATGCACATATGTTTTTATGTATTTAAGAATATTAGAGGTGGGTAAAATATACTCTTAAGTTTTTATGTGAAGTTTTTAAAATTAAGTAAGTATCAGAGGATTTATGTGAAATTTTTGTAGATACTTCAATCAGATGATTCACTTGAGTCAAACTTGTTTATCATAGAGTGTTTGAATATTGAGTTTGTAAGACCCTTAATTTCAAACTCTAATTTATGCAATTTTAGTATATTTGGTGTTGAATTGCTGAGGCATTTAGCCCAATTTTAATTCATTTTGCGAATTAAATACCAAAAGCATATTTTATTAGAGTTTGTTTTATGTTCTATATATATATATATATATATATATAATTAGATCCGGTTAAAAATTATTCGTCGAAGAATAATTTATTTATGTTGCGAAGAATTTAATACCGGACAGTTTTGTTAAAAATATCTCTAGTTACTGAAAATTTGACATGTCAATTGAGCTGTAATGGGAGTAGATATTTTTATCAAAATAGTTTGAGATATGAGTGAAGTGATGTGTGTGTGTATTTAGATATTTGGTGGATTGGGTTATTTTTATTTTATATATATATGATAGTGTGTTAGTAAGTTATATATATATGGAGCCACGAGAGGAAAGAAGAACATTTCAGCCTCGCCTTCCTCGTTCCTTCTTCTTTTCTTTCTGTTCTCGAGAAAAGCCATCGTGTTTGTGGTTTTTAAAACCGCCAAACACAAACCTCCACTTTTCTTCAACTTCTAAGCTCCATCTCACGAAGTGACAGAAGGGAAAGTTGCTCGTCTCCACGGTACGGTGCTAGTGAGCCAACTTTGGAAGCGACGACACGAACAAAGTTTTTACCGGAATTAATCGTGGTGCCATAATCGGTTGTTAGAGCTACCGTTGAGGTAAGAGCTCCTTCCAAACTTTTAGTTTGCATTTAGGACCGTATATGTGAATTTGTGGAAAATAAATTTGATGTATTTGAGGTGTAGATTTGTGGAAAATAAATTTAATGTGTTTATGGGTGAAATTGTGGAAGTTGAATTTAATGGGATTTATGTTGGAAATGTGGAGTTTTGAATTTGGTGATTTATGGTTGAAAATCTTGGAGATTTAATATAGGTGGTTTATGTTTGGAAATGTGGAGTTTTGAATTTGGTGATTTATGGGTGAAAATTTAGGAGATTTAATATAGGTGGTTTATGTTTGGAAATGTGGAATTTTGAATTAATGTGATTTATGTGTGGTTTTGTGGAAAATGAATGGATGAAAGTTGATATGTATTGTGAATTGAATTTAATGTGAATTGTGAATTAAATTTGATGTGTGTTTAAGGAAAATCTGTTTTGAGTGTACTCTGTGAAATGTTTGAAAAACCATTATCGTTAAATGAGTATTAAAAATGGGGAATCTTTTAATAGCTGCATTTACGTAATGTTTGTGGTGAAAAGAGTCAGAGTATGCTCATGTATTTTCATAGTACATGGTGACCGTGATAGGCCATGGTGATAGTGGTGTCCGTGATGGGCCATGGGATGATGCCATGTGAATTGTTGGTTCATCTTATGCTTACGAGGGTTATCGTATCGTGCTGATTTGTGAGAGATTGCACTCTAGAATGTGCTGATCTGTGAGCGATTGCACTCTAGAAAACAGTGTAAGGCCCGTGATAGGCTACACTGGAGTAAATTGTGCGGACCCGTGATAGGTGGCACCTTGGTAATTAGTACTGGCCTGTGATAGGCAGTACAATTACGATTTACGCCCCTTCGAGGAGGGTTTTGGTGTGGAATTCCGAAATCATGTGCATTGGCATATACCCAAAAAGTGTTAGAGCAAAAGATTCAGGAAGATAATGTCAAAAGCTAAATACATTGCTGAAGGAGGGTCATCAAATAGACCACCATACTTTGATGGCTTAGATTATTATTTCTGGAAAAGCAAAATGCAATTGTTCCTAAAGTCACAAGACATTGGTATATGGAGAATCATCACAGATGGAGACTCATACCAAAAGTAGATCAAAACGATTCAACATTTGTTGAAAAGAAAGAAGCAGATTGGACAGCAGATGAAAAATCTAAGGTACTTCTAAACTCAAAAGCTCAATTATTTTTATCATGTGCTTTAACCAGGGAAGAAAGTGAGAGACTAGATGAATGTGATACAACCAAGAAAGTATGGGACACATTGCAAACTCACCATGAAGGAACAAGCGATGTTAAGGACACAAGGATTGACATTGGCATTCGAAAGTTCGAATTGTTTGAAATGAATGAAGGAGAAACAATCGATGAAATGTACTCAAGATTCACTACCAAAGTGAATGAAATACGCTCTCTTGCCAAAGCTTATTCAGTACAAGACAGGGTAAGGAAGATCATGAGATGTCTTCCAATCATGTGGAGACCAATGGTGACAGCTATAAGCCAAACCGCGAATCTTGAGGAACTGGGCTTGGAAGAACTTATTGGAACTCTAAGGGCACATGAAGTGTTGTTATTGGAAGATAAACCTATAAAGAAAGGGAAAATAATAGCTTTAAAAGCATCTCAAAGCTCACCAAGTATTCAACAAACAAATGAGAAAAGTGATTCAGAAGATGGTCAAGAAGACGTTGATGAAGAGATTGCTCTCCTCACAAGAAAGATACAAAGAATGATGAGGAGAAGAGATCAGATCAAAAAGGGATCTCCAGATAAAAAGGACTTCAAAACTGAAGTAGATAAAAGTAAAATCACTTGCTTCAGATGCAACAAACAAGGACATTATAAAACTGAATGTCCATTGAACAAAAAAGTGCCAACGAAATTTCCCTTAAAGAAGAAGTCAATGACGACAACTTGGGATGATTCTGATGAATCAGAAACAGATGAACCTAAAGAAGCCAACCTATGTTTGATGGCAAACACTGAAAATAAAGAGGTAGCAAATTCTGAAATGTTGTCTTGTATGTAAACAAATGGAAAAAGAATTTGATAATTTGCTAAATGATTCAAATTTTCTCATTCAAAAGTGTAGTTCTTTTAAAGATAAATTTCACAAGGAAAAAGAAGAGAAAGAGAAAACTCAGGCTATGAATGATAAACTTAAAGAGATCATTTAAAATCTGAAAGAGTCTCAACTCAAAAATTTTGAATCTGAAAGTTCAGAAAGTCAAGAACGATCTTCACCTCAAAAGGAGAACGTTCTCCTTAAAGCTGAAGTTGAAATTCTTAAAAATGATATGACAAACTTCATTAAAGCTACTGAAACATCTCTGAGAATCATGGGATCCCAAGTGGGAATATTTGATAAAGCTGGGCTTGGTTTTGATAAAACTCAAAAAACCAAAATGTATGAAAACTTTTTTGTTCCTGAAAGGAAAGAGGGAAAATCCAAAATCAAATGTTCATATTGCAACAAAATTGGACATCTAGAGTTTGCATGCTATTTTAAAAAAAGAGATGAAAAAATCAAGAACAAAAAGATCTTTAGAAAAGAAGAACATTTTAGAACAAAAGCAAAGTTTTCTCAAAATCTGAAAAAAGGAGAACGTTCTCCAATTAATGTGACAAACGAAGAACGTTCTGGAGCTTTATCAAAACCAGCTGTAGCTCAGTTTTCTAAACCTTTTTCAAAACAAACCACTCGATCTTCCTCCTGGTCCGAGATTGGCCACTCTGAGACGACATTTAACACTAAAAAGGAATTAGATTTGAAAACTAACTTTTCAAGACCCAAGACCAAGTGGGTACCTAAAGTTGATATAACACATCAGACAGGATGGATTTCAAGATGTCAAGAAAAGGCCATGGTTCTTGGACAGTGGCTGTTCAAGGCATATGACGGGTGACAAAAATTGCTTCATGTCATTTATCAAAAAGGATGGAGGATCCGTAACATTTGGGAACAATGATCAAGCAAAAATAAAAGGCAAGGGTACCATAGGTAAAATAAATTATGCCAAAATCAATGATGTTCAATATGTCGAAGGATTGAAACATAACCTTCTTAGCATTAGCAACTCTGTTATAATGGCTTTGAAGTTATTTTCAAACCAAACATATGTGAAGTGAGAATGGCAAATTCTGGTGAAATCATATTTTCTGCATCCAGAAAGAAAAATCTTTATATTTTATACATTGAAGAACTACCAGTCGAATCTTGCCTCATGTTCATAAATAAAGACAAATGGATATGGCATAAGAGAACTGGACATGTGAGTATGAAAACAATTTCAAATTTGTTAAAATTAGATCTTGTTAGAGGACTTCCTAAAATAAACTTTGAAAAAGATAAAATATGTGAAACTTGTGCAAAGGGAAAACAAGTTAAAAGTAGTTTTCATCCAAAAGAATTTATATCAACGAAAAAACCTCTTGAACTACTTCATATTGATCTTTTTGGTCCCATCAAAACCACCAGTTTAGGAGGTATGAAATATGGATTTGTGATTGTTGATGATTTTTCTAGATAAACATGGGAGCTATTTTTGAAACAAAAGGATGATGCATTTGATGCCTTCAAAAACTTTTGTAAAAAGGTTCAAAATGAAAAGGAATCCAATGTTGAAAACTATTTATGGGCTGAAGTTATAAACACTTCTTGCTATAATTTGAATCGTGTTTCAATTAGAAAAATCATAAACAAAACACTCTATGAAATCTGGAAAAATAGAAAACCAAACATTTCATATTTTCACATCTTTGGTTGTTATTGCTACATTTTAAACAACAAAGATATATTTTTAGGATATTCAACAGAATCTAAGGGATATCGTATTTTTAATTTGAGAACTAAAATTGTTGAAATAAGTATGCACATTTTATTTGATGAGTTTGATGATCTTGAGTTAAAAAAGAAAGATGATAAGGAGGAAGAACAATCTGGGCAAACACAGCAAATCCATCTCCAGGAAAACGAGATTGATAAACAATCTCCGTTTCAAACTCCTCATAGAAGCTGGAAACTAATAGGTGATCATCCTCCAAATCAAATCATTGGAGATACAGTTGATGGCATTAGAACAAGAATGTCATTTCAAGATGATGCAAACAGCAACATGGCAATGATATCTCAAATGGAACCAAAATCCATCAAAGAAGCAATAATTGATCAATCTTGGATTAATGTGGTGAAAGAAGAACTTCTTCAATTTGAGAAAAATGAAGTCTGGACCCTTGTTCCAGATCCACAAGATCAAACAATTATTGGAACACGATGGGTTTTTAGAAACAAGCTAGATGAAGAAGGAAATGTTGTAAGAAATAAAGCGAGGTTAGTTGCTCAAGGTTATAATCAACAAGAAGGAATAGACTATGATGAAACCTTTGCTCCAGTTGCAAGGTTAGAAGCCATACGAATCCTTCTTGCATATGCATCATATAAAAACATCAAACTTTTTCAAATGGATGTTAAAAGTGCTTTTTTAAATGGCTTTTTGAATGAACAAGTTTATGTTCGTCAACCTCCAGGTTTTGAAGATCAAAAGAAACCAAATCATGTTTTTAAACTCACCAAAGCCTTATATGGTTTAAAGCAAGCTCCTAGAGCTTGGTATGAAAGATTAAGTTCATTTTTGATCAAAAATAATTTTTCCCGTGGAAACATTGACACAAATCTTTTTAAGAAAACAAGTAAAAATGATTTACTCATTGTTCAAGTGTATGTTAATGATATTATTTTTGGATCAACAAATGAAAAAATGTATGAGGATTTTTCAAATCTCATGTAAAGTGAATTTGAAATGAGTATGATGGGAGAATTGAGATATTTTCTTGGGTTACAAATCAAACAACATACAAATGGAATTTTTATTTGTCAAGAAAAATATATCAAGGATCTTTTAAAGAAATACAAAATGAGTGAAGCCAAGATTATGACTACTCCCATGCATCCATCATCCTCATTAGATAAAGATGAAAATGGACAATCAATCTCTGAAAAAGAATATAGAGGTATGATTGGCTTATTACTTTATCTAACTGCAAGTAGGCCTGACATTGTTTTCGCAGTAGGCTTATGTGCTAGGTTTCAATCTTCACTAAAAGAGTCTCACTTAACTGCAGTCAAAAGAATTTTTCGTTATCTTGTTGGTACTACTGATCTTGGCCTTTGGTATAGCAAAGGTTCTCATTTTGATTTTGTAGCTTATTGTGATGCCGATTATGCTGGTGATAAGACTGAAAGAAAAAGCACAAGTGGTGCATGTTAGTTCCTAGGAGAAGCTTTGATATGTTGGTCATGTAGGAAGGTAAACACGATTGCCCTGTCAACCACTGAAGCTGAATATGTCTCAGCAGCAAATTGTTGCTCTCAAGTCTTATGGATCAATAATCAACTTGAAGATTTTTCAGTAAGGTATTCTCGCATTCCAATATATTGTGATAATACTAGTGCTATTAATTTATCTAAAAATCCTATTCAGCATTCAAAGTCCAAACATATTGAGATAAAACACCATTCTATTAGGGATCATGTGAGTAAAAAGAAAATTGAACTGATCTTTGTGGATACAAAGAATCAGTTAGCTGACATTTTTACAAAGCCTCTTGTTGAAGAAAGCTTCAATTCTATCAAAGAACGATTAAAAATCATTAAAAATCCTTGTCTAGATCGTTAAAATTGAAACCAGATCATTCTGGTCATAACGGAGAATGTTCTCCGTTTTTAGCTTATTTCATCAGTTAGCTCAAGAACGATCTTTGTTTTTTCATCATCACCAACTTTCAACTCAAGAACGAACATTCTCGGATTACATGTCTTCATCTCCAGAATCAAGTCCACAACCCATCACACTTGCTTCACTCTCTATTATGCTCCCTCCATTGTATCAATGTCCTCTTCCTTCAAACAGTCAAGCCCCACCCCACCTTCAAAAAACCCTCAATCCTAGTTCCAGCACTTCATCTTCTAGACGAAGATCAATGCGCGTTCTGGATGGTATTGGTACTTCAAAAACCAAAAATATAGATACAACAATCTATACAATCTCTGATGATGATTCTGAACCCTCACCACCTAAACATATTCCCAAATGACAAGATGTTCCTACATCACAGCCCTCCAAACCAAAATCCCCAGAAATTCAAAAAACCCCAGAAATTTCAAAATCCCCAAAATCTCATACAAAATCCCCAAAATCTGCTTCCAAAGTCCTTCCAACCAAAAACACACCCTCTAAATCTAAACCATCAATTCCTAAATCTAAATCACCTTCAACACTCTCACAATTTTTAGCCTCCAAAAACCTCAAACCCTAAAAAATCCTAAAAGAATCGTTCATCTCAAGAATGTTTTTCGTCTCAACTCCCACCTCAAGAATGTTCTTCGTCCAAACTACCAACCCAAGAACGTTCTCCTCTTCAAACTCCAACCCCAAAAACCACAAAGACTTCCAAAACAGCAACTCCTAAATCCTCCACCAAACCTTCCTCTTCAAAAGTTCTTATTCCATCTTTGATTCCTTCAAAGATTCAAAAACTCTATACTGAGAAGTGGGCTCAACACCCTATCGGCATTGGTCAAGTTTTTGATTTTGACAACCTTCAAGTGGAAGGAATCTCCATTCAGCATCACACTGATGCACTTGGATGGACTGATTTCCTTAAATTGTCTGATTGTTATTACCCCGAAGTCATTCAAGCATTTTATTGCAAAGCTGAAGCATTTACAGATAAATCCTTTATTGTCTTCACACTGAAAGGTATTAAAATCCGTCTTGATCCTTTGATTTTGGCTGAGATTCTTAAACTACCTTCTGAAGGCCTAACAATCTGATTGGTACACAGCCTTAAACATCTCAAAAGAATAGGTGTTTCAAGAACTTTTTATTGATGGAGCTACAAAATTTCTCTCAGCTGACCTGAAACCTCTTCCCCAAATTTTCAATAGCATCAGCCAACACAACATTCTACGTCACTGTGGCAACCATGAATTTGTCTATGATAATGACGCTCTAGTCATTTATCACCATCTTCATTGTAAGAAAATAAATCTGCCCTACCTGATAATCCAACATATGATTGCTGCAATCCATAAAGATTATAAGAGAAACACTATTCCTTATGGTATGGTCTTCTCAAAAAATTTCAAGCATTTTCTGATTCCTTTGTTGATTGAAACTTCCACCATTAAGATCTCAAAATTCTCATCCAAAAACATCTATCATATGAAATAGATTCCCACCATCCCACCATAATCAAAATCTGTTTTAATCCATCTACCACCAAAAGAAAACGATCTGCACGCATCCCTGCTATAAACAAACCCAATGAACCTCAAGAACGTTCTTCACCCCAACAACATGCTGAAGAACGTTCTCCATTTCCTATTGTTCTCCCAATTTTGAATCCTATCATCAATCAAGTATCCCCTACAGCTTCTACACTTTCACCTTTCATAAATCCATCTTCTCAAGGAGGTCTATGCCCTTCATTTCCTGTTCACCAAAATTCTCAGATGTCACCAGTTTTTGTCTCACCACAAAAAACCACAACTTCAATAATTTTTGGAATAAGTCAATACTTGGCTTTTCCATATTCGGATATAGCTGGCCCTTCTGTGCCCCATCATTCCGCTCCCAACTCTTTTCCTACTTTTGCCACTCTATCCACTTTTTGCACCTCTGCTGCTCCTTACCAATGTACTCCTCTTGAAGATCAACAGTGTCCCTCTAAAAGGACCAAAATGGAACGAGAAACATCAAGAACATATAAGGAAATTCCCATAATTTTTGCTGCTCTTCAAAACATCATTGCTAGGCAAGCTCATCAGGATAAAGAGCAAGCAATTCTGAGGGACTGGATGGAAAATCAGCTTGCTCCTAAGCTTGGACTCGAACCTCACATGCCTAATCCTCCTCCCACGTTTGCAGATATACCTCAGCCATCTTTGTCTCCATCGTTTGAAGGGTCTTCACCTTCTTTGTCTTTCTAATTTAGTTTTTAACCTTGCTCTCCTATTCCTTTTTGCCATGACAAAGGGGGAGAAGTTTGTTTCAGATTTTAAGTATGATCTGAAGCTCTTTTTTGTATGACTACTTATGTACTTATTTTCTTTTGAGCCACCTTGTAATGATCAAGATCTTTTTGTTATATTAATGAAAAATCATTATTTGGTTCAAATGGTTAGCACATATTGAGGGGGAGTTTTTACTAAAAAGCTCTCTGAATTATTATTAGATTCAAAATTAAAATGTAAATTAACATGTTTTTTCATCATCAAAAAGGGGGAGATTGTTAAGACAAAATCCCAAATTAATGTTTTGATGATAATTAAACAAAAGGTTAATTAAGAATTCTAATTATGATTCTAAATGTTTTGGTATTTAACATGTGTATTTGAGTATGTTAAAACAAGATAGGTTACCAAGTATTACAAAGTAGATCTCATTAAAATCAAGAAAGCAAAATCAATAAAACGAAGAACGTTCTTGACATATTTCTCGAAAACGAAGAACGTTCTCCACATTTGCCATAAACAAGAATGATCAGATTTCTTTGTAAAAGATTGGATCCAGGAAGTTTTATTCATCTCGTATCTTCATCAAGAATAAACAAGGATCAATCTGAGTTAGAATTATTCCAGAATTCGAAGGCTCGAAGATGTGCTTCACAAAAAGCATAAAGCAAGATCATTATCCAAGTTAAGCAAATGCAAGTACAATTAACAGGCTGTAAAGTACACTGCTGTTGTACCTTCAAACAATACCTGCACACGTGACTTAAAGCTAGCAATCATTTCAGACAGCTGACAGGATCACAAATACAAGTCAGCTCATCTCCAACCAATTCGAAGAACGTTCATGGATCTCAAGAACATTCCTGGTTTAAGCATAAACACTCTTGCTTTTTGGCTGATCTTATCCATTCACTTTCGCATGACAACTGGCCTTCTTCCAACAGTTAAATGAGCTGTCATATGCTCTCTTGAAGCCTATAAATACAGCTTCAGGATGAAGAACAAAATACAACTTAAAGTGTCAAGCAAAGCATCAATCATTCAATCATACTCGAGCTTGTCAAAATCATTCTCAAGTTGCAGTTTCATTCTTCGTGTGATTTTAGAATCACTGATAACTGAACCAGGATATATGCTTGTGTCATCTCTCTATCTCTATCTCTATCTCTATTTATTATCTATTTTACAATTAGCTTTTATATTGATATGTTGATATTGTTGTTTTTCCACTAACCAAGAACGTTTTTCGTTTGTAACCAAGATCAATCTTGAGTTATACTTTCAGTTTTTAAACAGGAATTTTTAAAAGGGACAATTATAATTCAAACCTTCTTCCTTATAATTGACATTGTAACTTCAGCTAATACCTTCCCTACACATAATCGACTCTCGAACTCAAAATTTGGTTTTAAAATACCATTTTTTTTCCTTTTTTTAACAGTTTTACAATGTTTTCCCTATTTTAAAATAAATTTTGGTGGCGACTCCATTGAATTCGAGAAACACTCGAAATTTTAGGCCACGATAGCTGGCGACTCCACTGGGGAATTTTTGAAAGTCAAGTCTAATATAATTAATTATGCTAAATGGTTAACTTTGTCTACATTTATTTTTCCTATATTTCTTTGTCTTCTTTATAGTAAATAGTTATATTCCTGTTCATTTTTATATTATGGTTTTACTTAAATTTATGTTAAAAGATAATTTATTATTTTGTATATATGTGTTTATTGTTTAGTAACATTTTTATTCTCTTCACACATTACATTTTCACTTTTGCACACACTTATGCGTGAAACCTGATACCCGGATTTGAACAAAATTAAGTTTAGTTTAGAGGTTGCGTAGTGCTAGCCTTCTGGATATACATCCTGTTTGGTTAGCATGAAGATCTCACCTAGAGTTTGATCTTGTTGAAGGTATTGTCACTCCAAATAGTTTACCTATTGTTGTTGACAATATTCCAAAATAGGATCATTGGCTCTTAGACCCATAGAGCCACCCTTGTGAGAGTTTCACTACAGAAACCAATAGACCCTTTCATAATAAGAATATCCATATAAGTTACAAAAAAAATCTCATACATTCATTCAAAACTTTATATATATATATATAATTGCAACAATAATTCTACGTAGTTGCATTTATATCTCATGACATTTTTTCTTTTCTCTAAATGAAAAATAAAACATAATAGTATTTTGCATAAATTTTTCAATATTGTTGGGGAATCATAAAGACCTTATTCACGTGTTGAATTAAGTGGATAATGGAATCGGAAAAAAGAAAAACTTTACTTTTAAAGTTCAAGCAACCTGATTTGAAAAGTTTAAGGGACATCAACAATCAAATGAAAACCATACAACATGAGAGTTTCTTTAATAAATATGGGAAGATCCTAAACCTCTTGACAGTAAATGTGCAAACAGGGGCCCTCACGGCATTGGCTCAATATTACGATCCTCTTTAAGATGTTTCACCCTTCAAGACTTTCAGTTGGCCCCGACATTGGAAGAATTCGAACGAATATTGGTTTACTCTTTAGAGAAAGGAAATCCTTATCGATATACTGGACAACCCCCCAAATCTGAGCACAATTTCTAAGGTGTTGAAAATTGACATCAGAGAGTTGGCAAGTAAAAAGGAGAAAACATGAGTTATTCATGGTTTTTCAAGAAAATATCTAGAGCAAAAGGCATAAAATTTAGCCATTAAAAAAGAATGGGGAACTTTTATAGATGTTTTGGCTCTCATTATCTATGTTATTGTTTTATTTCCAAACCTTGATTATTTTGTAGATTTTGCTGCTATCAATGTCTTCCGGGCTTTTAACAAAAATAAATAAAATCTAGTTCCTATGGTTCTTGCTAATGTATACTACTCTTTGCAAATGCGACACGAGAAGAAAAGGGGAACAATTTTATGTTGTCTTATGTGTTGTATACTTGGTCTGTGTCTCACATGTTCGAGAAAGGGTATCATGTTAGAATTAAAAGTAATCGTGAATGAGCTCAGAGTATAGCTAACCTTACTAGGGAAACAATTTCATGGGAACCAAAGGATGTATTAATTACAATCCGAAGGTAGCTCTGAGGCCTCTTGGCTACACTATGTTGGAAGGATAAGTCGAGCTTTTGTTTTGCACAATACGGTTATAGTAGACCCACCAATGCAGCAAAGGATAAGTCGAGCTTGGGAAATGATCATTAGAAAAGGGAAAGTACTCGGATGTAGAAGTTGCAGCACAAAAGAACCCTATCAACAATGGGTGAAGAAAGGGTCCAAGAAATCAAGTTGCCATTCCACAGTACACCCTCAAGTAATCAAGAAATACATGAACCTACCTTTGTTACAAATGAAGAAATAGAAGAACTCAAGGCATCATTGTTAAAATATTGTTGACACCTAATTTTGTCCGCTTTTTGTTTATTTATTTATCTATTAATTTATTTTTACTTTTTATTAAAAAAGAAATAATAATAATAATAATAATCATAATAATAATAAGTGTATATATAAATGTGAGGAAATATTAAAATAAAATTAAATAATTAGGGCTATAAACTTTAGACAATCACAGGTGTTCCCAGTTCGTGTTTGCCTCTAATTCTTGTTCAGACTCTCTTCTAAAAAATAAATAAAATAAATAAAATAAATAAAATAAAAAATAAATAAAGGTACATAATTGAATGAAAAGAAACCGAAAAGAAATGGATTGATGGTCATAAAAATTGGTATAATGATGATCAATTGAATGAAAAAAAACAAAAAGAAATGGATTGATGGTCATAAAAATCGGTATAATGATAATCAATTGATTGAAAAGAAACCAAAAAGAAAGAGACTAATAGTAATAAAATGGTGACCTATTGGCAATTATTCTCTTGTCTTTTGTAACCTACACCTGAAAGGCCTATAAATAATCGATAGTAAGAATAGAAGAAGGGAGCACTATTGAGAGCACAAAAAAGAAAGAAGAGAGAATAATAGGCAAAAGAGGAGCAGATAATCTGGTCTTGGGAAAATCAGTCCAACAAAAAAAACAATTCAGTAGTAAGGTATCACTTTCTTATTGTTTCTCTAATTTTCTTCTTATTAGTCTTTGTATTGCATCCTTTTAAAAAATCTTCTTTTATCTTTCTCTTTTTGTGTTTATGCAAAAATAAACTCATATGTTAAGTTTTCATTTTTCTAAAGTTGTCTGTTCCTAAAATTGTTTTCTTTCCAACACAAAATACTAAAAAAAGAATATAACTAATCGATGTTTATAAACCAATCACCAAGTAAACAAATTTCACCCTATTGTAATATAATAGAAAACTCGTATCACGTCTTTATCAAATAACTCAAAAAAAAAAAATCATAACAACGAATAAATAGTTTTTCCCTTAGGATTAGAATTAATGGTTGCGGCCGCCGGATGAAATTCATCCTCGCTCGCCGCACCACATCACTCACCCCCAATTGTTGGTGGCCTTTGTGTCGCGACATATTCGACAACACACGATCAAATCCTTTAACAGGCTGTTTCACTGTCGCGTCCATCTGTTTCGTTCACATACCACCACGTCACGTTGTTTTCTAACAAAAATCAATTTTTCTTTACTTGAAAACAAAAATAAAAAGATACAATCCGTGAACAGACATCCACCTCTTTTTTTTCTCGTTATTATTATCATTATTATTATTACATTTTTAATTTTGGATACGTATATAATAATTATAATAATAAAAAATAATTAAAATAGAGTAATTATAAAAATCAGACAACACATAAATATTTTCTACCCAATAACTACATGTGCTGGGGACTTTTGAGAGTCAAGTGCAATCTAATTAATTGTATATAATTATTTATTATTTTATTTATATTACCCCTATTGTTTTATTTGTTTTGTTATATTGTGAATATAATTATATGTGTCTTGTTAATTTATTTTCATTGTGATGATTTTTTTATTTTTTTTATTTTCCTATACACTACCCTAACACGACTCACACACTTATGAGTGGGCTCTATACCCAGGCTGAGTGCAACCTAAGATAAGTTAGAGACTGTGTAATGATAATCTTCTGGATGTACATCCTGTTTGGTTGTCATAAAAGTCTCACATAGAGTTGACATTTTCTAGAATATTTCCATTTTAATAGTTTACCTATTAATTGGTTTAATATTTTAGAATTGAGTTGTGTGCTCTAGGAACCAATTTAGAACAATAGAGCCACCTATAGTAAAGGTTCACATTAAAAAAAACCATCAAATAAAAAAGAACCATGTAGGACACATGTATATATAAAAAAACTACCATATCTATATCTCATATTCATCATAATGCATTGCATAATCATGCATGTTTCAGCTTTTATTTCATTTTACAACACGTTGTTTTTCTTTTTCTCCTCATTTTTTAAGAAAAATTAATTGCATATTAAGAGGTAGTAAAATGTTTCAGTTAAATGCATAATCATTGCATTCACTTTTTTTTTTACATTTTCGTAACATTTTTCTTCAAGAAAAAATAAAAAAAATGGCAAAAAAAAAAAGAAAGCAAAAAAAGAGTACCATGCCACTCTTACCGAACATGATCTCAGGCTAAAATCATGAATGAATTGAAGCATATAAAGATTATCTGAATCAACTGAAAGACCATGGCTAAAAATTTGAAAATCTTGCAAACCCTTGATACTTGAAATCATGGGAGTACTTCATGGAAAAAAGTATATCACAAAGAACTCATGTTTACCCCTTGATTTCATAAGTCTAACAATTTTTACCTTTTAGTTTACTTTTTGGTCTACCTCAAGTCACTTGTCCACAAGATTTAAACTTGATACTAATGAGATTCATCTTCATCCTCCACCCCTACTTATGGGTCCTGGACATACTTTTTTGGCTTTTCGCCGCAGGTGAACTTCTAGATGTTGGGTCGTCTATGTTGAACTTTCATCACTATCGCTTATTACTTTGATGCCATGAAAAAATTCATCAATCTAAAGAAAAATGTCAAATCTTGCATGATCCTTTAAGGAAAATTGAAAAAACAACCTCGACTAGACATTATGTTGAAGACATTGACAATGTTGCATATAGTTTCTGAGTTTATCCAATGGTATAAAGTCTTACGATACTTTATTATATTGACACATTCTTGTTTCCTTAATATTATGAATATCAATAAATACATTTTGTTTTCTCTTCCTTTCTACCCCTCACATATTTAACCATTTGTTACTCAACATTTTATGCCTTTCTTTTATTCTAACCATGTACCATACATATTTGGAATTAGTTCATTCATAAATAAGTTTGCTAAGATTTCATTACATAATTTCAGTCATGCTATTAATTCCACTAAAGGAGATGGGAACGATAAAAATAAAATCCCTTATTTGGATGGACCTCAATATGTTGGGACATGCAGTTAACGTCATGTTATCCCCTAGAAAGGTCGTTTTATCTTTATCATTATCTAATTGTGCTTTGAATATACCAATCACGTGGAGGAATTTGAAGTTTGTACCATGACTATTCTAGCCGCCTACAAATCAAAAGTGAAATGTTGAAAGCATATGGGGATTTGACCTAATCATCAACCAGTTTAATCAAGAATGTAAATTTGGGATAAGAAGATAATCATTTATATGTACATATTAGACAAATGTCTAAAAATTTGAAGTCATTTTCTATCATGTCCCTCAACAATATAATCAATTTGTTGGTATTCTAGCTGCTTTATCTTCAATGTTCAAAGTACGTCATGATGAAGAATAGTCACTCACAAGAATGAAAGTCACAGCTATCCTACTTATTATCAAATGTATAAGAAAAGCTAGATGAAAAGTTCTCGTACCAAATATTACCTCGTAACTGTGGAATATCCTCCCTGAGTATCAAACTATAACTGGGGCACCCCTTTGTACCTTATTATATAGAATAAAGGCAGTGGAACCCATTCAAACAAAAATCCCCCCTATCAAGAGTAATGATCTGTGTTGACCGACTGAATTCAATTCAAGAAAAATGTTGATTGCGTCATGTCAAGGACAATTATTTCAAAAGATCTTAAAATAAGAACATATGAACTTCGGAACTTCAAAAGAAAAAATTAGCGCTCAAGAAGATTTCATATATCTAAAAGGATTAGCATGACAAGTGGGCTCCCAACTATATGATCCCCAATACCATAAAAAAAATACATTCAAGTGTGGCTCTAATCCAGCCCAATATGGATTGAGAAGACTTATCACTACTTGCACACATTGATGCTTCAAAAAGTATTACATCTAAATGAAGACCCGCTAGGTTGAAAATCCAAAAGCACAACCTAGGCAAAAATTAGGGTATAAAAAATAAAATAATAATAAAAAAAACCCGCTAGGTTGAAAACCTGAAAGGGCGACCTAGGCAAAAATTAGGGTACAAAAAATAATAATAAATACCTGCTAGGTTGAAAACCTGAAAGGGCAACCTAGGCAAAAATTAGGGTACAAAAATGAGTAAAGACCCACTAGGTTGAAAATCCAAAAGGACAACCTAGGAAAAAGTTAGGATACAAAATCGAATAAATACCTGCTAGGTCAAAAACTCGAAGAGGCGGCCTAGGCGAAAATGAATGAAGACTTGTTAGGTCAAAAACCCAAAAGGGCGACCTAGGCAAAAATTATGGCCACAAAAGAAAAGTAGAATGAAGAAGTTATAAGGGAAAATGAGCAAATAATATGGCTTACACAGATCAAAGTCGAAGAAATATATTTCAAAAGGTTGTGAAGATAAATTGGGGCAAATCATATCTTCCAAAGTAGGTTAATAATGCGATTGAAATTATGGTATGATTTATTAGCATACTTTTATGAAATACTACTAATAAATTGGGTCATTTACCCATATGAGATCACCTTATCTTCTTCTCTTCCTATGAATTGTTCTTTTTTTTGTACCATAGATTTTGTCATTAAATATCATCGTCTAAACTAATTTCTTGAGTTATGAATCTTTTTGTCAAAATGCATTTTTATGATAATCATATGTTGGGGCACAAGATATGTGAATGTCAAGAGGCCAAAACTAGTATGATGTCTTTACACATAAGATAGTGGCAACTAGAGATCAAGTCGAAGATGTAACAAAAATCTCTTTAAAGATCAAAAGGACAATCTCCACTATTCATTCGAAGTTATGCATATTTTTCATCCAGGAATCCAAGGATCATGTTCGTAAGGAGGTGAAAGAAATAAAAAAAAAATTTGTAAAAAAGTTGATTGAAAAAAAATTGAAAAAGGAAGATGAATATGAAGGAAAATGTTCATTCATCAAATGCATTCATGACATTTCATATTTTCAATAGTATATAAATTTAAAGTCGGGATGACTAAACTGCACCCTCTGATTTAAAACCCAAGATGATTCCCCGTTACCTCACATCAATATTCTGGTTGACAATGTGGCCTGCAATTCGCTCTTCTCTTTTATGAATGGTTTTTCTGGGTATAATCAAATTAAGATGGCAGCTGAAGATATGGAAAAAACGACTTTCATCACCCCTTGGGGAACATTTTGTTACAAAGAAATGCCTTTTGGTCTGAAGAATCCTGGGGAGACCTACCAAAGAGTTATGGTAACCCTGTTCCATGACATGATACATAAAGAGGTAGAAGTTTATGTAGACGACATGATTGCTAAGTCACAAACAGAAGAAAAACATGTCATTGATCTAAAGAAACTCTTCGAAAGACTTAGAAAGTTTAAGCTAAAGCTTAATCCTTCCAAGTGCACTTTCGTCGTGAGGTCGGGAAAATTATTAGGATTTGTGGTTAGTCAGAAAGGAATAGAGGTTGACCCTAATAAGATTCGGGCTATTTCAAAAAAAATCCGACAGTATTTGCAAAAGCCTCCAATTCTAGTCCCCCCAGTTCTGGGCCGACCCTTGATTATGTATCTTACAGCTCTCGACGGGGCCATGGGATGCGTGCTGGGGTAACACGATGAAAATAGAAAAAAGGAGCATGTCATTTACTATCTAAGTAAAAAATTTATAGAGGTTGAAACAAGATATACAATGGTAGAACGTACTTGTTGTGCCTTAGCCTGGGCGACCCATCGCTTGAGGCAATACATGCTTTGCCACACGACTTACTTGATATCCAAAATGGATCCAATCAAGTACATTTTTGAAAAGCCTGCTCTCATAGGGCGAATTGCTCGCTGGCAGGTGATGTTATCAGAATATGATATTACCTATGTTACTTAGAAAGCCATCAAAGGGAGTGCCTTAGCAGATTATCTAGCTAATCAACCTTTGGATGATTATAAGTCAATGCAATGCAAATTCCCAGACGAAAGCATCATGGTTATGTTTGAAGAATGCAATAATGGAAAATGGACCTTGTTGTTCGATGGGGCCTCAAACATAACGAGATCATCCTGCCTACTGCCACTTAATGGAAGAAGAAACTGACGGGAAACCGTGGTATCACGACATCAAACATTATCTTATAAACAGAGAATATCCTCCCGGAATATCGGAGAATGAGAAAAGAACTCTGAGACGGTTAGCCGCAAGCTTTTTCGTGAACGAAAATATTTTGTATAAGAGGAATCATAATTTGGTACTCCTTAGACGCGTTGATGTCAATGAGGCGAAAGAAATTCTACAAGATGTCCACAATGGCTCTTATGGGATCCATATGAACGGACACGCCATGTCTAGAAAGATCCTTCGGATCGGGTATTACTGGCTCATCCTAGAAAAAGATTGTTTTAATTATGTAAAGAAATGCCATATGTGTCAAGTATATGCTGATAATATCCACGCCCCACCAATGCCCCTGAACACCCTTTCAGCTCCCTGGCCATTCTCAATGTGGGGCATAGACGTCATCAGAATGATTGAACCAAAAGTATCAAATGGACATCGCTTCATCTTGGTGGCAATCGATTACTTTACCAAATGGGTAGAGGTCGCTTCGTACGCCAATGTAACCAGAAATGTGGTAGTCAAATTCATAAAAAGGGAGTTAATATGTCGTTATGGCCTACCAAGCAAGATCATTACTAACAATGCCACAAATCTAAATAACAAAATGATGGATGAATTGTGTGCCACCTTTAAAATTCAACACCACAACTCGTCCCTATACAGACCAAAAATGAATGGTGCAGTTGAAGCAGCAAATAAAAACATCAAAAAAATTATTCAGAAAATGGTTGTAACATACAAAGATTGGCATGACATGTTACCGTTTGCATTACACGGGTATCGCACTTCAATACGCACTTCAACTGGGGCAACCCCTTTTTCCCTAGTATATGGGATGAAGGTTGTGCTATCCATTGAAGTAGAAATCCCATCGCTAAGATTATTAATGGAAGCCAAACTAGAGGAGTCGGAATGGGTACAAACCCGTTTCGATCAATCGAATTTAATTGAAGAAAAAAGGTTGGCGGCCTTATGCCATGGGCAATTATATCAGCAAAGATTGAAAAGAGCGTATGAGAAAAAAGTACGTCCTCAAGAATTTCGGGAGGGAGACTTGGTGCTAAAAAAGATCTTACCCATTCAAAAGGATTATCGTGGGAAATGGACCCCTAACTATGAGGGCCCATACGTCGTGAAGAAAGCTTTCTCAAGTGTAGCTTTGATTCTCACGAATATGGATGGAAAAGATATAGTCCTCCTTGTAAACTCATATGCCGTAAAAAAGTATCATACTTAAATAATGAGTACCCGCTAGGTTGAAAACCTGAAAGGGAGACCTAGGCAAAAATTAGGGTACAAAAAGAATACCCGCTAGGTTGAAAACCTGAAAGGGCAACCTAGGCAAAAATTAGGGTACAAAAAAGAATACCCGCTAGGTTGAAAATCTGAAGAGGCAACCTAGGCAAAAATTAGGGTAATAATAATAATAATAATAATAATAATAATAATAATAATAATAGTAATAATAATAATAATAATAATAATGAATACCCGCTAGGTTGAAAACCTGAAAGGGTGACCTAGGCAAAAATTATGGTACAAAAAATACCTGCTGGGTCGAAAATCTGAAAGGGCGACCTATGCAAAAATTAGGGAGCAAAAATAATATAATAAATACCTACTGGGTTGAAAACCTAAAAGGGCCACTTAGGAGAAGAAAAAAACAACAACAACAAAAACAAAGAATATATACTCAAAAGGACAGGACCAACAGTATCGATCGGACTATGGCACAACAAGTTAGTACAGTCTACCTTTGAATTACTAGTAACCAAGTCGGGTCTTCCACCCATTTCTTTTGTTTTATCTTATGTATATTCTTTTTTTTACTACGAATATTGAACCTCAATATATTGATATATACTTTTATCATCTTTATAATTCAACCTTCTTTCCCGAATGCATTTTACGATTATCATATACTAGAAAGTAAAACATATACCATACCTCGATATAATGAATTGCGATAAAGTCGGATATAGTAGAGGTTGTTTAGAGTACAAGGCAGACGGCAATATGGGATCGAGCTTAAGATTACAACAGTAATTCTTCTTCAAAAAAAAAAAGGGGGGGAAAAAGAGAAAAGGACAAAAGAGAGATCAAAGATATCAAGTTCAAGAAAAATGTATAAGTGCCATTTTCATCCATGATTTTAATGGTCGTGTCCAATAAAAATATTAATAAAAACCAACAAATTCATTCATTCATTGATTCATGACATTACATAAATTTAAAGCCGAGAAAACGACCTGCATGTTGAAGCTGGGAAAATGACTCGCACCTAAAGCTGAGAAAACGGCTCGCATGTTGAAGCTGGGAAAACGACTCCCACCTAAAGCCGAGAAAACAACCTGAATGTTGAAGCCGAGAAAATGACTCGCACCCGAAGCCAAGAAAACGACCCGTTTGTTGAAGCCAGGAAAACGACTCGCACCCGAAGCCGAGAAAACGACCCGCATGTTGAAGCCGGGAAAACGACTCGCACCCGAAGCCGAGAAAACGACC
>JBBPBQ010000001.1:30010408-30059805 GCA_037974755.1 Cicer yamashitae | reverse complement strand
TTGATGCCGGGAAAACAACTCGCACCCGAAGCCGAGAAAATGACCCACATGTTGAAGTTGGGAAAACGACTCGCACTCGAAGCTGGGAAAACGACCCGCATGTTGAAGCCGGGAAAACGACTTGCACCTGAAGCCGAGAAAACGACCCGCATGTTGAAGCCGGGAAAACGAATCTCACCCGAAGTCGAGAAAAAGACCCGCATGTTGAAGTTGGGAAAACGAATCGCACACAAAGCTGAGAAAACGACCCGCATGTTGAAGCCGGGGAAAGCGACTCGCACTCGAAGCCGAGAAAACGACCCGCATCTTGAAGTCGGGAAAACGACTCGCACCCTTCTAAAAAGTTCTTTTCGGACAAAATTAGAGTTGTCATCTTTACTTATCTTTTACTTTGATTCTTAAGTAAATTCTAAGTAAAGAGGGGCAACTGTTGACACCTAATTTTGTCCGCTTTTTATTTATTTATTTATCTATTAATTTATTTTTACTTTTTATTAAAAAAGAAATAATAATAATAATAATAATAATAATAATAATAATAATACTAATAATAATAAATGTATATATAAATGTGAACAAATATAAAGATAAAATTAAATAATTAGGGCTATAAACTTTAGACAATCACAGGTGTTCCCAGTTCTTGTTTGCCTCTAATTCCTGTTTAGACTCTCTTCTAAAAAATAAAAAAAATAAAAAATAAATAAAGGTACATAATTGAATGAAAAGAAACCGAAAAGAAATGGATTGATGGTCATAAAAATCAGGATAATGATGATCAATTGAATGAAAAAAAAAACGAAAAGAAATGGATTGATGGTCATTAAAATCGGTATAATGATAATCAATTGAATGAAAGGAAACCGAAAAGAAAGAGATTAATAGTAATAAAATGGTGATCAATTGGGAATTATTCCTTTGTCTTTTGTAACCTACACCCGAAAGGCCTATAAATAATCGATAGTAAGAATGGAAGAAGGGAGCACTATTGAGAGTACAAAAAAAGAAAGAAGAAAGAATAATAGGCAAAAGAGGAGCTGAGAATCTGGTCTTGGGAAAACCAGTCCAGCAAAAAAACCAATTCAGTAGTAAGGTATCACTGTCTTATTGTTTCTCTAATTTTCTTCTTATTAGTCTTTGTATTGCATCCTTTTAAAAAATCTTTTTTTATCTTTCTCTTTTTGTGTTTATGCAAAAATAAACTCATATGTTAAGTTTTCATTTTTCTAAAGTTTTCTGTTCCTAAAATTGTTTTCTTTCCAACACAAAATACTAAAAAACGAATATAACTAATCGATGTTTATAAACCAATCACCAAGTAAACAAATTTCACCCTATTGTAATATAATAGAAAACTCGTATCACGTCTTTATCAAATAACTCAAAAAAAAAAATCATAACAACGAATAAATAGTTTTTCCCTTAGGATTAGAATTAATGGTTGCGGCCGCCGGATGAAATTCATCCTCGCTCGCCGCCCCACATCACTCACCCCCAATTGTTGGTGGTCTTTGTGTCGCGATAGATCCGACAACGCACGAGCAAATCTTTCAACAGGTTGCTTCACTGTCGCGTCCATCTGTTTCGTTCACATACCGCCGCGTCACGTTGTTTTCTAACAAAAATCAAATTTTCTTTACTTTAAAACAAAAATAAAAAGATACAATCTGTGAACAGACATCCCACCTCTTTTTTTTTTCTCGTTATTATCATTATTATTATTACATTTTTCTTTTTGGATACGTATATAATAATTATTATAGTAAAAAAATAATTAAAATAGAGTAATAATAAAAATCGGACAACACATAAATATTTTCTACCCAAGAACAACGTATATTTTGCTTTTCCTATTGCACCTGGGGATACGTAGTAGCAAGGTTTTCCCTTGTCAAACCAAATTAATAAAAAAAAAATTCCTTCTTTTTAAATCTTTTAGGGGATAAAATAAATAATTAAATAAATAAATAATTTGTATACAATTAATTATAGGTTAACCGTTTTAACAAACGATGTAGGGTAATATTACTTTCCCTATTCGTAATCGACTCCCGAATCCGTTTTCTGGTTCAAGAACTTTATTTTAGGTTTTATCTAATTTTTCCTTTTATAAAAATAAAATTAGTGGCGACTCTATTTTTTGTGGACAAAGTGGACGTGACAAATCTAAAGAGGAGAAAAAAGATCTACAAGCAAAATTAGAAAAAGTATCCCAAGAGAACGAGAACTTATGATCATAAAACACTTGCAAGAATCGTTTTATTGAGAGAAGTTACAAGAAGTTGAAAATTGAAGAGGAAAATAAACTTGACATACATGATTGTTTGAGAAGTGCAAATGAAGAATTAGATGTGCGAAAGCAAGAAAGGAATGAAGCTATTGACGAGGCCTATATGTGGAAACAATTGTGGACAAAATCAGCAAGCTTTGAGAGGAATGTAAAAAAGGAGTATGAAGATTTAAAGAAGCAACTTAAAGAGATGGTAGTTGAGTACGTGAGTCAAGTAAAAAATGAGAAGCAACACAAGGAAGACATGGAAGAACTACTCTCAAAATATCAAGATGCACTAAGAACAAAGATAGAGACTTCTAATGAGTTGAAGAATTACATTGATTACCAAGAAAAGATCTATAATGACTTAAAGGATGAAACCATATATTGGGAGGATCATTTTATGATGTTGCTTGGTCAATTGAAGAATCAAGATATCTATAAAGAGCTAGAGGATAATGGCAAGCATTGGAAAGCCTACTTTTCAATGTTGGCAATGCTAGCTAATCGAGCAATCATAAAAATTCCAAAACATCTAAGTGAGATTGATGTAGTAATGCATCCGCTCAATACTTCGGTCAAAGTCTATAAGTTCGTTGAATATTGCAAAAATTTGGTAGAAGAATTGGAGGAAAAGATTGATTGTCCTATTAAAAGAGAAGATTGAAATATCATAGTCAATGTAGTTTTTAATTTAAATTTGATGTACTTTTTTTCTTATCAACGAAGGATTTGCTGTTTTTATTTATCGATTCCCATATTTTCTTCACTAATAATTTGATTTTGTTAAGTATGTTCACGTAAGGCTTATGATTCCCCAACATCCAACTAGTAAAAAAGAGATAATTAATTAAATGATTTCATCTTCATTCCATTCATGTTCTATACATACTCATAGAAACTTTTTATGTAAAAACAGAAAATCAATAAAGTTGGTTCCCCGACACCCTTATCAGACTCGCGCAAACTCCAAAATCATGGATGAACTTGAGCTAAACCAAGAAGTGATGAGAGCGGATGTTAGCCAATTGAAGGACGAGGTTGATCGAATCCAAGAGGCCATACAAGCTTTGACAAGGAAGGAGAATACATATTGGAATCATCCAACTGCAAATGAAGAACACCAAACATCCCATTCTCATCCACTAGGCTTTACCTTGACTACCCAACAGTTTTGTACGACAGCTATGCAATTTCCTATCTATGGTCTCCCACCTAGTTATACTCTGCCCTTAGTCATCAACCCTATGGACAACAACCCAAACCACTCAACTATCAACTCCCAAAGCCTAAACCAACCACAAATCCCATCTCCTTTGGGCTATGTGCCACCCCAAAACATTATACCCTCAAAAAATGTTCTATTCAGTGCACCCCATTTTAATGCTAACGAAAACTGGCAACAACCACAATTTATTAGTGATGATACACAATTGAAAGAAAAATTCCATGTTTTAGAAGAACGAATAAAAGCAATTGAGGGGAATAATGTCTATTGTCTTGAAACTTTTGATATGTGTTTGATTTCCGATGTGGCGATCCCTTCAAAATTCAAGGTACCTGAGTTTGAAAAATATAAAGGTACCACATGTCCTAAAAATCATCTGACCATGTATTGTAGAAAAATGACTTCTCATGCTCATAATGACAAAATTCTTATTCATTTTTTTCAAGACAGTTTGAGTGGGGAATCATTAAGTTGATATATACATCTCGAGTGAAATCGACTTCGTTCATGGAAAGATTTGGCTGATGCCTTCTTGAAACAATACAGCTACAACATTGACTGACCGCTGATAGGATGCAATTGCAAAATTCATTGAAAAAAGACAATTAAACATTCAAAGAATATGTGCAACGGTGGAGAGAAATGGCTTTGCAAGTAGATCATCCCTTATTTGAAAGAGATATGGTTGGTATGTTTATGGACACTCTCCAGTCGCCCTTTTATGATAAGATGATTAGGAGTATGTCATCAAACTTCTCTAACATGGTCATGATAGGAGAAATAGTAGAAAATGGGATGAGGAGTGACAAGATAGTTTGTGGAGCAAGTGGTGTGAAGAAACCCCAAATGGGATTCGTAAAAAAGAAAGAATTGGATGCTAACGCAATAATGGTAAACCCGAGGGTCTCTTATTCTTCATCTATTAATTCTTATCGACCTCCAAATTTTTATCCCCCGATACCCCAAATTCCTAACATTCCCTGTCCATATGTGGTTGCGACCTCACAAGCTCTATACCCTTAATATCAACCTTCAAAGCCACCTTATTATCAACCACCTCTGGTCCAACCCCCACTTGTCACGTTTTCCCAACAAAACCAATGGAACCAAAATCCAAGCCCAAATAAACACAAACCACCAGCCAATCAAGAAAAAAAGCTAACCCATTTTGACCCGATTCCCGTGACATACATCCAATTGTTACCTCACCTACTCCAAAATTCAATGGTAGTCCTAAGACCAATGAAACCTTTAGAACCACCATTCCCAAATGGTACAACCCAAATACCAAATGTGAATACCATGCAGGAGCCGTAGGGCATTCTGTCGAAGATTGTCAAGCTCTAAAATCTAAAGTGCAAGAACTGATTAATGCAAAATGGCTTACCTTTAATGAAGACAGTCCCAATGTAGGGAGCAATCGTTTGCCGAGCTACGGGAATCCCTCTATCAATGTCATTGAAGATGGGGTAGACCAACGTGAAATTTAGAAGATAGAACATGTGAAAACCCCTATGAAAGTGATTTTTGTTGAGCTATGCAAGTTAAACGTGATTAAGACAATTAACAAGGAGGTTAATATTTGTGGCGTTCACCCAAATGATTCACGCTCCATAAAAAACTGTGAAGAGCTCAAGGAATTCCTTTATTAATTAATGGACATGAATTTCATATAGGTAAATTGTGTAAAAGATGATCATGTATTGACCATAGAGCCGTGCGTGAAAAATAATAGATCTTTCCCAAGACCATTGGAAATCCTCTATAGAAAAGAGAATCTTAAGCCAACTCCAAATGGTCCAAATCCAATAATTGTCCAAGCACCAACCCCTTTTCCTTATGAAAATACCAAGGCGGTACCATGGAATTATGAAGTCACATCCCATTTGGCCAATCATCAATCAAATGATAGCTTTGGACCGAAAGGTGTAACACCCCAAATTTCTAATTAATATATAATGGTAATATTATAATAAATCATAGCATATGTGTATTTGTTGTGGTGTGATAATTTCCAACACATTTTTTTTATAATTTATTTAATTATGTTAAATATATTTATTTAAATTGATTTTGGGCAAACCACAAAAAAAATAAAAAACTAGAGCCGCACTACTACATATGTGCTAGTAGCCTACAATTCTAATAAATACTTAGTCGATGCCTTAAGATTGATAAGCTACACAATATGTATATAAATACTTAGGCGAATGTGGTCTGTTTCTATCTAAACCCTCGCTGCCGCCATTCAAACAAGGATTTTGCTTTCTACCCATAGTTAGCCAATATCTCCCTGGATCACAAGTACCATAAGCCCCCATATCTAATCTTTTTTTAATTTTAATTTCAATCTCTCCCTACATATTAACAAATCAGCCACAATCACAGAATTATATTTTAAGTCTATTACACACGGATCGTTGTTCTCGGTCGTGATTTTGTCGGCTACTACTATCGGATTAAAGAGTCAAGCATATATTAGTGTTTACAGGATCTTTGATTTCGTCTGGTTAGTCTCTCATTATTTTTAAATTATTGTCAAAATCTACCGTTTGTGTCACTATTAGTTGAGTTTTCTTTCGATGATTTAGTTACCGTCCTTTCCATATTTTATTTGATAATTTAGGTTCATGATTAAAATAAAATACTGACTATATTTTATTTATTAATTATATTCTGTTTGAATACCAATTATTTATAGAATAAATTTTGTTAATAAAAATAGTGTTTTCAATAGAATAAATAAATCTTGTTGATTTCAAAAACAAAGAACTTGCACATATCACTTTATTTAATTGAACTAATTTATTTTTTTGACATGTTTTATTTTGTTATTTCATAGTTCATGTTATTAGTATTCCTTAATACTACATACACTATTATTATTAGCATACTGGTTTTAGCATACTACGTTGAGTTTAAATAAAAAAATAATTTAAATTTGTTTAACATCCAAAGACTTTAGTTATTCTAATTATAATTTAAAATTGTTACAATGTTCATTGCATTGTAAGTTTTTAAGATAGCATATACTGCATTTATATATACGTGCCTACAGTTTAAAATTTATATCTTAAAGAGTGTAATTCTATTTTTGCAGCCAATAGTTTTGTTACTTTCCTTTCGATACGTACCATATATTGTTAGAATATTGCAATATCAAAATCATACACACACTATATTTACTTAGTAATATATAATTCTGTTATTTTTCATTTATTTTAAATAAGATGTCTGTTTATATTAATATAATCATAAGCATGCATAGTATTAAATATTTTTGGATGATATTGCAAATAGTAAACCATTTATTTATCTATTGGAGCAAGTAATTAATCTGTATTTGGTCGTTGTGTTGCGTTGATTTATTTATTTTTCATGGATTATTAGAGACAAGGGTCGACGAATACGCGACAAGTTAGCAGATCAGATTCGTTGGGCGAAATCTTCAATTGAGGTAAAGGGTGAGAGGAGGTTCGATTTTATGAGTATAGAGTAACGTGGGATGAACGGGAATGCCGTAATTCCCAGAGATTCATCCGGGGCTTACTACGTACGGTTGAGCCCTATTGAGTAATAATAATTAATTTAACAATATATGAATGGTAATAGTGAGGACTAAAATATAACTTAGCAACCTATAGAATTGTTGTGAATTTATTTATATCAAGATTGCATGTTGAATGATTTTATGATATCTTATGTTGATTGTTATTGTCTGAATGATATGTACTTGAGTGTTCTTGTCACTTGATTGAAATTGTGATATTACTTGAATGTGCCACCTAATTGATTCCTTCTTATGTGATTGATGAAACTGGATTGTGTATTGTGAGTAGTGTAAACCAAATATTGGGATTTTATTGTGATTGACTGATATACATATATAATGATGAATATTGTGAAGTGAAACTGAAACTTATTGAGTTGTGATGATCGAGTAAGTCTGAGATATGTGTCGTAGATTTTGGAGTTAGGATTATTATGTCATCATATAGGGAGGGTCTGACAAACCTAGTGATTCAGGGAAGTACAACTGAATGAGCCTGATCGTGGAGGGCTACAGTCGAACTGTAAGGTAAGACTGATAGACCTTGGGGGTACATCTAGTGGGGAATTCCTAAGTGGATTAGTGGGTAATTCCCTAAGGTCGGGAGCTACCATACAACACAAGAGTACCCCGACCGTCGCGTATATGTGTCTCGGGTTGAGTTAAGGGGATCTATGAGGACTTGGTCATTCATGAATTGTCCGTCCACTCTTGTAGTGGCATAGTATCAGGCCTCCTAACCAAGTACTTAAGAGTAGAATGGTACCAAATGATGAAGTATAGAGTATAGGACATGCATAACATTTCATCCTTGTAACTGTTTTATTGTGATTGAATTAGAATAACCTTTGATATTATGTTCTTGAATGTTCTCTTTATTTGTGTTGTTTTGACTAATTGCGTGTTCTCCTCGTGTATTTTATACTGTTACATAATTTCGAAACTCACTCATCGTTGCTTGTGTTTGGCGCTTGCGAGAGCGCAGTTATTTCAGGTTATCAATTGATGATCCATGCTCTGATAGGTGATACTGGGTGGGAGTAATTCGTTGTGTTTTATCGAGTTACGAACTAATTTTTGTTTTGTAAACTATATTGATCAATTGTGTTATATTTGATATTTTATTCGAAGATAAAAATTAATTGTCCCTAAGTTTTAGACATGTTTTTATGTTAGTAATATTTGTTTAATAAAACTCAGCTATATTTGATGTTAAATGATTTTTTATTAAGAAATTTTATGCAAAGGTCTTTATGTAAGTGTGAAATTTTATGTAAGTGCGAGTGTGACGTCCTAATCGTTATATTTTAAAAGAAATTTTTTTATACTCTACTTTTGGACCGCTGCGAATGTCTTTCAAAACTAGTGCATTTACTTTTTATATCAATTTGGGTTTAGGGTGTCACAAAAGGAACTGATGTCACCAATATATCAGGGATTGGTGGGATGACTCGAAGTGGTCGAGTATACGCCCTTGAACAACCTAGGAAAAAGGAGGGTCATGGAGTAAAAAGGGAAAGAAGCTATGTATCATGATATAAAAGGACTAGAGACTAGCAAAAAGACGGTGCCTAAAGAAGAAGCTAACGAATTTTTGAAGTTTATCAAGCAAAGTGAATATAAGTTAGTAGATCAGCTAAATCAAACCCCTTTCAAGATATCTTTTTTTTCCTTGTTATTGAACTCTAAAGCACATAGAAGGGCACTAATGAAAGTTTTAAACGAGACTCATGTTACTCATGATATCACTATCGACCAGTTTGATTGAGTTGTCAGTAACATCACCGCTAATAGTTTTTTGAGTTTTAGCGATGATGAGTTACCAACTGAAGGGATAAGGCATAATAAAGCACTACACATATCCATGAAGTGTCAGGATCATATTCTCGCACAGATGCTAGTTGATAATGGTTCGTCATTGAATGTCATGCCAAAACCAACACTCTCAAAACTATTTGTTGATGGAGCCTGTATGAAGCCTAGTGTTATGGTGGGGAAAGCATTCGATGGATCAAGGAGACAAGTTGTTGGTAAGATTGATCTGCCAGATATTAAACTGGCGTATAGTTGTCTTTTAGGGAGACCACAGATTCATGTTGCTAGAGCGGTGACATCCACTCTCCATCAAAAGCTAAAGTTTATAGTGAACAATAAGCTGGTAATAATATATGGGGAAGAAGACATAGAGGAAGCCATAGAGACTTCCTTTCAAGCATTAGAAATTGAAAATGTTGTCTTCATGGGTGAAGGGTCTTGCTTAAAGGAACCAAAACCGTTTATCACATCATTGAAGTCTACCAAAGCCATGTTGGAAAAAGATATTTTTGTTAAATTGGGGAAATTGTTAGAAATACCATAAAAGAACGATAGGTACGGGTTATGATATGTACCTACCAAAGCTGATAAGGAAATGGTTGTGAGAGAAAAAAGGGAAAGAGGGATGACTTGTTTGGAAAACCGGGCACCGAATTCACAAAATATTCCTATTTGTGATATTCGTCAAACCTTTCAAAGTGCCGGAATAATATATGTTGATCAGATGGCTGTTGTGGAAGAAGATCACGTTGGTTATGATACCCTCAAGCTAGTGTACCCTTGTCCTCCAAATACAAGTCTTAACAATTGGAAGATCATCGAGTTTCCCGTGTTTGTGAATTCATGTTCAAAGTAATTATGTATTTCAACTCATTTTGCTCTGCCCAAGGCTATAAGGATAACTAATTAGGGCGCATGTATTTCAATTTCGTACTTATTATCAATAAATGCATTTTTGAATTCTCCATCTATTTTTTTTCTTTTCTTTTTCTTGAAATAGCAATCTTTATTCATATTTTTTTTTTTCCTTCTTCTTCTTAATTTAAACAATGCAGAGTCGAAAATGAACCTGTTGAAAATAGCAGCGCTAGAACCCATTCTTATAGTTTTGAACACCTAATTAATCATGCTGATGAGGATTGTTAAGACAATTATGAACTTCCCCCATAACTAGAAAGGCTAATGGAACAGGAAACTAAGATAATCCAACCCTATCAAGAACCTGTTGAGGTGATGAATTTGGGAATTGAATATGATAAGAAAGAAATTAAAATTGGTACGTCTATGAAAGAAAGTGAACGAGAAAAGTTGATTAAACTTTATTTGACTATGTGGACATCTTTGCATGGTCATATCAAGATATGCCTGGGCTAGATACTAACATAGTTGAACACAAGCTACCGCTAAAGCCTGAATGTGCTCCAATTAAACAAAAACTGAGGAGAATGAGGCCTTATATGTCACTTAAAATTAGAGAAGAGGTCAAGAAGCAATTTGATGCTGGTTTCCTAGTAGTGGCAAAATATTCTCAATGGGTTGCCAATATTGACCCAGTTCCAAAAAAAAGATGGAAAGGTTCGAATGTGCATTGATTATCAGGATTTAAATAAAGCTAGTCCTGAAGACAATTTCCCTTTACCTCATATTGATGTCCTAGTAGATAACACTGCTCAATATTCTCTTTTCTCGTTCATGGATGGTTTCTTAGGGTACAATCAAATCAAGATGGCTCCCAAAGATATGAAGAAAACTACATTCATCCCACAATGGAGAACTTTCTGCTATAAAGTGATGCCATTTGGATTAAAGAATGATGGGGAAACCTATCAAATAGCAATGGTAACTTTGTTTCATGACATGATGCATAAGGAGATAGAGGTTTACGTGGACGATATGATTGCAAAGTCTCATACTGAAGAAGACCATGTTGTTAACCTTCAAAAATTATTTGTGCGATTAAGAAAGTTCAAACTCCGTTTAAAACCTGCTAACTGCACTTTTGGTGTGAGATCAAGCAAGTTACTTGGGTTTATCGTTAGTCAAAAAGGGATAGAGGTGGATCCAGATAAAGTGAGAGCAATACAAGAAATGTCGGCTCCACACACAGAAAAAGAAGTTTGTGGCTTTTTGGGTAGATTGAATTACATTGTTAGGTTCATATCACATCTCACCGCTACATGCGAGCCAATTTTCAAGTTGTTGCGTAAAGACCAAAAGGTTGAATGGAATGAGAATTGTCAAAAAGCTTTCGATAAGATTAAACAGTACTTGTCAAAACCTCCAATCTTAGTGCCTCCTGTTCCTAGGAAACCACTTATTATATACTTAACAGTACTTGACGAGTCAATGGGTTGTGTATTGGGGCAACATGATGAATCTGGTAAGAAAGAACATGCTATTTATTATTTGAGCAAAAAGTTCACCAACTGTGAAACAAGGTATTCACTACTTGAACGAACATGTTGCACATTAGCATGGGTTGCTCGTCGGTTGAGGCAATACATGTTATGTCATATAACTTGGTTGGGTCTAAAATGGACCCAATTAAGTATATCTTTGAGAAACTTGCTCTTACTGGAAGGATTTCCCGTTGAAAGATGTTGTTATCAGAATACGACTTGGTGTATGTTACACAAAAGGCTATCAAAAGAAGTGCACTAGCAAAGTATTTGGCCCAACAACCTGTAGAAGATTATCAATCAATGCAGTGTGAATTCCCCGATGAAGACATAATGACTTTATTTGAAGAGACTGAATTATCTGATAAAGAAAAATGGATGTTGGTGTTTGATGGTACTTCTAATGCATTAGGGCATGGAATTGGGGCCATTTTGATTTCCCCAGAGAACCAGTTCACTCCATTTATGGCAAGATTGTGTTTTGATTGCAAAAACAATATTGCAGAATATAAGGCATGTGTTATGGGCATTAAAGCAGCTGTTGTATCAAAGGTAAAAGTTCTTGAGGTATATGGAGACTCATTGTTGGTCATCCATTAGACGAAAGGAGAGTGTGAAACACGAGATTCCAAATTGATTCCATATCATACGCATATCAAAGAATTGACAAACACTTCGAGAAGATTACTTTTCACCATATTCCTCGAGAAGGAAACCAATTGGTCGACGCCCTGGCCACATTATCATCAATATTCAAAATAAGCATCGATCAAGATGTGTCGATCTTAAAAATTCAACAAAAGGATAAGCCAGCATATTGCTTATCAATAGAAAAAGAGCTTTACAGCAAGCCATGGTTCTATGATATCAAATCCTATATTAAGAATAAGGAATATCCATTGGGTGTTTTAGAGAACGACAAGAGGGTTTTGAGGAGGTTGTCAATGAACTTCTTCTTAAATGGTGATGTGCTTTATAAGAGAAATCATGATATGGTTCTCCTCAAATGCGTGGATGAAACGGAAGCAGAGAAAATCATTCAAGAGGTTCGCGAAGGTTCTTTAGGATCTCATGCAAATGGGCACGCATTGGTAAGAAAAATCTTAAGGGTTGGCTACTATTGGTTGACCATGGAGTCTGATTACTTTAGTTACGTAAAGAAATCTCATAAATGTCAAATTTATGCTGATAAAGTAGATGTACTACCAACGTCTTAAAATGTCTTAACATCACCATGGCCATTTTCAATGTGGGGGATAAATGTTATTGGACTCATCGAGCCTAAGGCTTCAAATGGGCAGCGGTTTATACTAGTAGCTATTGATTATTTCACAAAATGGGTTGAAGCTACTTCTTATGCCAATGTTACGAGGAGCGTGGTTGTCAGATTCATCAAAAGAGAATTGATTTGTAGATATGGCTTGCCAAATAAGATTATCATTGATAATGCAACCAATCTAAATAACAAAATGATGAAGGAGTTGTGTGATAGTTTCAAAATTAAGCACTATAATGCATCGCCATATCGTCCGAAAATGAATGGGGTTGTAGAAGCAGCAAATAAAATATCAAGAAAATCATACAAAAGATGGTAGAGACATATAAGGATTGGCATGAAATGCCCCCCTTTGCATTACATGGCTATAGAGCCTCTGTTCGCACTTTAACAGGGGCAACTTCTTTCTCATTGGTGTATGGAATGGAAGCAGTACTTCCCATTGAAGTTGAAATTCCCTCGGTCAGAGTCTTGATAGAAACAAAACTAGAAGAAGCAGAATCGGTTCAATCACGATTTGACCATTTGAATCTCATAGAAGAAAAAAGGATGATAGCTTTGTGTCATGGTCAGCTCTATCAAAAAAGACTTAAAAAAACCTACGAGAAAAAGGTTCGTCCTCAAGAGTTTCATGAAGGAGACTTAGTGTTAAAGAAAATATTGTCCATAAAAAAGGATTCTCGTGGAAAATGGACCACGAACTACGAGGGATCATATGTTGTGAAAAAGGCTTTCTCTGGGGGGAGCTCTAATACTCGCAAAAATGGATGGAGAGAAGTTTCCACTTCTAGTAAATTCAGATTCAGTTAAAAAATATAATGCTTAAAAAAATGATTGAAATAATGGGATCGTTAGGCTAAAAAACTAAAAAATGAGACCTAGGCAAAAATTAGAGCATCTCGATGGATTGAAAACTTGAAAGAGCAGTCCATGCAAAAGTTAGAGATAAAAAAAATTTAAAAAAAGAATCAAGTGGTTCAAACTGAGGCAATTATTATTCTTGGAAGCTGAACAAAAGGAGTCCTATATTATAAGAATGACTAGCGTTTGTTGTCCCTCCAACTAAAGTTAAACACACTTATTCATACATTGTAACTTCATTGCTTTGCTCTCAATGTAATAAATGTACTTTTTCCAATGGTGTTGTATGTTACTACACTCTTTCTAAATTAATTCAGTTTCATGGTGGATTGTTTTAGCATTTTAAAATGTTTTATGATAATAAATGTTGGAATTTGAAATGTCTGGAAATATAAAAAATATTTTAAATATTTTGACACTTGATATAAGATCATATAAGGATCGAAGAAAAAAAAATATAACAAGAATTTATCTATATTGCATAACACACACGATCCATCCATTTGACATTCATATTTTTCATATACTCACACTTGATCCATGCATCTACATTCATATTTTACATATACTCAACAACCTTATGCAATGCATAATGAATGAATCATGCATACCTTATATTTATATTTTATTTATACTCAACAATGTTACATTGCCCATTATATGTTTGCGTTGCAATTATCATAAACATATTTTCCTTTTAAAAAAAACATATCTCCCTTCTTTATTTATTTTTATTTTTTTTTTTTTCTTTTCTTTTTCATCCCTGTCGATCTATGCATTGGTAACCAATTCAAAAACGATCAATATTTATTCATTTTGATCTACACATCGGTAACCAATCCGGACGACCATCATTTATATTTTTTGTCGATCTACGCATTGGTAACCAATCCGAAGAAGATCATTTATATTTTTTGTCGATCAATGCATTGGTAACCAATTCGAAGACAATCATTTACATTCTTGTTTAATCTACGCATCTGTAATCAATATAAAGACGGACGTTTTTATTCATGTTAATCTACGCACCAGTAACCAATCAGAAGACAATCATTTTAAATCTTTATCGATCATTCGTTTAGTTTTACATTACATATCACATCATTTACTGCTTTAGTATTAAATGTGCATCACACCAGCTTTTGCGGTAAGAATTAATCTACTTTCATAATTTAGGTAGACAAAATTTAGGTCCTTATATTTAATTATCTTTTACCACGATAATATTCATATTTTCGAGACCAATTAAAAATAATTACAAAAAAAATAATACAGAAAAATCAATCAGGAAAAGAAGAAGAAGGAGAAAAACAAACAGAAAGAGTTAAGGTATATATATATATATTTTTTTTTTTTCTCTTTTTTCTTTATATTATAATCACTTTGTTATTATACAAATGTAATATTCAGATTTGTAAAAATATAAACAAGATGAGTTATGAATGAGAAAGTAAAAAAAATAAGACCAAAAACAATAAGAAAATAGAACAAATAAAACGAAAAACTCAAACCTTCAGAGACGTCGTCACCGTCACCGAAAAGTCGACCATACTCTTTGGTCTCGCCGTGCTCAGCCTCTCGATTCCACTCTCCCACTCTCGACCACTTTCTCCCTTTCCCTTTAGGTATCCTCCTTCTCCATTTTGAATCTCTTCCTCTTCCTTTTGTTTTTTTTTTTTCCTTCTTTTTTTTCTCTTAGTTTTTCTGTGTTGCTGTGTTTTATTGAGAATTGTTTTCTAGGTTTACTTTATTAATTTTTAATAATATTTTTTACTGTTATTTTAAATTAAAATTAAGTTGGGCCTAACAAATAAACAAATCTATTCATTTGGGGATTCAGCCCATTTAAAGTCATAATCTTTCTTAAATTTTGAGTTTAATTTGTTTCCTAGCTGAATATCAAATTTTATAAAGCATAAATAAATATTTTATTAAAGGGTAACTAGATGTGACATCTTTTTAACCTTTGAGTTGTTAGGACATAAGTTGTACAACTTGATAATTCTAAAACTCATTTTTTTTATATATTAATAAGTTAACCAAAACTCAACTTTTAAATTTGATTAATTAGATGTGACATCTTTTTTATCTTTGAGTAATATACATGTTGTACAACTTGGTGGTTTTTAAACTCACTGTAACAAAAATAATAAAAGTATTCTTATATGAGACATCTTTTTAATAGTTGAAATTTTATTTAGACATAAATTGCACGACATGATGGACTTAAAACTTTTTTTTTTTAATAAAAAGATTGTTCAAAAATTGAACAAACCCATTTTTTTCTTTCTTCGAAACAATTTTTTTTATCAACAAACAAAACAAACTCTCTTTAAAAACAACCAACACACAAACGTTTTCTACCAAGAATAACGTAGTTTTGATTTTTCCATCGCACCGGGATATACGTAAGAGCAAGATCGGACTCTGGTCAAGCATAATAACAAAAAACTTTTTTTTTCTCTATATTTTAAGTATACTTTTTTCGTTAGATTCTTTTCATAAAAAGTATTATATTTGTATTTTAAAAAGGAGAAATAAATATATAAGTTAATATTAATTTTGCACAATTAATTATATGTAACCGTATTTTATGGTGCTAATATCTTTCCTACACATAATTGAAACTCAAAAGTTGGTTTCAAATACCATTTTTCCTTTTTTTTTTTTTAAGGGTTTCCATTGTTTTTCCTATTTTAAAATGAATTTTGTTGGCGACTCCATAGAATTCAATAAACATTCGAAATTTTAGACTGCGACAGTAGCCCTATTACAAAGCTGAGTTGGACCAAATATGTCCATTTATATGATTGAACCATTCAAACTAGAGAGGATCGGATGAGATCGACCCATTTGACAACTCTATTTAGAATATAACAAATAAAGCATAACAATTAATCTATTTAAATTATTTTATGACTTTCTTCATCATATTAATTTCTTTTTTATTTAGCTCAAATAATTATTTTTATTATTATTTAAATTTTAAATATTACAAATTGAACAAATCATAATATTTAAATATATAATCTCAACAACGCAGGGTGAATACAATAATTAGAGTAAAAACAACCAACAAAAATATTTCAGTTTGTTTTTTATATGGTAAAAAATATTCGAGTTTTATAATATTGAAAAAAAAAGTAAAGAAATAAAAATAAAGTGAACACCTTTGTCAAAAAGTACAGTGACCAAGTATAAAGTTTTCTTTGAATTGGATACCATTGGATATGGATTCTTTTATTTAAATATTTCTCTCAATCATTTATTTTTATTTTTATTTTATTTTTATTTTATTTTTTAATTTTTTTAGTTTAAAACTTTATACTTTATAAGTTATGCATATAAATTTTACATAAATTTAAAATTATTTAATATTTTGTTAAAATATATCAAAATTAATATTTTATGGAGTTAGATAAAACATAATTAATCTTCACAATGCTCATTGATATATCAAATAATTTTAGATTCATATAAAATTTTATATGGATGATAAATATAATATAAACTTTCAATTTAATAAAAAATTAAAAAATAATATATAATATAAAAAATATAGAAAATTGATAGAATTCTAGAAAATTTTGAATCGAGGTGATTAAAGCTCTATCTTTATACCTTAGATTTCCGTTATAAAAAAATAATAATAAAGTGAACACGTTATTGTAACAAATTGCGCGTAAAGAAAAATTCTGAATAGAATTCCGATTCGCTATCGTTACCGACATTGAATTAATTTTTCATTTTTCATTTCATTCTAAATTAAAGGCTAAATTAAATTTAATAAACTGCATAAAAGGAGGTGGTACATGGCACTCTCTCCCCCAACAACATAACGTGTAACAGAGAAAGTTTATCATCGAAAGAAGAAAGAATAATATAATGGCAACGCTTGGTGGAGTTCGCGATGTACCAGCAAACCAGAACAGCCTTGAGATCGATAGTCTCGCCCGCTATGCTGTTGAGGAACACAACAAAAAAGAGGTTTATTTCTTTTGTTTGTTTGTTTGTTTTTCCTTAATAAGTTAGTTATTTCGTTTGTTTTTCGACGAATTCCTTTTGTTTTATGTCAATTTCTTATTGGATGAGGCCGATTATCGATTTTTGGCCTGGTTTACATTTGTTCCTAATTAGCGCATGTTGTTGATTTCGATCCTCTGGCTTGCAAATTACTTCCTTTCCTTTATTATAAAACTCACTCTTGAGCCATGTACCGGCACATCTGGTTCCGGTGTCACTGATACCTTGATTACATTTGATTAATTCATTTTCTCAAATTATTATCGATTGTCAGTGTCGTACTCTTAAGATTTTCTTGTTCCTTAATATATAAGATTATGTTAGGGTAGTAATTAGCCTTGTTAGAGTAGGCTACACACGAAAATAAGAAGGAAAATCAGAGCATAAGAGGAAAGGAAGTTTGGATAAATTTCTTCATGTTTATCTATGAAACACCGAATCAGACACAAACACCGGATACCATATGGACACCGGTAAAATTAAAATGAAGTAATTGAAGATAGTCAGTCACATGTGTCGGTGTTTGTCAGTGCTATAGAAATGTTTATTCATCATTTATAGAATTGGTTTTATATATTCAATTCGGTTCTTACATTTATGGAATGTGGTTAGGAAAAGGGATTTCATTACAGACTTTTTAGAAGCAATCTATTCTATGATGACTCAACAATAGTGACCACATTTCCTAACTTGAGCCTATTGGTAATCAGACCACCAGATTGGGTGTTTGTTTTTATGTTGGGGCTTCTCCTCAATTCCCGAATTTGCTTGACTTGGGCCCAATTCGTTTTTAAGGGTTTGACCTGTATCATTGCTCATTCCTTTAAAGACAGCCTTATCATCAAGTTGTAGTTTGGGAAGTCATCCACAAAAACTTCTTCATCTTCCTATGGCTTCAAGCATGGGATGCCCTCCAAGAAGCTGCTTGCATAACCCCTTTGTGTCTTGCAACGTGCGCCTTCTCAAAATGTGAGCCGAAGTGATTGTGATCCTCGTCCCTATAACTATCAGAGGAATTTCAGATGCTAGCGCGCCAACATAGTTTTTGAATGTAAATACGTTTTAAACTATTTTGGGATCCTGTCTATGTGCATTTGCCTGTGTTCTCATTTAGATTCTGGCGTTCGAACTCAGTGGGCATGGTGCTGCACTCATGCTCAAAGAGCTGCATATCGTGCATTTGGGCCAGGCATTGTTACATCAATTCATTAATCAATTACCTTAATTAAAGCTCCAATGCATGGTGGTACTTAGCTTGTTACACTAGGTTACACTCTTGAAATTAAGAAGGAAAATCAAAGAATAATCAGTTTCTACAAGGATTATAGTTATAAAAAGGGAATCTAAAAACAGATTTTGTAAAAAAAAACTACATTTAGTGAGACTCAACATTAATTAATTACTACATTTCCTATCTTGGGCCTATTGGTTATCAGACTACCAGATTGGGAACTTGGTTTTAAGTTTGGGCTTCTCCTCATTGTCAGCATTTGCTTGACTTGGGCCCAATTCGTTTGAAAGAGTTTGACCCAGCATCTGATTTTTTTCAAAATTTCAATGCATTAATAATTTCTTTATAAAAATGCCCTATTTAATTTACAATTGAAAAACTTAAATTCAATTTGTCTCTCTTATGATATCGATAATTATATAAATAATTATTGAAAAATAACATATTTGTTGACAAAATTATTGCTATAACTACTTTGTGTAATACACGTGAATTATGTTAGTGTGTCTTATGATAATGGAGTATTGATTTTTGAAATTATAGTATTTTTGGAGCAAACAACCATTTAGGTCCTTGAGTATGTTGGTGCTACTATAGTCACTAAATGTATCAAAATTACAAAAGTATCTTTGAATGTTTCTTTTACTAGCCAATTTGGTCCTTAAATATGTCTTCTTTGGTCTTCGAATATGTACTTTGTTTGTTAGTTAAGTTTATTAAATTACTAATAGAAGACACACTCAATGATGTTTTGGATGTTCCGATATATTCAAAGACTATAATACCACTGCGTCACATTTAGGGACTAAAATAACTGTTTGCGATTTTTTTAGTATAAATCGAATAACTCTGCATGCAGCTCTTGAACTTTAGAACTTGAAAGCACCCATTAAGCCAGAACATTGAGGTTCCTACATATTTATTTATGCTGTCAACTTAGTCCTCACATCATAAACTTCATACACATGATACATCAAATTTGACTTTTATATCCATACTAAGTTACCTTGAATGTAACTTAATTCTTTCGGTATTAAGTGACTTGGACTGTATCTTAGTAAGAGTAGCGCGACTATTTACTCAATTTGTAATTCTAATTACAAAAACAAATTGTCTACTTTTCCTTTTTATAGTATGATGATTTCAATGCAATTTTTTTAGTTTTGTTTTTGGTGTTTTTAATCCTTTTTATTGAATTGGTAATGGTCATGCAGAATTCTCTTCTGGAATTTGAAAGGGTGATAAGTGCAAAACAGCAAACGGTTTCTGGAACCTTGCACCACATCACTCTTGAGGCAAAGGATGGGGTGAATAAAAAGGTTTATGAAGTCAAGGTTTGGGAAAAGTCTTGGATGAATTTCAAGGAGGTGCAGGAGTTCAAGCTTGTCGAAGATGCATCTGCGGGGTCAAGTGCTTAACTAGGTATTCCATTACACTGAACGATTGCTCCTGTCTGATTTATAAAGTGCTTGTGAAATTATGATGAATGCAACTCTTCAATATTACTTATTAGTTTTCTTGGCCATACTAAACATTAATGAAAAAATGAGTTTAGAATGAATATGGGGAGAAATGCGGTAAAAAGAACTACAACTTGATGTCTTAGATCAGTTTCTGGTTTAGTAATGACGTTATTTGTTATCAGTTAGTGCGCCTATGAGTTTAATGAGTGACAATGTTCTTCCCTTTGGATGTTGCTTAGTAAAAACCTGAACAAGATTGCGTTTTACTGGTGTGCTATTAGTTATTATTTGGTGATTAGGCTGCCTATTTATAAGTGAAGAATAAGTGGTTGCTACAAAATGTATGGGAAATTAGAAAATTTCAAATTCATTTTTTGTAAGTGAAGAATAAGTGAGAGGGCATTAGTTTGAGCCTTCTTTTACTACCATCCATGTAAGGTATTTCTTTCTGTTAAAAACTAGTTAGAAATACAAAACATTTTTTAGGCCTAGTTAAAGCCTAGCTTTGGTGGCTAAAGTCTTGGGCTAGCCCTATATGTGAATAATACCATAGAACTTTCAGAAAGAGATTGTAGTTGTGTTAATTCAAAATGCATTTTCCATTTCGAAAACATTTTCTATTTTCCTTTTTTAAAATTTGTTTCCTAAAATTTTTATTAGTAAGGAGGTAAGATACTTTTTAAGTTATTTCTCATTTTCCGTGTTCTAATACTAACAATTCATCTTGGGTTTACTGATATGAAGAGATGTCTTCCTTGATTTTTCAGGTTATTAATAATTAATAAAAGTCATGTTCCTAGCTTGGCTCGAAGGTGAGACGCCTAAGGATATTTTAAAACCATGATATGTATGAAATACATCTAACTATTGCTTTCAGGATTTGGTACTTGTAATAATGATGGAATTTTAGTTTCATAATAAATCATCTTACTATCAAATTAAAAAAAAACAAAACACTAATAAAAAAAATACATTATTGTCCTTATTAGTTTTATCATTAGATCATTAAGAAAGGATAATTCAATCGTAAAGGATAATTCAATCGTAACAACCACAATATAAACTTTCCATTTATATATTTTTTCATTTATATAAACTTTTCATTTTTTAATTAACAAACTTTCCATTTTTTAAGTTTGAAAGTTCCGAAGATTTACTTTTCGAACATTTCAATGTTTCGAAAGTTTTGAAAAAAACTGGAAATTAACATTTTGAAAGTTTCGTATTGATGGAAACTTTCGAAAATCTGGAAAAAAAAACCTATTTCGAAACTTTAATATTGTTCTAAAGGTTCGAAAATTCAAAAATAATTGTTTCGAAATTATGAAAAATTCAAAATTATGAAAAATTACTTACTTTTTATGTTTCGAAAATTTATAAACTTTCGAATAATGGAGTAATTTCTGTAAAGTTTCGAAAGAGGGGGTGAAAAATGAGTGTTAATTTTTTTTGAGGGTTTTACAGATAGTAAAAAAGGGCAAAAATGTAATTTCAAGTGGGATGTGGGGGTGGGAGGTTAAGGTGTAGGGGTGCTTGGTAGAAACCTCTTATATGTAACATCAATAGAGCTGTTAAATGGACTAGTTCGGTTCAGCCCGCATTGAACTGTCAAGTCCGTTACATAAATGAAAATTTGATCCCGTACCCCCATAATTATCCCTATACCCCCAAAAAGTCAGTGAAAATATCATAATACCCTCGTATATATTACGTCAAAATTTTTATTTTTACCGGAAAACTTGAAATTTTTCAAGTTTTCCGGTACAGAACATCACTCCGGAAAACTTTTTTCAAGTTTTCCAGTATTTCCGGAAAACTTTTTTCAAGTTTTACGGAAATAATGAACTATTGGAAAACTTGTTAGTGACTTTTCCGGAAGTTACCGGAAAACTTTACCCACAAGTTTTCCGGTAGTTTCAGATTTTTTATTTTATTTTAATTTTTTTATTATATTAGTATTTAATTAATTTATTTAATTTTAACAATATTTTTTTTTCTGTGATAGAGATAGAGGTAAAGATGACAAAGTTATAACTACGGGCAACTTTTTAGTGGCCACGACCATCCCAAAATTTTCAATAATTTTTTAAGTAATCCAAAAAATATTAATAAAATTTAATTTTTTTTTTAAAAATAAAGGTGTGTATCGGAGAACTTGTGCCGGAAAAGTTGGAGAAAGTTTTTCGGTACACACATTTTTTACTTCTGTACCGGAAATCTTTTTATAAATTTTCCGGAAATATCTTTTTGTACCGGAAAACTTGTAAAAAGTTTTCCGGTAAAATTCTGTGTATCGGAATTCTTGAAAATAGTTTTCCGGATGTGAAAGTGAATTTTATAAAAAATAAAATAAAAAAAATTGAGGGTATTTTTGACATTTTCAAAAAAATTGTGGGATATAGAGATAAAAGTGGGGGTACAGGGTCAAATTTTCTACATAAATGGCCCAGATCAAAACAGTCCGACTTGTAATTGGGATGCAAAATGTTAATGCTGGCCCGACTACTATGGGCGATGTAAGCTAGTGGATCAGTCTGATTCATTTCTTTTCGTTTATTCTTCAATTTTTTATGAAATTTAAAATATGATTGGATGTATATTAAAAAAAATATGATTAGATGTATGTAATTTTTCTTTATATCAACACTAAATATCAATAAAATTGAAGTTTTATTTATTTGGTTGAACTAAATTAATAATGTATATGATATATAAACTTTAGTTTTATCTAAATGCCTCTCTTTTAATCAAGTTAACATATTTAAATATTATTTTATTAATGAGTTTTAAATTGAAAATAATTGTTAAATATTGTTTTGTGAAGATCCAATTGTTTTTGGATTAGTTTTTTAAAACTTTTTTTTTTATTTTCATTTTTAAGTCTTCTCAAAATTCATAAATTTTGTCATCGATTAATTTAGACGTTATTTTATACGTATTGATTCGATTTATTCAATTTTTATTGATGAATAGCTAAATAGTAGCAATAATTTGTTCTTACATAAAATTTGTAACTATTTGAGTCCAGCCATTTAGTTTATAATATCTAATTTAATATATTAAAAATTCATATTACAAAATAATTAATATCAAATGATAAAATAGTTAAAAAATATATTTCATTAAATTAATAATAATATTAAAAAATAAAAATAGAACAATAGAATAATTTTTTTTTATGAATACTTATTTTTGTGCATTCATAATTCTTTATTGCTTGTATAGATTTAAATGCATTTCCTTCTAAGAATATTGGATGAATACTTATTAGGAATACTTCATTGTTTTAAAAGCTCTCTCTCTCCCTCCTTGATACTCTAATTCTACTATTTAAGGACTTAAAGATGATCATTTTTGATAAACTAGTCAATCGGATTGTAATATTTTATCCTTTAAAAAAGTAAGCATGTATAGAAGAACGTTGAGAAACAATACTAGTTCTCTCTTTTTAATCAATAATTAAAATTCTACTTTAATAAAAACTTTTCAAATGAACTACAACACATACACCTAAACATAAATACTACCAAGGTTGGACTAGACATAACAATGAAAAACCCACGGGATCACACACTAGCAAACGTGGAGCAAGATACAACTCCAAAAACAAACAATCTAAACTTTAAACTAAAAATTGTTGCAGTTCCAATTAAATAAAACTAAAACTATAAATTATTATAAAATTTTGATTTCAAATATTATTTATTTTTCTTCCTAATTAGCTCCTTTTAAGTTTTCATCCCTTTAATATGTTAAACACTTGATTGCACGATGTATTTATATAATATCTATCATGTTTGACTTATTTTGCAATATTAATCGATTAATAAAAACAAATTAATCAATTAGGTTAATTATATTTGTTAAGATTAAGAAGTTAATGGTCAAGAGTAATGGTACGTAATATTAGATATGATGATGATTAATGATTAATGAATTACGAATGTTTAGAGTTTAATCGATTATGAATGTTTAGAAGTTAATAAATTTGGTTAAGTTAGACTTTAATCTATTATTACACTACAAGAAAAAAAATTAACAGTTATAAAGGACATCTGTGACGGTTAAAACCGTCTTAAATGGACGTTTGCGACGATTCTCCAATTGTTGCACTTCGTGCGCGAGGTCAATTTGCAATGATTATGTAAACTGTCGTTCCAACCGTCAACAACAATTCTGATTGTTTCTAAGTGCATCTATACATTTTGCGATAGTTAGAACCGTCGTTAAACACACTCAATTTTATTTGTTCCAACAAAATTGTGAAAGTTATCAACCGCCGCTATATGCAGTTTTACTTGTGTTTCTCTGGAACTTTGAATTTGCAATAAGAAAGCAATTTTCTCCTTCAACATATCAAATTATGAATCCCTTTTCTGAAGTCTATCTATTTCAGCTTGCATTTTCTCCATCTTCTTATTAGTTTCGGAGGAAGACAATGATCTTGCAGAGTGAGAAGTAAATCTAGTGATTTGAGATGGTGTTATTCCAAGTCTCATACAACGAACATATTCAAGATGTTATTTTCCAAACACATTCACAAATGCTTCATTTGGAGAGTGAGTCTTTTCAATTTCAGTTTGCAATTGTTCCCGCATAGGCAAATGAAGCAAACTAAATTTCTCTTTGTAACGGAATGGTCTGAAATACTCCAACCATTTCAATAGAAAAACACCAAGTAGTGCATTCAAGTATGTGTTGCAAAAGAACAATTTATTTGATATCATCTAAGAATCTAAGACAATAAGTTGATAACTATAGCTTATAATCAATCAAAAGAAAAACCATAATGCACATAAATTGTAATAAATGAACTATATTGGTACAAGCACTATACTAACTACATCCAAACATAATGCACCAAACCAAGCCTCTTTAACATTAGAGCAAGCACACCATTACAACTAGTGAATTCAATGACAAAATTGGAGCTAAACTAACTATATCTATTCCTATATAAGTAATGTTATAGTTTTATAGCTTTGCAACTCACTATTAACAACCAAATAAGTAATTTTATAGCTTTGCAACTCACTATTACCAAAACTAACAGTTGCATATTTGATTTATAAAGTGGTCAACAAGAAATACTTACAATCACATAACACTGGTATTCTTTACACTTACATATTTTTCTTTGGCCTCTTCATTGCCAAATGACCCATCAGACTTTTTATGATAAATTGAAACATTTCACCCCTACTGTATTTTCGACCATCTCTCAGTTCCTACAAGTAAATACACATAATAAGTACGTGTGCAATTAAGTATACAATCAATAGTAGATTGAGTGAATCCTACCAACTCATCTCTCTTTCTTGCAAGTGTCTTAGAGCCTAATGTATGAAGGATCGTTAGCTCTTCTCAATTTGAGAATCCAAAAAGTAGTTAAAGTTAGTTATAAATTAAGAAGGATAAATAAACGATTTAGTAATGACCAGAAGTTTAATAATGGTTAGTAATGATTAGCAGTAGTATATAATGAGAGCTAAGTATTAATAAATGGATTAACATGCAGTGGTGAGTAATTAATTAATTATAAGTAACTAATTAATAAAAATTAGCTATATTGGTTGTTAGTTAATTAATTATAAGATTTAACTAAGGTTTAAATATGTCTTTGGTCCCTGCAAATATATTATTTTTTGATTTTAGTTCCGGTAAGTTTTTTTTGTTTGGATTTAGTACTTGTAAAATCAGAGACAATTGAATTTGGTCCCTAACGTCAAATCAACATTACAAAGAAAGAGCGTCGGGACACGTAGCCTTATAAATGCACACCAACACATTATCTTTTATGATATATTAAAAATTAAAATATTTTATATTATTAATTAATAAATTTATTAATTATCATTTAATAATTAGTGTTATTTTATATAAAAAACATGAATAGAAATTAAAAGTGGGGTTTAGGGTTTTTTGGAAAACTCGTCTTCTTCTGTGCCACGGCGCTTTGTCAGCTCTTTTTTTGTAACTTTTAATTTGATGATAGGGACCAAAGTCAATCGTCTCTAATTTTACAGAGACTAAATCCAAACAAAAAAACTTACAAAGACTAAAATCAAAAAGTGGTATATTTGGAGCGACTAAAGACATATTTAAACCTTTAGTTAGTTAACGATGGTGTATGATAGACGTTAAGTAAGAATAATTATGAATAATAATAGGTTCAAATATATGATTGGTCCTTGTAAGTTAGCGTGTTTTTGATTTTCGTCAATATAATTTTTGTTGTTTCAAATTTAATCTACCAAATTCAATTTTGTTTTAAAATCGAACTTGCTGTAAGTGACTGTTAAAAAAAACTGACTTTACAAAAGAAGAAATGAAGAAAATAAAAAAGCGCAAACTTACAGGATCAAACATATATGCTTTCATTTGATTTTCGTCTCTATAAGTTTGCGTTTTTTTATTTATTTTCATTCTTGCTCTGTTTGTCATGTCAGCGTTTTTTATTAGTCACTAACTGTAAGGACAATTTTAAAACAAAATTGAACTTACTGGTTTAAATTTGAAACAAAAAAAATTACTGGGATAAAAATCATAAAAACGCTAACTCACCGAGACCAAATATATATTTAAATCATAATAATAACATTGATTAATGATGAATGTTTGTTAAAATATTAAGATGATTAGTTAATTTCAAGTTTTTATTCATAAAAAAAAGTGGTTGGAAGCCGGTTATTAATTAAAATTGGTGTAAAGCAATATCATATAAGATGGTTATTCGTAAAAAGTTTAATTTGGAATATTAATGAAAACCGTAATAAAACTTTTTAGTTTCAACTGGTTTTTCAACCGTCCTAAAAGATCAAACATACTAACACGAGAGTATTTAAACCGGTTATGAAATCGGCTTTAAAGGGCAGGTTTTTAATCGAGTTGAAATCCTTTTTCAGTTTCAGTGATGTTTTGGTGGACATTCTTCCATCATTCTCTTCATAATTAATATTCCTTTGAAGATTCTTCCAAGACATGAATGCTTCATAAAGTTGAAATTTGTCTTTTGACTTCTATTAAATAAGTCCAACTTTGATCATTTGAGAATAATCACCTCAATTTGCATGAATATGCATGTTCTTGTAGAACTTCATGTCTTTAATCACTACACTTAAAAACACAAATTATATTTGTTATTTTTAAAACATCAATTAAGGATATTGCTTCAACAATATGTCACACAAAATTCTACATAATTTTAAGGCTTGAATTTTTACCCGTATGAGCACTTAGATAAAAATCTAGAATTTTGTGAACTTCAAGTTTTACCCAAAATCAGAATTTTCTTAACAAATACAATGGAAATTTACGTCCTTTGAGAACTTGGATTTTCTACACTTGTAAAATGTGAAAAAGTTGTAGAAATTGAAACTTGAAAAGTGCAAAGAATTTTCTCAAAAATAGAAAATTTTCCTTTCACAAAGAATAAAAAATAGCATAGAATTATGCAAGAAATTAAAGAAGTAAGGGAAAGAAAAATCAATACCAAAATTTATCTTAATTTAATCATAATCCTCTTCAGAGGTGATCTACTCCAATCCCTTTATAAATATGAATTTTTATACGATGACTTTTTGATCATATGAATTTACACCTTTGTAATTAAATTTACTCTCTGTTTTTAAAAAACCCTAAGAAATCACTTATTTTGAATCACCTTCAAAATCAGAACTTGAATCTCTAAATTGTGTGCACTCCACCGATCTTAAATCTTCAACGGTCTTGATACTCAAATTGTGTTTGCTTTCTTTCCTCTTGGATCTTCAATACTAAATATTCAAAGTGTAGAAAAACTTATCTAGAAGAAAAGACTAGCTAGTCTTCTTTTCTTATAACAATGGTGAAATTGAACAACCCCCAATTTCACACCTTGAGCACATTCTAACTTGAACGAATATGAATATGATGATAAATTTTTTTGGAATGTTCAAAATTATATTGTTTGAAATATTATTAAATTATATATAGGAAAATAAAGAATCGCATATTCTTATAGAGAAAAAAAATCACATTTGCAAAGTGTCAATTTGTGTTTTAGTATTGAATGTTAATTTAATTTTATAAAATGAACAATTTAATCCCTGCAACAAAAAATTCACTAAATTATAATAAAATTTAAAAAACGCCAATAATATCCAAATTAAACCACAATGGTATCCTTCATGAACAGTACATGAAATCACACCTTGAAAAACGCGAGCAGGAAGAACAATAACACACATTCAGAAATGTGAGGGCGAAGAAGAAAAACGTGAGAATGAAGAAGAAAATCAGCTTCTGAAACAAACGACAAAGACGACAGAACTCACACCTTCAGAATTGCAGACCACTATAGAATCAAAAGGGTTTCTATTTTAGACTTGTGGTTTCTCTAGATGAATAACACTAGGGTTTGTTTTTCCCTAAATTGAGCAAATAATTAAATTTTCTCGGTTTATTTTCCTTAAAGACTAAAATGTGTTTTTAATTATTTTAGGGACTTAATTTGGTCTTGCAAAATTTCTCAGAGACTAATTTGACCGGTTTATTTTTCTTATGAACTACAAAGTGTTTTATTATTTATCTCAAAAACTAAATTAAATCTCTTAAAATTTCTTAAGGACCAAAATGGGTCTTTACAATTTTAATTAGTTTATTATTCCTCCAACACGTTTTTATTATAGAAGATATTCGAACATATTAGTAATAAACTACACATTTTTCTGATAACGGATGGATTTATATGTCATCCAAACAATTAACTTATTTTAATCTTACATTTTTTTTAATTGTAATCACCAATTAATATTAGATTATTGTTCCTAAAGTACTCTCTTCTACTTTGCATTTATGATTAAAAAAAATACATCAATTGTTAATAAGGATAGTTTGGTAAAATTAATAGTTTCTCTTTTATTTACTGTCATTTCTTAATATATGTGAAATGAACAAAAACGACACTAAACATGAATATGAGACTGAGGGAGTATTATTTTTTGTTTTAACCTTCTAGTTATAGGAAAGGAACATTGATAATTAATCTAGGGGTTCTTTCATTTATAATAATTTTTTTTTTGATATTAGAAGATATAGTAAATACCACTATAATTAACTCATACAACTGCGAAGTCTCATGTTCGAAGCAAGGACAAGACATAATACTTAACAATATTGACATTTGTCAATTCAGTTATGACTTAAGGACAATTTATAGTCATTTCTTAATATGTTATTTAATGAATATGAATTTTCGAAAATAATAAAAATATTTTTTTGAAATTTTCATTCTTCCTAGAAATGTAGACTAAGAAGTTATTTCAATAGTCTTTTATCTTATTAATAACGAGTAAAGTTAACACATTTTAGAAAATATTTTCACAAAGTAAACAAACACTTAAATGTCTATTGTAAAACATGTTTAAAGATTACTCGAAACTCTTAAGAAGATCGACGATATTCTTCAAAGATATAAGTTAATTAACCGTCTTTACGCATGAGACAGTGACCATATTGATGTCGGTTCAATGAGTTGAGTTTTGAGGAGCATATACATTTTTTCTTGATTTTTATTGAATTGATTTTGATCGAATCATTATCTCAGTTGTAAAGTCCAAGAGGACCATTCCGAAGATTGTTATTAATCTTCACTAAAATTTTAGGTTGTTTACAATGGACCACCTAACATTCTTCATAATACAAATCAAAATCAATAATTAATATGTTTCTAAAAGAAAAATATTTTTTTTTTGGATCTACAATTGTTAGTATTATTAATAATTGTTAAAATTATGACGAGAGTGAACATTAGACCAACCTTCGTTGTCACTTTGATCTTTATCTTTCTTGCTACGGCCACCAAATCAAGCTCTATCACTTAAAAAACATTTTTAACGTATTTAAATATTACATGTGTAACTCAATATTTTTAATATCTTTTGTATGTATAATATAATTCACTACATGAAAATTTGCCATTACCTACAGCTGATTTTGCCTTTATCCATGAAATTTCTGTATGTAATTAAAAATTACTTACAGAATACCCGCAAAAACAAGTTCGTAGATGACTCATAGTTAAAATTTTATCCACAGAAATGCCCTGCATCACGTTTACTCATTACATTTTCGTGGGTAATACTGACTCACGACTTCTTTGTGGGTAATGTCAAACGAAGAAAAAAAATATTACTCATGAAAATATTATGAGTAAATTTAACCTATGACATTTCCGCAAATAACATTAAAATAAAAAGAGAAAAACTAAAATATCAAATACACAGTGTCATTCAACTTACATCAACTAAAATATTGCAATACAGAAGTTAGTATGACTGAGTAAGATATGAAACTGAGTAATTAAGATATCACTCTATAAACAAACAAGTTTACTGTTTGACACTTGTTCTATAGTTAACAAATTCAAGTGTAATGAAACATTTATGTTTATGTATCTCTCTACAAAAAAATAAGTGAATATTCATGTGGGGTCTACATAAATAATGAATTGATTCTTGACTTCATATATTCTATTTGCTACTTTGTTGTACTAATCGAATTTCAATAAATAAAAAAATGAATGCTTGAACACTCTATTGCCGACTCAAAGAATGAGAGAAATAATAAAGCAAAACATCAGTTCAAAAAGTAATTAAGCATCACATTAAAAAAAATTAAAAAAAATCAATTAAAAATGCAAACTTTTTCCATAAGGCCAATTATTGAGGCACATTAGATTCTGAAGTATAGAAAATAATATAATACTAGCAATCAAATATAGCAAATCCACGAAATAATAGAATACCAAAATATGAACATAGTCAAAAAAAAATATTAAAATGCCCAAATATTAAATTATTAACGCATACCAAGTTGCCTTTGTGGAATGTTAACAACACCAAACAAAAACAAATTAACGTAATATAAATTTTAAGAAACTAAAAGTCAATTATGTTATTGTAAATCTCATTATACTTGAATCAACTTTTTCTACATCTCTCAAGGAATATTTTGTTGTAGATGAAAACACAAATGAGAAATTTAAAATATGTAAACATGCTAAACCAAAACAAATGTCAAACTCTTTTGTTACAAATCTTCATACATCATATGTTATGAGTTAAGGCAAAGAGCACACTCAATTACAAAGTGACTTATATATTTATGTATTGGAATATTACAATATTCCACCACTCTGTAATTCAAATTATAATAATAAAAAAGGCCAACTATAAAAAGGTTTGAAAGTTATTACCACATAATTAGTGAATCACATAATTAGTGAATCAACATTTTTGTATTTATCAAAATTCATACATCATATCCCTCGTCTCTATTATTTTTCTTAAATACATATACATAACTAACACACAGTTTGGAGAGGAAGTTACATTCAATCTCAAAAAACAATAAATAAACAAAGAAGAGCTAAAGCACACATGTGGTATGAGAGTTTGATTTCAAAATATATGATGCTTCAAAAGTTTAGCTCTTTGATTCTTTTGTAGCACATAGCATGTCATCTTGTCTAAAGAGATTTAGCTTTTGTAAGGCAACAGCCAGTTAGCAAAATAGCACCAACAAGAATGAAATAAAAAATTCATCATGTCCGGTTGAAGCACAAAACACTAAATTCTCGCAAAGCATTTGAATGCAAAAGCTTTGTGGTCAATAATAATTCAATAAAACATTCACTTAACCCATGTTGAGTTTAATCCATAACTGCCATATAGAAGGTTGTTATACATAGTTAGTTAGTTAGTTAGTTAGTTAGTTAGTTAGTTAGTTGCCTTGAAGCTAAATATAAAAGGCCTATATAACTAACATCTTGTAATAAGTATCAAAAGGTGTGAATAATAAGATTTTGGCTGTCAAGATTGATTCAAGATCAATCCTGAACTAATACAGAGATTAATCCTGGACTGACAGATCAATCTGTCTTTCTGCAAAATCGTTTTCTTTCTTCTTCCTCTTACCCACTGCGCATTATCCATTGTTCCAACAATTGGCATCTAGAGCTGGGTTAAAATCAAGGGAAACACGAGTGAAAAGTGAGGGGAACAATCAAGGGAAACACAGAGTGATAGATTCTTGATAGGCATAATGAATAGCAATGGTTTTGGATCACATATTCTGGTTCTTGATGGCAAGAACTGGGATCGATGGAGTGCATTGATGAAATCTTTATTTGGAGCACAAGAAGTGAGTGAAATTGTGCAAGATGGCTATGAGGACTTGGTAGAGAATCCAACTGATGCACAAAGGAATGCATTCAAGGAAGCCAAGAAGAAGGACTGCAAAGCTTTGTTCTACATTCAGCAGAATGTTGACAACCAGCATTTTGAGAAGATTTCGAAAGCCACAAGATCCAAAGAAGCATGGGACATCTTAGAAAACTATCACACTGGTGGAGAAAAGGTGAAGCAAGTGAAGCTACAATCCTATAGAAGAAAGTATGAGATGATGCAGATGGAAGCATATCAGAAAGTAAGTGATTACTTCTCAAAATTAACAGCCATAGTTAATCAAATGAGAACTTGTGGGGAGAACATTACAGATCAGATGGTGGTAGAAAAGGTGATGAGATCTTTACGTACACAATTCGATTTCATAGTTGTAGCTATTCAAGAAGCAAAGGATGTGAAAACTATGAAAATTGAAGAGCTGCAAAATTCATTGGAAGCACATGAGCTCCTTGTGTTTGATAGAAATTATGAAAGATCAGTTCAACAAGCATTTCAAGTCCAAACTACCAAGAAGGAGGGAAACCAGAAGGACTTCAAGAAAAAGGGAAAGAGGATAGCAAATTGGTCCAACAATGGCAAGAACAAGATTGAAGACAAAGCTGAATCTTCAAAGAAAGGGGGTTTTGGTAAAAATCAGAACAAGAAGAAGGATTTTGACAAAAGTAAGGTACAATGCTTCAACTGTGAGAAGTATGGGCACTTTGCAGATGAATGTTGGTTCAAGAAAGATAAAAATGATGATGAAGAAGCAAATCTGGCTCATGGGGATGATTCCAATACAATGTTGATGATGGCTACTACTAGTGATGAGAAGATCAAGAATGAAGAGTGGTTTCTTGACTCTGGATGCTCAAACTACATGACATCACATAGAGAACGGCTGACAAGTTTTGATGCTAGCAAGAAAACAAGCATAAAACTTGCTGACAGCAGAAACCTGATGGCTGAAGGTAGTGGAAATATAATGATCAAAGGCAATGATGGCAGAAGAATCATTATTGCAGATGTGTTGTATGTTCCTGAGATGAAGTGTAATCTCATGAGCATTGGTCAATTGGTGGAGAAGGGATTCTTAGTGACTATGGATGGTGACTCTTTGAAGCTGTTTGATACAAAGAAGAAATTGGTGCTCAAATCAAACATGTCAAAAAATAGAATCTACAGATGCAACATTTCAAGTGAGAAAATGATGTGTATGTCTGCAGCAGTTAGTGAAGATATTGAAGGCTTATGGCACAAGAGGTATGGTCATCTAAACTTTAGAAGTCTTAGTGATTTGAATTCCAAAGAACTGGTGTATGGGCTGCCAAAGCTGAATGTCAGAAAAACTATTTGTGAAGTATGTGTGAAAAGTAAGCAAAGCAGGTTCCCATTTGAGTCTAAAGCACCTAAAAGAGCTATTGCAGCACTGCAAGTGGTCCACTCTGATATATGTGGTCCTTTTGAAGTATCTTCATTGGGGGGAAGCAGATACTTCATCACTTTTGTTGATGAATTTACAAAAATGATGTGGCTGTATACAATCAAGCTTAAGAGTGAAGCATTAGAGGTATTCAGGAAATTCAAGAGCTTAATTGAAAAAGAAAGTGACCAATCAATTAAGATCTTGAGAACTGATGGTGGAGGAGAATACACCTCAAAAGAATTTGAAGATTTTTGTGTCAATCAAGGTATTGTGCATGAAGTGACAGCTCCATATACACCTCAGCACAATGGACTTGCTGAGAGAAGAAACAGAACCCTATTGAATATGGCAAGAAGCATGATCAAGCAGAAAAACCTACCACACAACTTCTGGGGTGAAGCAGTCACTGCAGCTTCTTATATCTTAAACAAATGCCCTACAAAGAAGTTGAATCAGAAGGTTCCAGAGGAAGCTTGGTGTGGCAGAAAGCCGAGTGTGAAGCATTTCAAGGTTTTTTGGCTCATTGTGCTATAAGCATGTACCAGATGTTAGGAGAAGCAAACTTGAAGATAAGAGTGAGATTATGATACTTATAGGCTATCATCCCACAGGTGCCTATAAGCTTTATAATCCTGTAACTCAAAAGGTGCATATCAGTAGGGATGTAATTATGAATGAGGCTGAGAAGTGGAAATGGGAAGAGGAACCAGTGTATAGCGAAGAGAATCAACAAGGTTGCATTTATCCTGATTCCAGTGATGAATCAGAGGATGAAGAAGTGATCAATAATGATGCAGGTGAACCATAAGAAGTTGCAGCAGTAGTGAGACCTCAAAGAATCAGACAAACTCCAAGCAGGCTGAATGATTGTGAATTAATTTTTGATAATGCAGTAAATGATGAAGGTGATATCATTCACTTTGCATTGTTGGCAGACTCTGAACCTCTCAATTATGAAGAAGCATTGAAGATAGATGTATGGAGGAAAGCTATGATGGAAGAACTCCAATCAATTGAGAAGAATCAAACATGGGAACTAGTTAACCTGCCAGACAAGAAAAGGAAGATTGATGTGAAGTGGGTCTTCCAACTAAAGATTAATCCTGATGGGAAAATTTCAAAACATAAGGCCAGGCTGGTAGCTAAAGGATTCTTACAGAAACATGGTATTGATTACAATGAAGTGTTTGCTCCAGTTGCAAGGCTTGAGACTATAAGATTAGTGGTGGCTTTAGCTTGCAAGAGAAGGTGGTCACTCTACCATTTGGATGTAAAATCAGCCTTTCTAAATGGTCCACTTGAAGAGATTGTGTTTGTGTCACAGCCTCCTGGATTTGAAATACAAGGCAAAGAAAACATGGTGTATAGAATCCATAAAGCTTTGTATGGTTTGAAGCAGGCCCCTAGAGTCTGGAATAAGAGGATCGATTAGTTCCTAATTCAAATAGGCTTCACAAAGTGTGCAGTAGAGTTTGGTGTATATGTGCAGAGTTCAAGTGCAGAAGAAACAATGATAATCTGTTTATATGTGGATGATTTGCTCATTACTGGAAGCAAAGCATCAGAGATTGAAAGGGTGAAAAACAAGCTGAAATCTGAATTCGAAATGACTGATCTAGGTGAACTCTCATTCTTCCTGGGAATGGAATTTATGAAGATGAAAACAGAAACAGTTATGCATCAGCAGAAGTATATAGGTGAACTGCTGGAAAAATTTGAGATGAATAGCTGCAATTCAGTTTCAAATCCATCAAAGACAAGCTCAAAGATTGATGAGTGCAGTGAGGAAGAAAGGGTCGATCCAACAATGTTCAGACAAATGGTTGGTTCACTGCGATATTTGTGCAACAGCAGGCCTGACATATGCTACTCAGTTAGTGTAATTAGCAAATTCATGAATGATCCAAGGAAGACTCACTTAATAGCTGCTAAAAGGATACTTAGGTATGTAAAAGGCACAAAGGAGTTTGGTCTACTATTCCCTAATGGCAGCCAAAGTGAAGGAAGTGAACTCATTGGATACTTGGATAGTGATTGGTGCGGAGACATCACAGATAGAAGAAGTACATTTGGTTATGTTTTTAAGTTCAATGAAGCAGCCATATCTTGGTGCACAAAGAAGCAACCAGTGACTGCACTTTCATCTTGCGAGGCAGAATATATTGCAGGAACATTTGCAACTTGTCAAGCAATATGGCTGGATTCAGTGATGAAGGAACTAAGGTGTGAAGTGATGAAGCCTCTTAAACTCAGAATTGATAACAAGTCAGCAATCAGCCTTGCTAAAAATCCAATCTCACATGGCAGAAGTAAACACATTGATACAAGGTTCCATTTCATTAGAGAGCAAGTGAACAATGGAATGATTGAGGTGCAATATTGTCCAACTGAAGTGCAGCTAGCAGATGGTTTTACAAAGGCTTTGAAGCTTGACAGATTTGAGTTTTTGTGAAAGAAGCTTGGTGTTATAAATGTACCACAGTTATGAATTAAGGGGAAGTGTTGAGTTTAATCCATAACTGCCATATAGAAGGTTGTTATACATAGTTAGTTAGTTGCCTTGACGCTAAATATAAAAGGCCTATATAACTAACATCTTGTAATAAGTATCAAAAGGTGTGAATAATAAGATTTTGGCTGTCAAGATTGATTCAAGATCAATCCTGAACTAATACAAAGATTAATCCTGGACTGACAAATCAATCTGTCTTTCTGCAAAATCGTTTTCTTTCTTCTTCCTCTTACCCGCTGCTCATTATCCATTGTTCCAACAACCCACACATATCCAAAGGTAGAGGAAATTTTTGTGAAAAATCTTCATATAGCATATGCTAAGTGTTAAGACAAAGAACACAATTACTAAGTGACTTCATCATAAATTGAAAAAAATATTGACACTAGTACTAATAACCACAATAAACTAATAGGTGGTCCAAAGTAACCCACTAACTACTAATAGCATCAAAAGTATTAGTTAGAAAAAAATAGAGAAATTTTGAACATAATGGATTAACAAACAAAACTAGGAAGAAACATATCATCCATTCCAAAAATTTCAATTTCAAGTTTCACAAGCTTTTCTTTTATCAACAAAGTGGTCATGTGGTGGGAAAACAATCATTTAAAAAGATAGTGACATTGTGTAGTTCATTGTAAAATGCAGGTAAAGTTTGCAAATTTTTCCAAAATGCTAAAACCCCAAGAAGGAAAAAATGCATTTTGGTAGAACAAAAAGGAAAGTGGAAATGTTATCTAACTTGTGTAAAGCCACAAAGAGAGGATGAGATAAAACATCTCTACATAAAAAAGATAGGTACAATTTCTAAAAAAGAGAATCATCACCAAATGAAATCATGCTCATCATAAGGACAATTGAGGTCAGAAGGAATTGTTAAACTCCAAGTGTAAGAGTTGAAAGAAAACAATACTAATGAGGCATAAAGAGAGATGAAATAAAAATAACAAAGAGCTAACTTCCAAAGGGCATAAACAATACATCTTTAGGTCCCTAAACCAACAACTATAATTTCTCAATCTATTGTTAAAAATGTGTTCATTAGTATTAACAATCAAATAAAAATTTGTATCAAGTAAGCCTAAGTAGAAGAGTACCAAATGCACAATATACTTTCCATGTGAAAATACTACATGAACAGAACCATTGTCAGGAGCTACCAGTAGCACTTCATATAAAAATTTCAAAGTAATAATTCTGATATTTTATTCATTGAGTATGATCCTATATATACAAAAGAGTCCCTATAATTCCTCTTCTATTAAGGGAATGACAGCTGCACAAAGTAATTACATAGCTGTACAAATAAATTATTTACAGCTTACACAATATTTCCCTACTTAAGTTAGCTAATACAATCTTTGACTTATCTTAACACCCCCGCTCAAGTTGGTGCATGGATATCACACATTCCCAACTTGAATAAAGATTCATTAAACAACCTACTTGCCACTCCTTTAGTGAGAACATCAGCTAACTGTAATTCAGATCTTACAAAGGGAAAAGAAATTATTCCAGCTTCAAGTTTCTCTTTGATGAAATGTCTATCAATTTCTATATGTTTCGTTCTATCATGTTGCACAGGATTATGAGCAATTGCAATTGCTGATGTATTGTCACAATACAAAGTCATAGTCTCCTTTGGTTCAAAACCCAAATCTGATAGAACATTCTGTATCCATAAAAGTTCACAAACTCCCAATGCCATGCCTCTAAACTCTGCTTCAGCACTAGACCTTGCTACTACCGGTTGTTTTTTACTCCTCCAAGTTACAAGATTCTCCCCTACGAATGTAAAGTAACCAGAGGTAGAACTTCTATCATTTTTTGACCCTGCCCAATCAGCGTCAGTATACCCTTCTACCTTCAAGTTTCCATGATTTGTGAATAAAATTCCTTTTCTATGAGTGGACTTCAAATATCTCAAAATCCTTTCAACAACATCCATCTGAGCTTCCCGTGGATCATGCATAAATTGACTAACGACATTTACTGCATATGTAATATCTGGCCGTGTATTAGACAAGTAAATTAGTTTGCCCACCAGCCTCTAGTATCTCCCTTTATCTATGCTGGTTGATTTTTGGTACTGAAATAGTGTATGATTTTGTTCAATTGGGGTATCAACAGGTTTACACCTAAGCAGTCTAGTTTCAGATAGTAAATCAAGAGTATACTTACTTTGGCATAGAAAAATACCATGTTTTGATCTAGCCACTTCAATACCCAAGAAATATTTGAGGTTTCCAAGTTGCTTCATCTCAAATTCAGAAGCAAGGTATTTTTGCAAACTAGAAATCTCATCTTGGTCATTTCTTGTAACAGTCATATCATCTACATATATAATCAAGGCTGTAATTTTACCTTCTCATTTCTTCAAAAATAAGGTGTGATCTGAGTTACTTGCTTTATAGCCAAAAGCCTTCATAGACTTAGTGAACCTACCAAACCATGCTCTTGGGGATTGTTTTAATCCATATAGAGCCTTTCTTAACTTGCAAACCTTTATCTCATTTGAATTCTATCATACTTGGTGGTAAATCCATATAAATTTCTTCTAAAATTTCTCCATGTAGGAGAGCATTTTTCACATCAAATTGTAAAAGAGGGCAATCTTGGTTTGCTGCTAGTGACAAAAGTATTCTCACAGTGTTGATCTTGGCTACCGACGCAAATGTCTCTTGATAATCTACACCATAAGATTGAGTGTAACCTTTAGCCACTAGTCGTGCTTTGTACCTCTCAATAGTTCCATCAGCTTTGTGTTTAATTGTATAAACCCATCTGCACCTTACAGTTTTCTTCCCTTTAGGTAACGTCACAAGATCCCAAGTGTTGTTTTTTTCTAAAGCTGCCATCTCCTCAACCATCGCTTCAGTCCATCTAGGATCTGCTAAAGCTTCCTATACATTACTAGGAATAGAAATTGAGGATAATTGAGATACAAATGATGCATATGACTTAGATAACTTGTGAGATGACACATAATTACTAATGGGATATTTAACTTTGGATATAAGGTTTGGTTCATATCTAATGGGAGGTTGACCACGGTTAGAACGAGGTGGAAGATTATATTGGACAATAGTAGATCCAATGTTAGGTGTTTTGGTGGCATCATGCAAAAAAGGGTCAATTTCATGATCAATTTCATGAAAAAGGGAATCAATTTCAGAATGAACATTAGTATCAACTCCATTCATATTTGTATTATCAAGAATAGAATCAGGGAGTACCTCTAGAGAGTCAACTTGATCTTGTGGAGAAGATTGATCTAGTTGATTATGGTCAGGTCTGAAGGTGATGGGTCCATAGTTGAGATTGATTCATTACCTGCAGAACGATCCTCACAAGATAATCTATCTTCACAAAATAAGTCAAACATGCTAACATCATGGTGCTGCACTTCTCTTTCATTCCCCCCTTGAAGTGTAGAATCAACATAAAAAAGGTTATCTTCATGAAAAGTTACATCCATAGAAATATAACATTTTTTAGATGATGGATGATAAGCACGATAACCTTTTTGAGTTGATCCATACCCATCAAAGACACACTCAAGAGCCCGTTTTTCAAGTTTCGTACGTTGATGTGGGTGTAAATGAACATATATAACATATCTAAAAACATGAGGTAGTAAATGAACGATGGAAGGGAAAATCTATTTTGTTATTGCTTAAGAGAAAACTAGCACGATGAATTTTTGCCATTACACAAGTTTCACAAAGAAAATCTGAAATATTGCATTTATGAAATAACGATGGAAATAATTTTTTTAGATAACTAAAAGAGGGATGCCCCAATCGTCTATGCCATAGCCAGATTTCTTTTTTATTTTTATCTTGGATGTGATCACTTGCAAGATGAACCAATGCTCCTTTATGGATTTGTGAATTTTTTTCAAGATAATACAACCCTTCGCTATATCTACCACTGCCAATCTTCTCCTTGGTATGTATATCCTGAAAAACACAATGGGTTGGATAAAACACAGCGACACGTGAATGTGATTTTGTTAATTTACTGACAGAGATAAGATTGCAATTCAAGGTAGGAACAAATAAGACATTAGGTATTGATAGGGATGGTGATAGGGTCACTGTACCAACACCTTCAATGGGAGATTTTACTCCATTGGTAGTAATAATAACAATTTTATGACAGTTAAGAGAGAAATTAGTAAACATATGTTGATCACAAGTCATATGATCAGTAGCACCTGTATCGATTATCCAATCGCTATTTCTATTAATAACAGAAAGATTATGAGCAGAGTTAGATATACCTGATTTGGTTACAAAGCCAGCAACAGTAGAAAGATGAGCCTTGTTGGTTTCTGTCTTGTTATTCGAAGTAGTTTTTCCCTTTGGATGCCACTCCAGATAGCCATGGAGTTTAAAACATGTCTCCATGACATGATTATCTCCATTACAGTGATTACACTTGCGGATTTCTTTCTTCGGATACTTCTTGACAACAAAGACGGACCCATTCGAAGACTCGCCACTTAACATAGCTTCTTGGCGATTTGCCTCTACACACACAGTTGCATAAATTGATTGGACATTAGGAAGCGGAGTGGTATCCAGAATACGACCATGAACTCCATCCAAATGTGAATCCAAACCAACCAAAAAAACATAAACTCGTTGAGAATTAATCATCTCGTTGTATTTCTCAACCTCTTTAGTGCATTCCATGGTACAACTATTAATACCATCATACTCTCGCCATAGCCTTTGCAATTTTCCAAAGTATGTAATAACAGATCCACCATTTTGTTGAGTAGAGATTACCTCACGATGCAATTGATAAGCTCTTGAAGCATCTTGGTCAACTGAGTACGTTGCTTTCGCAGTTTCCCAAATTTTCTTCGTTGTAGCTAATCGTATGAAATGGGATCTGATTTATTTGGTCATAGAGCCCAGAAGCCAAGACTTGACCAAGCAATGTTCATCTTCCCATGCTTCATATTCATTGGATTTACCTTTTGTTGGTGCAGTCTTTGTTCCGGTAACGTAACCCCATCGTTTTCTACCTCTGATTTTGTTATGTGCATTCAACGACCATTCAACGTAGTTAGTGCCGTCAAGCCGTTCTGGGGTGAGTGCATCGTGGAATTGGACAACAGCGGAAGTTCCAGAATTCTCCGATTTATTTTTATCAGAAGCCATCATAAATTACTAAGAAAATAAAAAACCACCATTTCCTATATTGAAAGGGAATCAGTGTAGGCTCTGATACCATATAAAAGTTTCAAAGTAATAATTCTGATATTTTATTCATTGAACATGATCCTATATATACAAAAGAGTCCCTATAATTCCTCTTCTATTAAGGGAATGACAGCTGCACAAAGTAATTACATAGTTGTACAAATAAATTATTTACAGTTCACACAATATTTCCCTACTTAATTTAGCTAATACAATCTTTGACTTATCTTAACACTTCACTCCACACAATCCACTCCAAATCACAACATGCATATGTAGCAAATATATCTATATTTAAAAATTGGAATTGAATCTAAAATATGGTAATATGAAACTAGAAATGCATTATGTAGCAAATGTATGGTAGCTAGTCCCTGATTTTCTTGTAGTAAGAATCACGAACCAAACAACCAAGAACAATCTCTAAGTACATGATACCAAAGCTAATATCCCCAATATAAAAAATATAAGTCCTATGACTTAACACTAGAGTCCATAGTCCTGGTGTGGGAGCTAACAAGTAAACAAAATGAAGCAAAGTATTATTATGAAAGTAAAAGCAAAATAATTAAAATCTAATTCTAGAAAATGAGATTAAGAATTTTTCTTTGTTTTATACTATGGCCACACTATAACATTGCTATTCTAAAGATGGTGTTAAATATATTTGCAACATAAAATCCTCTATTTTCTGTTACATATAGAAGGTTAGAACAGAAAGATAAAACCCAAAATAAAGCCACAAAAGCCAAAACATTCTTTGAAAAAATAAAATACTAGCACTTTTTTCATGTACATGTTTCACTCTACTAGCCTCGGATGATAGTAGAAGCACAAATAAATGACGTATAAAAATGTTTCACTACTTGACCCCTTCAATGCATAACATTCATTACAACACTATTAAGTACAACATTATGTAAAAAAACAAAGAATCAAATTTAAAGAATATGAATAATTTCGGATTTGAAGGAAAATGGTTAGGGTTTTAAATAAAAATTGAGGCTTTTTTATTTAATGATGAAACTTGAGCACGATAATAAAGGAAGATAACTTACCCTTGAAGAAGGAAATAGCTAGTGACGGCGTAAACGAGAGAGAGCGAGATATAATAGAAATCGAACGAGAGAACGAGAGAACGAGAGAGAATACGAACGAAACATAATGATAAGAAGAAAGAGAACCTGTGAATGAGAGAGAGCGATCGTCAAGGCGGCGGCCGAAGCGGTTCAAGTCGACGCAGCGGCGAGAATCTGTGTTGGAGAAAGTTGCAATCTAGAGATAAGCGAGAATGAGTGGATTTTTTTAGTTAAGTGAGAATGAAGAATTGTTTCACATAAACCTTTTTTTTTAAACTCATCACAAAAACCTTCTAACAAAACAAGAAATTAATAAACAAAACTTATGGACAATCTCTGGAACAATTAAAATTAAACTCTTCATTTACCTACAAAGAAGTTGTGGTAAAAACAACACGAAGAAATTTTGCATAACTGAAGCGTGAGTTGCATTTTTTTTCTTTATCCATGGTTTTTTTTTTTTTTAATTTTACCCATGGAACATTAGAACATTAGAAACACCACAAATTTCCAAATAGCATCAACACAAGGGCCTCCAAAAAAAAACAGTGAAAAATAATTTCGTTTTCTAAAGCACAACAGGGCATAAAGGAGAAACATTCACACCTCGATGATTCAAAACATATTTTGTAGAAATAAAGCCATGACAAACGATCCCGATGAATAATTGAACACTAGATAGAAAGAGGCATCTTCCAAATCCCACTCCACAAGTCTACAGCTAGAATATGGTCATGTTGAGAGAGAAGCTAATGGTAACTGCTCTGTGTAGTATAATCATCATTTAATTTAGCATTCTCATCCCATGTATCTTCAACTGAACTCACCAAAGTAGGGGATAAAGCTTGGATAGCATTAAAAATTGTACATGGTAGAGACATATTCACCTCATCCATAATGCAAACATCTAGAGCTCTAGATTAAGCCAAAAACACGACAGATAGTTTATTACCTATAAAAATGACATTTTAAACCAAAATTAATTTGGTTCTTTTTATTCTATTATTGAATAAACCCATCTTTTAAAGGGAGAGCGCCATATGATCTCTAAATTCCATCACTCTTCAAGAGAATTTGATCTCGAAATTGTAGCTCAAATACTTCCGGGGTAAAAAAGAAAATCTAACGAATCAATCGCATGTAACTTCCACTTCGGAGAACTTTTTATTTTGATTGGAAGAATTTGTTTGTTTGTTTTTTCTTTTTTAATTCTTAGACATCATCATCTTTCCTATGTTCACAATTATTTTTCACTTGTTGAAAAAAATCTCCTTCATTCACTTTAGTTCCTTCATGACATAAAGAAGAAATGTTAAGCAATTCAATAATACAAGAAGAATTCTAATATTTGGCTACACAAACCAACTTAGAAGAAAGTATTAGTTTAGTAGTATGTAATTATTTTCCACCATTTTTCTCTTGTAATTCAACTTGTATAGTTGCATTACATTGTTCCTTTTGAAGAAAATTTGCTTTCTTGCAAGTTTCCTTTGGAGTTTCATCCGCAACCTTCTTGATAATAAAATCTTCACAACAAGTAAAAAGGTTAGAATTACAACACATATCCAACATGACATACTTTACATCTATTTCTTTGAGATCTCCCTCTCTTTTGATATTCTATTTTTCTTTCACATTACTTTCTTTTACAACAAAACTTTTTTTTTGTTTTTTCTAACATTTTTCTCCCTCTCTCTATACTTCTCTTGGATTTTACAAATCTCTTCCTCAAATATTTTTAGCAATCTCTCTTTGAATTCTCTTTTGTCTTCTCACTCTTCTTTCATTCTTGCTACTTGCCCTCTCATTTTTTTCTATCTATTTTTTCATAACATCTATTTTTCTTCCTAAGTGGTCAACCATTTCAAGAAACTCATTAATTTGTATATAGATTAATCTCTCCAAATGTTCGATCAATGCCTCTATTTTTGGCAACATTTTTTTCTGAATTTCTTTTTATTTTATATATCACGTTTTTTTTCAATACTTCAAACAAAAAAAATAAAATGAAGGGATCGCATATATAAAATACAAATTTCAAATTTTTAACATAAAATGGTCGCACGAAACCTTGTTTTGATTGCCACTTGATGAGTGATGACTATCCAAATGAATGGTTTGTCTTTTTTGTGCATGTAAGTGAAAACACACATATAATTTGAGTTATTGAAAAATATAAAAGTTGTAACAAGAAGAAAATAACAAAAATAGAGAAGATAGAAATGGAATGGTGCCACAATCTTACTTCTATAGAAATGATAAGTCTTAAGTGAATGATCACTACGAAGAAACATGGTTTCTTGATAAAATCAAAATGGTGGTTCAATTCAGAACTAAGAAGAGAGAAAACTCTCGCAAATACACAAAGTATAATTTTTCAACAAAACTCATTACCTTTTATTATGCAATTTGCCCCTTATATATATAGGAAATGCTTGCTTTGGCTGACGACACTCATTACCTTGTCTAGAATGAATAAAAATGTTATTAAAATAGTAACACAAGAAACTCAATAGTCACTTTCAGCAAGACAAATCAATAGTTAATTCTTCTACACCAATAAAGTGCTTCTACACCTCTTTTGTGTCCACTCATTCCTCATGAATCAGCCCACTATTTATTTAATTAAAATTAACAAAATTAAAAAGGACAACCTACTTATAATAATCACGTTATCAACGTGAACCCCATTTTCTACCATGAAAGAAGTTGATTTTTGACAACTTTTTTTACAAGTATACCAAATCCCTTAAGTAAAAATTGATAAGTAAAAAATCGTCTCCACATAAATTGTTATTAGTTTCAATAACGCAACAAAGTTGTAATCACTTAAGTAACAAAAGGGGTTTAATAGTTATAGTTGGTTGATAATTTCAAACAAACATAAAAGTAAATACAGAAAATTCAATATGAGAAAAAACAATTAGGAAATTTGAATCACTTTCTTTTCACTATATAATTATTTATTTATTTTAACAATCTAATTTATTTGATTAGATCAAATTAACCAATTAGACTAAGACCAATTCCTTAGCTCAAATCTCTTTTTTATAACAACTAACCATAATTTCTTAAGTGATCAGATTTGTTACTCAAAACATATATGGATATTAATTTATTAGACACATGTTAATATTTTATATTCCTATAATAATATTAAAACATAAATAAATATTTTGATTTTAATTATTATAGCCTATTTTTTAATAAAAAAATAAAAACTAGGTTCAAGCTATTATTTTTTATAACTAATATTTGTTTTGTCTGTATTATGGCATGCTATTCATTTTTCATCCCTTTTTTGGGGGACGCTATAGTAATAGGGTCAGTTGCCACTTTCAGTTCATACATTGATTAAACAACCCTGCCTACTATATAAAACTTTTATCTTATATTAAAATAAAATAATCTTATTAATACCAACATGGTGAAATTTGATTGTATTTGCTTTCCAATTTTTTCCCCTCCTTGTTTGTTATGGACAGTTTATAGGGGATAACTACATATTATTAGCTTTCTCTATGATTCTGAAGGACAAGAAACACATTTTCAAGCTTTAATTAGGTTGTTGACTGTCCTGTCTAATTAAATGTCTGTTGGTATTGTTATGTGTGATGGCCAATTTTTCGTGGATGAGATTGCCTCATTAAATAAGACCTTTGTATCCTCCACAATTTGTCTAACTATCATCCACCCTTTCGCTTGGCACGGTCCTTTGCTCATCATATAGTTGTTAAATTCAAACCTTATTTTATTGCCTATGTACAAAATGAGACATGTTATGCAGAAGACCAACGGTTGTTTTGTTCGTATTATTTAAGTTTAATTGTAGTTTTGATCATTTATTTATATTAATTTATGAAATTGATCTCTCTAATTTAGAAATCGACAATTTAAGTTCTCTTTAAGATTTTTGAATTAAAAAAATAATGATTTGTCGTATTTTAAATAATGTGAGATACAATATCATGATATAAAATCATCTAAATGCTTTAGTTATTCATATGTCGTTAATTAAATTACAAATATGAAAAATTTCTGAAATAGAAACTTAATATTTTACGGTGTTTTATTCCGACTATATGACACATTATTTAAAATATATAACGTCACAATTTTTAGTTAAAAAATCAGAGAGAAACTAATATTGTCGATTTTTAAAATAGAATAATCAATTTTATGAATTAATAATGATAAAAAAATTAAATCTGTAATTAAACTTATTATTTATATCTTCTTTATTCTTTTCTTACACATGCACATGTTCATTCAGCATGACTTTTTTTGGGTTAAAATGATGTCTCCTTCTGAAATTTTGTATAAATACGATGAGCATGTCAAATCCTTGATTGACCATAAAAATATTTTTGTTAAAAAGGATGATGGTTCGGTTCTTTTTTTTTTCTTTTCCAAACGTGTTCCACATGGTAGATATGTAAGAGTTACTGATTTAAGATGTTTAACCAAAGTAGCTTGCTAGCTACTAGAGTCTAAACTTTGCTTGTCTAAAAAACCTAGAGGGTTTGTTGGACCCCTATGCTGCTGGTGAACTCTCAACACTTGAAACTCTTTTCAATATTTGGACCATGATTTTGGGGTCAATATAGTTTTAAAGAGTTTAACGAGATTTCTCTGAAATATCAATAGCTTAAATGGAATGGTCACTTGGATGGCAGAATGACGAAAACCGAATGGTGTGTCTCCGTGGAGTCCTCCTACCATAGTATTATGGAAAATATATAATTAATTGAATCATATTTAAAATAAACTAATTAATAGAACATAATTTAAAAACCACTTTAATAATTTTAAAACTTTTTTAATTTCAATTAAATTTTTTTTTTCTACAAAATTTTTGAAATTTGCTTTTCTCGAAAAAATATCAAAATTTTCTTTTACAAAAATAAAAAAATTAAAAATTATTTTTTGAAAAATTTTTGAGAAAAAAATCGAAAACATTTTTATCTCGAAAAACTGTCAAATTTTTTTTATCGGAAAATCTTTTACATCAATTGTTTTTGAATTTTTTTTTCTTAAAATAATTTTAATAAAATCAAAAAAATTTTGAAATTATTTTTCGAAAAATAATTGAAACTATATATCTCGAATTTTTTTTATTACGAAACTTTTTACATTATTTTTCTCTGAAAAAAATCAAAAACTTTTTTCTCGAAAAAAATCGAAATTTTTTTTTCAAAAGAATTTCAAAATTCTTTTTTCGAATAACTAATTTGAAACCGATTTTAACTAAAAATTTGTTCAACATATTAAATTGATTTATATTTATAAATCAATTTCAAATCAGTTCTGAACTGAATTTAATTCGAAAATGATTTTAAAGAACTGAATCAAATTATTAACATAATATAATTTATTTCAGTTTTTGTACCTTGAACACTCCTAAGTAGGACTGGAGTATGTAGCAAACTTGTCAAGATGGTCTAGCAATAATTGATTAGTACTTCATTTATTTTCAAAACCAAATCGTGTTGAAATTTGTGGTGTTTTCTGCAAATGCATCATCACTGAAACCATTATTATTCATACATCTGATCGTATTTACTCATTTAAAATGCAATTCTTAACACATACATTTCTGCCAAAAGTTGTGGTTAATAAGCATATAGGTTGTTCAAATACAAGTCTTGATTTGGGATTTTTGAAGTATTTAAGACGTGTACATCAATTTAAATATAAAAAAAATAGAATTCTATTTAAGTATGACCATTTTTCATTAGAGATAAAAACACAAATTATTGTAACATATAAAAAGAGATTAAATTGTTAAGAAACTAAAACAGCTATGGGAATTACAGTTTAACATTAATAGTATTAAAATATTAATGTCATTTATTTATTTGTACATCATTAGTGAAAAGAACAACCTTCGACTCTGGTCTATCAAGAGAAAGAGTGGCAACTTCAAGAATGTCAATGTTTCTCATTCATTTCCAGTAATTTTCCTTATTTTACCTCATATTTTAAATTGATGTGTTGAAAGTCTAGTTTCAAGATTGACTTATTTAAAGTGAACAATTTATTTTAAAAAATAAAATGAATAATAAACCATTGATAATCAAATTAATGGTTGATATTATACGGTCATGTTGTTTGCATAGGCATTGTTTGGATTGTTTCAATTGTGATGATTTTTTTCATTGATTTCGTCTTTTGTGTCCATTTAAATTTGACATTTGCAGAATGATGTTGGTCTCATTGATGAAACAGAGAAGTTTATTTGAAAATATTGAATACAAAGAAACTGAGATGCTTTCTCTGATGAAAAGGGTGTGTTTTTATGGGTGTATCTTTTCAGTCTAATGATATGTATTAGTTTTTATTTTATTGTCTCTTCTTGATTGTAGCTTTTTAAAAATTATGAGCTATGTAAGTCTCCTTTATTTAATTTTCAAATGACTTGTTTACTTTGATGCATTCTAGGTTTTTAGTGCTAAGAATGTTGTAGATATGAAGATGATAAATGAGATGGCTTTGAAGAGAAAGCAAAAGAGTGAGAAAAACAGAAAAAAAAAAAAATAAAAAAGTAAAGAAAAAGATTAAGGATTAATGATGGCTTTAGAAATAAAGAATTTGTAGAATTTAATCCGTTGATGATTTGAAGCATATATAAAAGTTGTCTTTTTAAAATGACAAATTTTTATATTCTTAGATATTAAACACATTACTACTTAAAAGTTTGGAGTCATAATTGTAAGATTAGTATATTATAAATGTCTTTAACTTAAGTTTACTTAAATTCATTTTGTTATAAATTATAAAAAAGTTATTTTAGTATTAAAAATTTAGAGCTTATTTTTTAGAGATTTTATATAAAAG